>OZ026517.1:108156174-108596174 GCA_964019695.1 Loripinus fragilis
GGGAAAAGTCAGGGAAATTTGGTTTTTCTTCAAGGTCAGGGAAAAGTCAGGGAATTCTGTAAAATGGTCAGGGAAATTAGAAAATCTTCAAAAGTCAGGGAAATGTCAGGGAATTTTAAAATCATGCTTGGTTTATCCCTCAAAAATTGAACAAACAGATATGAGATAATGACTTCAATAGTTTTAGGGTGAATATAATATGCAATCCAGTTATTCTAATATATTTTTCCTTGGCTAGTAACTGATATTTTAATCTAACCACTGTTTAAGACCTGATTTTTGGTCACATTATTTTAACTCACCCGAGTCAAAGGCTCAATTGAGGTATGCCATAATGATAATGAGTATATTGATGGTCTGTTGTCATTGTCTGTTCACATTTTCAAAGAAGTATATATTTTGAGTTTTGATCATATTTCATGTAAAGCACATAAGATAGGGGGAAAGGCTGCATAAGGTTTTTGGGCTGATTTCTCTGAAGCCATAAGCCCCATAGCTTGTTGATTTAGTTTGTAGCAATATATAGTGGTCTCCTAGATAAATCCTGCCAATTGAGCCCCTGGGGTCCACAGGTGCTAATTGGGCAGCTCCCATTCATCAATAGATCACAAAGACAGTAAGACTTAAAATGAAAAAAGTTAAAGAATCTATTTATCTATAACCATCAGAGCTCTCACTAACTGCTGATTTGCAGTTCTGAACTCCCATTTTTGGAGCTGGGACTCCTATTTTTTGAAGGAGGCTATATTCTTTTGTGACTCCCACTTTTAGGCAAAGAGAGCTCTGGGACTCCTGTTTTCAAAATCCTAGTGAGAGCTCTGACCATGAGACCCACAGCTTGTATATACAAGAATTTCAATGGCTCAATCAGGTTTGGGACGATGGAAAATAGTTCTGGCCAAGGGTAGTGATGGATTATGCATAAAATTACCTTTAGGGACCGTACTGATAGTTCTAGCCAGCCAAGGTGAATGAGCCATCAGAGTTCGAGCAATAGAAGTTCAGGCCCACAGCTTATATATTTGCTATAAAGCAATGTCTAGTGGTCCCCTACATAAATTTTGCTAACCATGCCCCTGAGGCCTAAATTGTCCATGTCCTGGGGGTCATTTGCTCCCATCGACTTATATTTAAAAAAACCTGAAAAAATTCTCTGAACAGCTCAGGTTAGCAGTATAACATATTAACAAATCATCTTACACAAGAAAATGTTATGTTTTTTTCTTACACGCTTGCTGCCTGTTGTTTGTCTTTTTTATTTAAACACATATTTCTGATGTAAAGCTCATACATTATAAGGATTTAGTTTGATTGATGTCTGTATTAATAAAACGCGGGTGTAGCAGACGGCTGTAAGGGGAGGAGGGGGCGCGGTAAAATGGTCAGGGAAAAATGAATTTTGGTCAGGGAAAAGTCAGTGAAAAGTCAGGGAATTTCATTTCAGGCTAAGAGTGGGCACCCTGAATGTATGCTTGGCAACTCTTTACAAAGATAGCTCAATCGAATTTGATTCGTATTCAAGAAGGGTTGTTGTCAGTTACATAACAAGCGAAAGTATGTGCACGAAGTACTGGCTAACCGCTTGTTCAAGCTTGCCCAGGAAAAAGTATGGTTAGGTGAACTGACCGTCCGGCCATGACCTTAGGTGTTGACTTGGGATGTAAAGCAACATAACAAACTAGCAAAATTTGATACGTCAAAAAACATGAACACCAAGGAATGTGGCTTTTTGCTACTAAGGAAACATAAAAGAGTCTTCTCCTGAACTTGCAGAGGTGATCATTAGCTTTAACAAATTAAGACTCATCAAAATATTTGTCACCTGGAGATTAAGCTAGTTTCCCTAATATATCTTTATAAATAGAGGATCTTACATGATTGCTCTTGTTTTATTGAATTTATTAAACAAGTTATGGAAAAGAGATAAAATGCGAAGCTTGCCGAGCATTTTATCTCTTTTTTCACAACAAGGTTAATAAATGCAATAATACAAGAGCATGAATGTTAGATTCTATTTATCATATGGCATTTAGATTACTTTGAAATCGCATTTCTGGCGTAAAAAGTTATAATTGCGTCATCATATACGCAACGTTGTTATGGACATCATAACGTTTCCAGTTAATCTGTAAACCACTAGTGGTTTATCCATTTTATTGCATAGTGCAGGGACCAAGCTGGCCAAGATTTTTAGGGGGAAGTGACTTCTCCCTGCAGGAAAATTAGGGAGAAGTGACAGTCAGATAGGGAGAAGTTATAGCACAAAATTACGACATTTTCTGTCAATTTAGAAGCAAATTAGCCATTACACATACTATTGCCATTTAATGGAAGGAGAAACAAGATGCAGTGGTAGTAGATTGTCTGATAATGTCACCACAGCTTGCATTTGTGTGGTGACAGAATGAAAATGAGTCTCCCTAAAAAAAAAAATATTTTTTTTTGTATTTTTTTTTTTCTTTTTAGGGAGACTCACACTCATCCCTGGGTCCCATTTAGGGCGAAATTTCGGCCCCTAGGGCAACTATTTTGCCCTAGGCGCCCCCTAGCTTGATCCCTGATAGTGTTATTTCACTCCCAGACGCAACGTTATATGATAAGATACTTTAAACCATCCTCAGGCAAGCGACCCGTGGCCTCTTGGCACTCTTGTGCTGGTATCAGGCCTCCAGATAAGAGTGCCTAAATGAAAATTATTATTTAACTAAAACATATGTTGTTGGTACTCAAAAGAATCGTCTCAATGAGACAGTTCTTTTGGTCACCCAAAACATATGTTTAAAATGATTGGTAAGAAAATAATTACAATTTTTGGTCCAAACAGTTTTCTGACATGGACCTATAAGTATTGTCATACACTGGCTTATTTGTGTGTTTCAGATACAATGTAGCTCTGATGTTGAGGCTTGCATGATTTTTTTTTTATTCCTCAACCAAAACATATGCGGTGGGTACTCAAAAGAACCGTCTCGATGAGACGGTTCTTTTGAGCACCCAAAACATTTGTTTAAATTGATGGTCTTTTGAGTACCCAAAACATTTGTTTAAATTGATGGGTAAGAGAATAATTACAATTTTACGTTCAAAAAGTTCTACGGGTGTTGTATGGGCACTGGCTCATTTGTGTTTCAGATAGTACCGACGTTGATATACTGGTGAAGAATGTGGAGGCTATGCGGCACAAACTTGTGAAGGAATTCATCAGGGAGAAACTCGTACGTTCCGGCAAATGTGCTCATTGTGCCGTTAGAGTACATCCAGTTAGACAAGATAATCACGCGAAGGTTGTTCTCCTTGGAAAAATTAACGCAGAAGTTTACGACACACCCAGGTGCGTATTAGATCACAGCATAACATTGTTTGGGAATTTTCTAACATATAAAACCTCATTATAGCATAAAACCTCATTAAAGCACAGTTTAGGATATAACAAGGTCAACTTGGATTTTATAAAGAAATTATAGGAAAATAACCATTAAATGGCCATTTTCTAAAGAAATTATAGGAAAATGACCATTAAATGGCCATTTTCTGGCCATTTTTTGAAGAAATTGTAGGAAAATGGCCAATAAATGACCATTTCCATATAATTCCTTAGTAAAATTGTCCCTTTATAACACGGCACACTTTTAACACTGTCCATTCCTTTGGAGCACAAACAAAGCCTCAGGGGCGTAGCTAGTCTTAAATTCAAAGTACGCACTTGTTGAACAGGATGAATGCATGCAAAAAAAGGAGCAGAATATACAAACAGCATATACCCAGATGAGACGCTGCAAAACGCGGCGTCTCATCAGGGTCTACACTGTTTGTCAAGATAAACACACTCTTGGAAATGGTAGATTATATAAAAATTGTATATGATCAGGCCGTCATTCACTTGTGTTAATTCACGACAAATCATCAAAATTTTGTACACATAACCTCAAGAATCCATCAGAATTGTAATCTTCCTATATTTTTGGTCCAAATGTGTATGCAAATGTGTTTTTGCGTATACTTAGCTACGCCCCTGAAGCCTTATAAAGGGACTGCTCTGCAACACTCTCTCCACCAGTCATGATAAAAGTTGTCTATTATTTTTTCCGCAGATTTACTCTGGCCAATATTGCAAACAATATGGACCCAAATCAGTCTGCTCCCTTAGAAGTAGTCTGATCAGGGTTCATAGTGTTTGGTTCCATGATATATGCAACAGTATATCTGCGTATTTACGAAATAGAAATAGGGAGCTCAGTGTAGTGGTAGAGTGCTTGACTCGAGATCGAGGGGTGGGGGTTCAGGCCTCACCGGCTGCACTGCCGTGTCCTTGAGCAAGACACATTAATCCCTGCTTAGTACTGGTTCAACCCAGGAAGACCCGTCCCAATATAGCTTAAAACTTGTTGACTTGGATGTAAAGAATCAAATCAAACAAACAAAAAAACAAAATAGAAATAGCATGGAAATGCAATTAAATCCAAGTGTTGCATGCAAAAAGTAAGTAAACACCTGAGTATACAATGCAAAAAGTTACAGTGGTATATCTCTCGGGGTTCCCACAAGCTCTGGAAATCATGGAAAACCTGGAAAATCACTAAAAAAAGTTCCATGCATGGAAAAATCATGGAACTTGAAAAAACCTGAATAATCATGGAAAAATCATTGAATTTTGTGAATTAAAATGACAAAACCACCAGTAGCCAGAAAACTAGCTGTCGGACACTTGTAACCACCAGTAGCCAGAAAACTAGCTGTCGGGCACACAAGTGTCCGACAGCTAGTTTTCTGGCTACTGGTGGTTTCAAGTTTTAATTATTTCAAAATGCATGCATGGTCTACAAGCATGCTGTTGTTGCTGTATTCCGCATTTATGCTCAGCGAGGTGAAGTTGCTGCTAAAAGGGGAGGTTGGAGTCTGTGCATTAAATAGTCATGGAAACTACATTGTTGATCATGGAAAATCATGGAAAAATCATGGAATTGTGTTTTTGAATTTCTATTGGAACCCTGAATTCTCTGTCCTTAGTATACTGTTATTGAATTTGGTGATGCAAGCAATATAAACTTTTAACTGCTTCTGTTATCTATTGGAAATTGTTAAAAAAATTAGGTTAAAAGCTTGCAAACCGATCCACTGATTCTTCAGCCTTTTCCAATTGATGATTATTATTTGGAATCAGGTTTGGTCCCACACTGTCTCGTACCTTCGGACTTAACTTTTGATTTCTCGAGCCTGAACACAATGTAAGTTCTGTTGCTTTTTGATTACATTAAAACCCGTGTAAAATGGCCACTCAAAAATAGACAAAACAAAGATCGTTATGACAAATGGTAGCATAATGAAGGTCGAAAGTGTTGCAGAATCCATAGGAGCATTCTGCAATAATTTTACCTGCTTTAACGGATAATTAGTCTTAAAAACATTTTTAGGTCTTTTTGAGAGTGACCGACGAAGCATTCTGCAATACTTTTGACCTGCATTAAGCGATAATTTGTCTTGAAAACCAATTTATTGTCTTTTTGAGAGATGCCGTTTTACACAGGTTTTACTGTACATTGTGGCAATCAAAGAGCTGAAACTAGTATACCCACCTAATGCAAATTTGTCTTGATTGCAAGTTTTCTTGTATTTGCACAGCAAGGTAAGAACAGCATAGCTGCCAAAACTCTAACGACAACCAGTCTTTTTATATCAAAGTTTGAACTTGACAACCAGCCTACTTGTTTTTAAACAATGATAATGGCAGAGCAAAGGCAATGGAAAAGGGGAGAGAAGAAAGTGCTGCAAATACAATATTTTCTTATCTCATTTACAAAAATAAAGAAAGCAACATCATTTGCAATGTTTAAACCCTACTCGGTACATGTAATATGGTGGACTCACTTGATTTTCAGAATGTGTGAAAAAGTAGTGTCAAATATTTTAGAAAAAATTGTACAGTAAAACCTGTGTAAAACGGCCACTCTCAAAAAGACCGAAAATTGGTTGTCAAGACCAATTATCACTTAATGCAGGTCGAAAGTATTGCAGAATGCTCCAAGGGGAGCATTCTGCAATACTTTTGACCTTCATTAAGCCACCATTTGTCATTAAGATCTTTGTTTTATCTATTTTTGAGTTGCCGTTTTACACAGGTTTTACTGTAATGGGAATTCAAAGTACAACACCAAAGCATTTTGGGGACAGTTACTCGAGAAACATTTGACAGCTGGTACCAAAAATACCCTTAGCTGGCAAACAGGAAAACTTGTAATTTACAACCCTTTATAACTTCAAACTTTAGCTACTGGCCTCTTGTATGGCATTTTGTAGTGTATCAAGCATGAACAAACTAAAAAAAAATCCATGAGAGGGCCTTGAGATTCATTAACAATGATTATACAAAATCTTAATGACTTCAAACAAACAAATACACTGCCACTTCATGTTCGAAGTATAATAAAGCAAATGGCATGTGACCTGTTCAAAATCATAGACAAGTTTTCACCTGAATATATAAATGACCTTGTAAAAATAAAATCCCCATCTAAATATTTCAGGGCTGAGAGACGGGCAGAAGTCCCCAGAGTATTTACAATCAGGTATGGGCTGAGGTCCTTCAGGGCTGGGGCATCCCAGGTACTGAACAGCCTTCCAAACAAGTGGTGGGTTGCAGATTCATACCTACCTGTTTTGAAGGCTGATTCATAGCTGGAATAGCCCCATATGTGGATGTCCTCTATGCTCAACTTGATTGTTAGTTGTTTTCTGTTTTGTTTGTTTTTGTTTAACCCTTAAAGCACTGACAAAAATGCATCTGAAAATACCATCTGCTTCAGTTGTCTGCTGCAAATAATGGCCTATCATTTTTGACTAATTTAAGTAAAGAAGCAAACAGTGTGGACCCCAATCAGACTGCTCTTACAGGAACAGTCTTATCTGGGACCACAATGTTCTTGTAGAGGCTTCTTAAACATTTCAGCAGATGACTAAACCTGATGACTTTTGGTGTGGTTGGTGCTTTATGAGTTAGTTCTAGTTTAAGAGGGTCATCCAATAAATAGCTGGAATTTCCTTATAACGTAAAAGTCTGTACTATTTACATAACACAAATATAACGATAAGGTGGCATAACTCATGCAACAATATATCCAAAAGTTTGATGGAAAGTGATCTCGCTTGTTGCTTAGCAGTGAAAACGTGGTATTAAAGCTAACCTGGCCGGATGTCTTAAAATGGTTGCCATGGTTACTGGCATGTGCAGATAAATTCCAAAAAGAATATATTTAATAAACTACAACATAAAGTAACTATTCTGTAAAACTCATTAATTTCTGTCGAAAAATGTCAAATAGGCAGGTACGTTTAGCGTTGAAAAGCGACAAAAATGCATTAATGTGGCATCTGAAATGGGGGTTGGGGTCATGAATTGGCCCTTAAATTATCGTTGGTTGGTAGTAAAGTTTTGAATTACCTTTAAATTATTAAATGTATTCGATATTTTCAAACAATATCTTTAAAAAAGCATGTATCACATGTGCCCCTTGTTGCATAGCGACAGAAGAATATAGAATTTACAAATAGTCCAATATCCAGAATTGTGTGGTTGCTAGGCAACCGTGACTAACTGATACATATCAATGACCATATTTTATATGTAATGTTGAGAACAATTAAACTAGAATTTAGTAAATGACAAATTATGTACAGATACATGATACAAGCTAAATGGCAAACTACGTTTCTTTAGCATGAGATTGTTGCATGAGGAAAATCCAGCCAGCTTAGCTTTAATATCATTTTTTCGTTGCTAAGCAACATGTAAACGCACGTTCCATCACTCATTTGGATATGATGTTGCATGACCAACAAGGTATGCCACCTTATGGCTACATTTGTGTTTAAATGGTAAGAACCCTAACATTAAAAGGAAATTCTCGCTATTTATTCAATGACCCTCGTAGTTAATCATCTTATGTTAGTTTTTCTGTTTTCCTTTTTGTTTAGGTAAGCCATTTTTAAAAAAGATGTCTTGCTTTCTTTTGCTCCTGTTTCCACATAAGATATGCCATTGATTTAAATACACTATGATCACCTTGACATAATCTTAAGGAGGCCATATGTTCACTGTAACTGTGATAGTATTTTACCAAAATTCAATTTTAGTTTACCCGCTGCAGATCCAGGGGTCGCTAGTTTGATCCCGGCCCCGTCCCATACTTTCGTGGAGATTGATTATGAAATAATTTCTATGGTCATTCTCCTCCCTTCCGCTGAATCATTCAAGAAGGATTGTTGTCAGTTACAAGCGAAAGTATGTGCACGAAGTACTGGTTAACTGCTTGTTCAAGCTTGCCCAGGAAAAAGTGTGGTTAGGTGAACTGACCGTCCCACCATGACCATAGCTGTTGACTTGGGACATAAAGCACAAACAAAAAACAAAAGTTTCAAACCTAGTCCCAATTTCTTAAGCATTATTGATGAATTTTTTAAATATTACACTTCTTGCCAATTTTCATTCAATTTACTTGCAGGATGCCAGTGATTAACCCTTAATGCGCCAATTGCAACAAAATTCGTCTGCTTTTTTCGTCTGCTGAAATGTTTAAGAAGCCTCTATGGCAAACAGTCTGAACCCAGATCAGACTGCAGTCTTTTCTGGGTCCATGCTGTTTGCTTCTATACTTAATTCGTCAGTAATGCTAGGCAATTATTTGCAGTAGATGACTTCAGCAGAATGCATTTTTTTCTTGGCGCTTTAAGGTTTAATATATACACTGTACTTACAAGTGGACCAGAAAACAATGGATCCTGATCAGCTGGCTTCTCAGAAGGCAGCTGATCTGGTTCAACAATGTTTTCTAAACTTGATGTATCTGAGTTCATCATGGGTTTTAACATCTATATATTGACTTTATTCTGTTTTTGTTGCATGCACTGTGATATTTATTATTATTTTTCATGTTTGTCAAGAATAAGGCCCACAGGGATTATGTTTATATGTTTCTTGTATTCAACACTGAATAAATCTTCTATGTCTAGGTAAGGTGTCACTTGATGAAATGTACAATATTTAATCTAGAAATGGGACAACACTGTTCCTGAGAGTATTTCTACACTTAGCTGCCATGTAAAACCAATTTGCTATAGTTTTCTATAATGATCAAATATAGGGATCACACATTGTTTTTTCATGCATTAACATTTGCCGGGTCCCAAGGTAGTTGTTTGAATATAAGGCCATTAGACTGAGTGTTCAAAATTCTCCGAGGGACACGGCAAGTGCTAATACGATAAAACAAACAAGTGTATCGTTATTCTTGCATAATTTACCTGATTTCAATCGAAACCGCACTGAAAACATTGCTTAAACATTAAAATATCCCCTTTCTTACACTGGATTTCTCTAAATAAAATGGCGTCTGTGTCAAATTTTCGAACGTCATAGCGTCACCAAAAAACATCACAGGTGCACGCAACATTTTCGCGAACAAAAGCATCAACGAAATGGTCAGTCAAGGCCGCAACGCTTTCCCGTGTAAGGTCATGCAAACAAATCAAGGCCCAGTGTAGGCTGTGTCAAGTTAAAACCCATGTTCAAACAGCATGTGAATCACATGCTTTGAACATGGATTTTTGCTGCTTTAAACAGTTTTGCATAACAAATTCTTTGCAAGAATAGATAATATTGAAGTTTTATTCTGAATGTCAAAATCAATGCAGTTTTAGGTCTTCTACATTGACTGCCATTGTTAGCAAGAGCAGAATTTTACAAGTACAATAGTTAAATTCAGCCAAAAAAATCAATCCTAATTTCAAAAGATTTTCCATCAGCAGATACACCGATGTCAAAAATGTGTTTTATATGTTTTCAGTTTAACATCAAATTTCACCAAATGCTTTTGACAAAACTCCATGGGAACCCATGGTATCAAGAGTAGATGCGCATATTATCATCAGGATATGGTATCATAGGTCCTGATCAGGATAGTATGTGCACCTAAAATTGCATTTATCTCCATACTTATCAATTTAAAACATGTGTTTTGGGTGCTCAAAAGAACCGTCTCATTGAGACGGTTCTTTTGAGTACCCACAACATATGTTTTGGTTGAAATAAGAAAAATACTTTTCCAGTACACACTCTTATCTGGAGGCCTGATGGTTTGATAACTTTTCTGGAGTTATGGCCCTTTGGCATTTTTATTTCCCACTGATCAATTCATTGAAGACATAAGGAAACATTAAACACTCATCTTCCCTGCTTTGGGAGCGCAGTGGCTCAGTGGTAGAATGCTTGACTCGAGACCAAGGGGCAGCGGGTTCGAGCCTCACTGGTGTTACCGGGTTGTGACCCTTGAGCAAAGTAAGTAAGGGTGCAAAGATCAGGAATCGATACAATCAAGTACAACACCTGACCCAGGATACCAATGGGAAAGTGACAAACTCACAGCAAACACCACAAACGAGAGCCAAGAGGTCAGCCCTTTCCCAGCAGGTGACCACAAAGCACATATAAACAGACGCGCACAAAGACATAGCAAACACAAGACAGAACACGTAAAAGATCCACAAAAGAAGTACCGCCTTGGAACGGTCAGTAAAATATTTTACTGGAGGGCTTAAACCGGTTTAACGGCGCCAACCTCACCCTAAATTCAGATGTGGATCAAGACACATAGATATTTGGTTTGCATGAAAGACCCCTAACTTATCAATGCATCATCTCCTAAAACATATAAATCAAGATATAACAAGGAGATAAAGCAAAGATAAGTACTCAACAGTAAATAAAACTGAATACCAGAGCAAAAGAAATCCAACAGGTAAAGCCCGGTGGGCCTGACAAACAGCCAAAGCATCAGGCCCCTACCATATCATCAATAGATAAGTCTTTAAGTCGGAACCATTATAGAGTCTGAAATCTGACCCACCGGCGTGCTATTAAAAAGGAAAGCAAAGTTGCCAACCGTGAATGGGTTGACAACCAAGCATGCAGTCTGTTACAATACATTAATGCTATAGCCAATCTTTTTATAATGGGAAATTATTTTAATGAACTGCACTGAAAAATTATTAGAGCCAACAATTTTCTTCAATTTATACACCAAGTCACCATAGAAATCAAGACACATTTATCCTAGCTTAGTACTGGTTCAACCCAGGAAGACTCGTCCCTGTTTAACTGAAAGATTGTTGATGGGACCTAAAGAATCAAATCAAACAAAATCTTCCCTGCTTCAAAGATTTGATAATCAGTATTTCAATTGACAATAGCAAATGAATATTGTTCAAAATTTTAGAATACTTACTGGGAAAAAAACAACAATTGTTTGACTTGTCAAATCACCAAAATTAATTTAAAAAATTATTCTTTTTCTCAACCAAAACATACATTTCGATATATCTTTTGAGCACCCAAAACATGCTTAATCTGATAGATAAGAAAATAATTACAATTTTGAATTTTACACACTAAAAGTTTCCTTATCTGAAACTCTGCTTATATTCATGGGTGAAAGTTTTCAGGATTATTCCTGAATTCAGGATTTTGAGGCTGACTTTCCACAGAAAGTCAACCTCAAAATGCTGAATTAAGGAAAGTGAGCCTCAAAAAACTGAGTTAAGGAGACCATAATAGCTTCTCTGATTTATTTTAAGTCTGTCTAAGGATATTTGGCCATTTAAACTTGAAATTGTGAATATTTAGTGGCATACTGCAAATTTTAAAAATGGAGTTTGGAAAGTTAAGGATTTTGGAAATTTTGAACTGTCACCCATGTGATTGTTTACTTGTCTAGGAAATATTTTTCTGCAAGTAAAGAGGAGATAGTAAAAGATCAAAGTGACGGCGAAGAAGAGGATGATGAAGGATTTGATGAAGAGGGACAACCCAAGAAAAAACGTCAGAAACTTACCCCATCTTCTAAGACGACAGACAAAGTCCGTAAACATGACGTGACCCTTCTAACTCCTCTCATGATAAGGGAGCACCTGAGAAAGGTGTGGGAACAAGATGCTGTACTGTTGAAAAGACTCTACAGTTCATTAGCAGCAAGTTCTGAAAAGAACCCTGTAGATATATTCTTTCTCGATATTGTTCCAGTGCCACCGACGAAGTTCAGACCTGTAAGTTTGTTACTTATTCTTGACCTGGTAGCGACATACTGGTATAGGCCTCAAAATAATAGTGGGTAACTGAAAATTATTTAAAAGAAACACAAATGTTTTGGGTACTCAAAAGAACCGTCTCATTTAGACGGTTCTTTTGAGCACCTAAAACTTATGTTTAAACTGATTGATAAGAAAACCAATCACAATTTTATCCATAAAAAGCTTGCTTATTTGAACCTGTGGGTATAGGTCTCGGCATCAGTCCAATACACATGGGTAATAGTTTTCAGGATTATTACTGAATTCAGGATATTGAGACTGGCTCTCCATAGAAATGCTGAATTAGGCAAATTATAATAGCTTCTCCGATTTATTTTCTGTTAATCTAAAAACAATTGACCATTTAAACTCGAAATTATCAATATTTTATAGGCATATTGCAAGTTTTGAAAGTTGAATTTCTTCAGGTCAGGGTTTGGACTTCCACTCCTGCTATTGCATACGCCTATTCTCATCATTTAAACCTGCCTTTGCAGCTATGTAGTGGGCTAAAAGGGATACTTTTTGGTCTCCCTACTTTTTATGCAAGCAGGGAAGGCTGTGGCCACACTTCACAGATCTGTAGGACTTGTCTGAACCTTGGCTGCCTCCATTCATGTGATAAATATTTTCAAACCAAGTACCAAATTCTCACGAGCTTGCTCTAATTGCATTTGATTCTTTGACCCTTATCCTGCCACTATTTTTGTCTTTATATTTTGTCTGCTTTTTACGTCAGTTGCATATATTCAAGTACAAGACTTGATTTTTTCATGGATCCGAAGTAAACAAAATGAACCCTGATCAGACTGCTCCCATAGATAGGGAGCAGTCTGATCTGGGTCCATATTGCTTGCAATATAGGCTACCTAAGAACATATGAAGGCAAGAGGAACAGACAACAAAAGTCATGACTGACAGGCTAAGGGTTAAAAACCACAGGTGCTTGAATTTGTCTAATGCTTAGGGGCCTTCCCTTCAATTCCATCCAAAAATTTCAAGAAAATAACAGCCCATGCAGATTGATTCATAGAAAAAGTCATTATTCTTATACTCAATTTATACATTTTTTTTCAAATCTTTAGATAGTCTAACTTTCACCATTTCAAAGCACATATTACATTTCCTTAGGCCTAAAATCACGCAAAAATCGTAACTTCAAGCCCCAGTGTTAAAAGCCAGCCCTTGCTGAAAGTCACCTCCAGTAAACAGATCTCTCCTCTGCTCATGTTCTCCACTCATGTTGTTTCTATATGCCAGGTGCCAGACTTTGATCTGGGTGCATATTGTCTGCATTATAGGCTACCTAAGAACATAAGCACATGAGAAGAGCAGGCAATAAAAGTTGTGACTCGCAGGCTAAGGGTTAAAAGCCAGGCCTAGCTGAAAGTCACCTCCAGTAAACAGATCTGAGGCCCTGGAAGGAGGGGTCCCAGTATCCCATAACTTCAGTCCCCAGTGTTAAAAGCCAGGCCTAGCTGAAAGTCACCTCCAGTAAACAGATCTGAGGCCCTGGAAGGAGGGGTCCCAGTATCCCATAACTTCAGTCCCCAGTGTTAAAAGCCAGGCCTAGCTGAAAGTCACCTCCAGTAAACAGATCTCTCCTCTGCTCATGTCCTCCGCTCATGTTGTTGTTTCTATTTGCCAGGTGAGTATGACCAAAGGCCTGACTCTGATCTGGGTGCATATTGTTTAAATAGGGTACCTAAGAACATAAGCATACAAGAACGTAGCAAACAAGAGGAGCTGACAACAAAAGTAATGACCGGCAGGCAAGGTCTAAAAGGCTGGCCCAAGGTTATAAAACTTTTTCATGCTCAACTCAACTGAGCACAAAATTTCAACTGCTCATAAAAACTAAAATACCGACAAATGAAGAAGATTCTTGCTTTAAGTCTCTCAGATGTTGTATTTATCATGCTTGTAAATGTTAAAATGTCAACAATGGTTGGCATTTTAACATTTATGAGCAGGATAAATTTCGAGCTCAGTTGAGTTGAGTATGAAAAAGTTTTATAAACTCAGCTCATGTCCTCCACTTCATGTTGTTTCTATATGCCAGGTGAGTATGATGAAAGGCCAGACTCTCATCTGGGTGCATATTGTTTGTAATATAGGCTACCTGAGAACATAAGCACACAAGAGGAGCAGACAGTAGAAGTCTTGTCTCGCAGGCTAAGTGTTAAAAGCCAGGCCTAGCTGAAAGTCACCTCCAGCAAAACGATCTCTCCTCTCATGGGTGAAAGTTTTCAGGATTTATCCTGAATTCAGGATTTTGAGGCTGACTTTCCATAGAAAGTCAGCCTCAAAATGCTGAATTAGGCAGCTTTTAATAGCTTCTCTGATTAGATTTCAGGTGATCTAAACACAATTTATCATTTAGGCTTGAAATTATTCATGTTTGTAAGCATCCTGCACGTTTTAAAAGTTTGAATTTCTTAAGTTCAGGATTTTGGAAATTTTGAACTTTCACCCATGTCCTCTACGCATGTCCCCCATTCATGTTATTTCTATTGCCAGGTGAGCATGATGAAAGGCCAGAAGTATGAGAACTCCCAGACAGCTAACCTCAATAAAGTAATGAAGAGTGGAGTGGTGGTTAGAGAGATACTTTGGGAGATAGAAAAATCTGTGGCAAAGACTAAATCTGATGAAGTATCTGCAGTAAGTATAAACATCTTTCTTTCCACTGTTCTGAGCTTCTAGATGAAGAGTGGAGCAGTAGTTAGAGAGATACTTTGGGAGATAGAAAAATCTGTGGCAAAGACTAAATCAGATGAAGTATCTGCAGTGAGTACAAACAGTCGAGGCCCGAGGTTATAAAATAGGGGACAATTGCACTTTACGGGGCACTGCTTTTCTGAAGGAAAACTCACGTGAGTATTGTATCTAAGGGTCTATTAAGAGGACACGCGTGAGCGCGGCCTTAAAATGAGTTATAGGCAAAAAATCGCAAAAAGAACCCCAAAAATGGAAAGAACGGACAAAATTACGGTTCAAACCAAGGTTTTAAACCAAATGTTTTAACCAAAAACTCAAAAATTGAAGATGTTCATCATCCGATAAGCGAGAGCCGACCTTGACGTTATTGTTTTCGATTTTGTGCACGCACACCATTTCATTGGTCAATTTAAATGGGTATGCGTTTGACCTCTTATGAATACATAATCTTAGGTCAATCGAGCATTTATTGACACCGTATTTGTAAACAAACCGTGCGTCCATACACAAGTCATTTAAATTAGCTTTAAAGTGTTATTATGCCATTTGTGTATGACGATCTAGCCAAAATATGTAGAAATAAAGATTATTTGATATCTTGGTTGCGTGAACAGGAGCTTCTTGGAGATTTCAGTGGACCTTGTACAAAGTGTTTAAAGGGACATTTCACTTTTAGACAAGACAAAAGCTACAGCAGTGATGGTGTTCTTTGGAGATGCTCCCATAGTAAGTGTACAAACAAAATATCTATAAGTGAAGGGAGCTGGTTTTCTGGGACCCATTTGAGTTTTGACCAAGTCATTAAATTAACCTATTACTGCGTATACAAATTACTCCTAGATTTCATTGCCAGGGAGCTAAAAATAGGTAGTGAACACACAATAGTTGACTGGTGTCAATTTGCAAGGGATGTTTGCATCGGAATAATTAAAACAGATAATGAGCAGATAGGTGGACCAGGGATTGTGATTGAGATCGATGAATCCAAATTTGGCAAGCGAAAATACCACAGAGGAAAAAGAGTCGACGGAGTCTGGGTGTTTGGAGGCATAGAGCGGGACTCAAAAAGGTGTTTTTTTTAAATTGTTGAGGATCGGTCCACATCAACACTCATCCCAATTATAAAGCGCTATGTTAAACCCGGAAGCATAATATTGTCAGACTGCTGGAAGGCGAACAGTTCTCTGAAAGAGGAGGGATACACCCATTTAACAGTTAATCATTCAATCGAGTTCAAAAATAAAGACACAGGTGCATGCACAAATTTGATTGAGAGTACGTGGAATGCAGTCAAAAAATCTCTCCCAAAATACTGCACACAGAAGCAGCTCTATGACAGCTACCTAGTGGAATATATTATCCGCAAGAAATATCTTAATGATGTCAGTGACAAATTTGGCAAATTTTTAGAACTTATAAAAAGGGTATACCCAGGAAAGAAAGTGCACCAGCCCTTAACAGAGATTTCCAATGTTGATGAATGTTCCCAAGCTTCAAACAGTTCAGCCAATTCTAGTTTTGTTGTCTTATTTGATGATTAATGAAGGTAAGTGTCATATGTTTAGCCTTATTGGTCCTTTCAAATTTACTTAATTTTTTTTTGCCACATTTTCTTTCATTTTACGAGGGCTGCAGCCCCCACACCCCCGCTTATGTTGCCCTCACCCCCACGCTTATAAACAAAGAAACCCCTATTACTAGAATACTTGTTCTTACCTAGACAAAGACTAGGAGTCTTGTATTATTAACGATGTCATGAATTATGAATTAGATAGACAGATATATTTAGCATACTTGGTCCCATGTTTAGCCAACTTAAATCCTTTTTTTTCACTTTTTCTACACTATTCCTGAGGTCCCGTAGCCCATATACAATTGAACTTAATGGTAATTCTTACCCGAGGCAAATCTGTTTACAAACCAACTCCACATGGGTAAATGATCAGCTGATCGGTTGAGTCAGAAAAAAGTTCAACACATATGCATAACACACAAGGCCGGTTGATCTGGTCGAAATGCATCTCCATTCTGTTGCTTTTCATTGCTACAACTCGCCAATTTTCCCCCACAATTTGCTCATAAATGTTACAGTGTTCGCGTTTACGCCGTAATAATATCTAAATATGCAACAAAAACCGTTGGTACGCAAAAAAGACAAGTAGCTTGCGTCCATGGAACGCAAGATCAAAAGCAGTCGACTTTCAACACATTTAAGCCAGCTCAATAGTGAAGAGAGTTAAAACCCTTGAATATCGGTCTTTTGTACTTTCAACGCTTCAAAATCACAAAGAGACTGCCATAAAAAGTATTCAGTTGTGGTTTTCCGACATCCGTTGTTCATAGCAACGGTTGAAATCAGAGTGGTGCTCAGCTATAAATAATGATTTACGGTTTTTCCAAAATCGATTTGCTGGGTAAAAATGGCGTTTGTCTCGAGGAATCACACTAGAAACATTTAAATAACTTAATAAAATGTATTCTGAAGCCAATAGTATCACATTTCGATGTTTTTTCCGTTCAAAATGTGTTCACAGACAGGTTCAGCGATTTTCAACAGGCACAAGTAAAATAATCTTGGTCTAGAGCGCCAAGTAAAGACTTTTTAAAAGCGAAAAAGCGAAAAAGTTTATTAGTCAAAGACTCCATCACTGCTAAGTCTGCTTCTTTCTTGCCTTTTTAATTGATTGTCAATCATTTAGTGTAAACTGAAAATGTTTGAGAATAAAGTTAATTAATAGCTTTAGCTAACTTCTCTGTGTTTAATATTGCAAAAAAAAAAAAAAAAAAAAAAAAAAAAAAAAAAAATAGGTTGGGAAACTTTCTGGGACTCAGTAAAATTTACATGGGACTCAACTTTTGTTGATGCCCTGGGTCCCAGGGACGCAATAGAAATCAAGCATAAATCTAACACTGTGTTAAAAAAAGTCCAATTAAACACTCAGACTTGATAAAAACACCCACGTTTATGGAAAATATTGGAAAGAATTGTCCTCGCTTCGATTGACATTTTCAAGATGGCGGCTAGTACTTTCCAACCTTATGAATATTAATGAGGTGTAAATAACTTGTGACACACCCATAACAACAGCTGCCCTTGCGCAATGAACATATCAGCCAGTGCCCGGTAAAGTGCAATCTAGCCTAAAACTTTTTTCTCTTTTAACTCAGAGTACCAGAATCAGGCCCCAAGGTTATAAAACTTATTTCATGCTCAACTCAACTGAGCATGAATTTTAACCTGCTCATAAATGTTAAGATGCCAATAATTCTTTATTATGCCCCGCCATGGCAATGGCCCGGGCATTAAGTGTTACCCCTGTCTGTCCGTATGGACGTACGTATCTACGTACGTACGTCTGTCCAACGACATCTGCTCTCTAAGTCGAATAATTTTGATCAGAATTTTATGAAACTTGGTTACATTGTTTAGTATCATGATGTCTTTTTCAAGTTCAATAATGGTACATATAGCACCATGCTTTCAGTAGTGATTGCCCTTTGTTTATGAAAATTCACCATTTGAAACCATGTCCGCTCTCTAAGTCGAATATTTTTTATCAGAATTTTATGAAACTTGGTCACATTGTTGAGTACCATGGTGTCTTCTTCAAGTTCGATAATGGTCCATATCACACGATGGGAGGGCAGTGGCTCAGTGGTAGATTGCTTGACTCGAGACAGAAGGGCCGCAGGTTCGAGCCTCACTGGTGTCACTGTGTTGTGGTCCTTGAGCAAGACACATTTATCAAAGCTTAGTACTGGTTCAACCCAGGAAGACTCGTCCCTATTTAACTGAAAGATGGTTGATGGGACATTTAGAATCACATCTTTCAGTAGTTATGGCCCTTTGTTTATGAAAATTCACCTTTTGAAACGATGTCCGCTCTCTATATCCAATACTTTTGAATAGAATTTTATAAAACTTTATCACATTGTTTAGTATCATGATGTCTTTTTCAAGTTCGATAATGGTCCATATTGGAATATGCCTTCAGTAGTTATGGCCCATTGTTTATGAAAATTAACCATTTGAAACAATGTCAGCTCTCTAACATGAATATCTTATATCATAATTTTATGAAACTTGGTCACATTGTTTAGTACCACGATGTCTTCTTCAAGTTCAATAATGGTCCCTATTGCACCATGCTTTCAGTAGTTATGGCCCTTAGTTTACGAAATTTCACCATTTGAAACGATGTCCTCTCTCTAAGTTGAATACTTTTGATCAGAATTTTATGAAACTTGGTCACATTTGTTAAGTACCATGATGTCGTCTTCAAGTTTCATAATGGTCCATATAGGACCATGCTTTCAGCAGTTATCGCCCTTCGTTTATGAAAATTCACCGTTTTAAACGATGTCCGCTCTCTAAGGCGAACAGTTTTGATCAGAATTTTATGAAACTTAATCGTCGGTTGAAGCGATGTCTGCTCTCTTAGATGAATAATTTTGATTATAATTCTATGAAACTTGGTCACATTATTAAGTACCAAAATGTCTTCAAGTTTCAGAATGGCCCATATCGCATCATACCTTCAGGAGTTATTACCCTTTGTTAATGACAATTTCCTATTTATGCGAATTTGGCAATAGCGGGGGCATCCATGTCCCATGGACACATTTCTAGTCTACTTTAAAAAGGAATTATAGTCCAGATAATCAACTGGAAGATTCCATGTTAGAAATTCATCATTTTAAGAGAATAAGTATTTCCATTTTTTTCAAAATATCAAATAATGTTTAAAATTGTCATTTGATAAACAGAATGTCATTCTCAGAAATATAAGGAACAGTATTCAGATGTAATTCTCATATATAGGGAGCGCAGTGACTCAGTGGTAGAGCGCTTGACTCGAGACCCTCTGAAAACTATGAACTGGGTTGTCCCTACTCTAGCATGGGTCCATCTCAAATATTGTGAGAAAACTTACTAAATTATTGCGATGTTTGTTATTTCAGTCTGTGTTAAGTCAAGTCCCTGGAAAGACCCTAGCGGACAAGTTGAACAATGCCTGGGTTAGACTACAGACGTGTGTTAATTGTATCTTTGACAGTACGTTAGATAAACTCTCTAAAGATGTAAATCCTGGCATAAAACAGGTACTTGTTTTGTCAATTAAAATTGAGCCGCGACATGCGATTTCCAATAATGTGGTATGCGCAACCAGCAAAGGCTCAGACCAGCCTGCGCATAAGCGCAGTCTGATCAGAGCCTTTGCCAGTTGCTTGATTATTCTATGAATATTAAGCTACTGACCAAAGATCATTTGGGGTTTCTAAGCTTAAAAGGAGGCTGCACAGGCTTGTCTGAGTCTACACTTGTCAAAATGCCACATTATTGGAAATCACATGTCATGGCTCAAATAGGCCTTTAGTGAGGAAACCTGTGTTTGGGGTTTGAAACCAGCCAGATTAGCTACAAAGAATAGCAAGAGTATTGTAATTTTTGCACAAGTTTAGCTTTGCATGTTGGGTAATTTTTCAAGCTTTTTGTGTCATTTGCTGAATTTTTTGAAATTAACTTTTTCAAAAGATTCTTACAGGAATGCTATCAGAGTGTCAAATGGTTTGGATACATAACAGGACCGACATTTAGTCCAAACAGTTTGCAAAGTTATCAGCAGACGACAAAAGTCGCCACTAGCATGGCAAGAGTTTAATTAATACTACATTCCAGAGAGCAAAACAAAGGTGCTGATGTTTTGATTGCAAAATAAAAGATAAAAAAAATTAAATACACCATCTTATTTGGAGGCCTGTTTCAACTGAAGAAATAATTTGCTTATAAAACCTGTAGCCTCTTACAATAAATAATGAACCATTCTTAAACAGGCTCTTAGACAAAGAGTGCACATTTAAAAATTTATTTTCTTATTTCTTAACCAAAACTTATGTTTTGGGTACTAAAAAAAAGTAAAATTCATATTAAAATTAATGGATAGGAAAATACTCACAATTTTACACTCAGAAATTTTGCTAATATTGACCTATGGGAATACTATTCAACCTAGCAGGATGGAGGCTCTCATTTGTCATAAGAGGGTCAATAAGGGTTTTCTTTGTTCTAAGCTTTTAGAGAAGAAAGAAGGCCTGTTTCGTAAGAACATGATGGGTAAAAGAGTGAACTATGCAGCAAGATCAGTTATATCCCCTGACCCTAACATCAACACGAATGAGATTGGAATTCCGGAGGTGTTTGCCACAGCTCTGACCTACCCACAGCCTGTCACACCGTGGAATGTTCAAGAACTTCGACAGATGGTCATCAATGGTCCCAAAAAACACCCAGGGTAAGGGCATGTCAGATTTCCCGACATTCACAACAAGCTATAGCTCAGTAGGAGAGTGTTGGACT
Organism: Loripinus fragilis; assembly: GCA_964019695.1. NCBI lineage: Eukaryota > Metazoa > Mollusca > Bivalvia > Lucinida > Lucinidae > Loripinus > Loripinus fragilis. The sequence goes on from OZ026517.1 coordinate 108,177,368, forward strand.
TGAGATCAAAGAATCGCTGGTTTGAGACTCACCCAGGGCACTGCATTGTGTTTTTGAGCAAGTTTTTACCTGGGTCACTTTAGCGAAAGCAGGTCTAGTAGTGGGTCCACTCCATCTGTCCGTCCTCAACACTTTTGGGGTGCCTAGTTTGTGTAATCTGTAACTCTAAAAGTTTTTATTCCTTTTTATTCAAACTTTGCGTTATGATTGTTCACATGTTGAAGATGTGCACCTTTTATTTTGTGCACATTTCACGATTTTTTTCTCATTTTTGAGGGGTGTTGAACTTAGACATATTTTCTAGCCAAAATGCTTAAGGGATGCTTAGTTTGTGTAATCTGTAACACCAACAGTATTCATTCCTTTTTATTCAAACTTTGCATAATGATTGTTCACATATTGAAAATGTGCACCTTCTATTTTGTGCACATTTCCGGATTTTTATTTTTATTTTTGAGAGGTGTTGAACCTCGGCATTTTTTCCATCCTAAATGCTTAGGGGTGCCTAGTTTGTGTAATGCTTACATACATTCCTTTTCATTCAAGCTTTGCATAATGATTGTTCACATATTGAAGATGTGCACTTTCTATTTTGTGCACATTTCACTTTTTTTTTCATTTTTGAGGGGTGTTGAACTTAGGCATTTTTCCATCCGAAATGCTTAAAGGGTGCCTAGTTTGTGTAATCTGTAACTCCAAAAGCTTCATTTCTTTTTATTCAAACTTTGCATAGTGATTGTTCACATATTGAAGATGTGCACCTTCTATTTGTATACATTTCATGATTTTTTTCTCATTTTTGAGGGATTTTGAACTTAACATTTTTCCATCTGAAATGCATATGGGGTGCCTAGTTTGTGTAATCTGTAACTCCAACAGTATTCATTCATTTATATTCAAACTTTCCATAATGATTGTTCACACATTGAAAATGTGCACCTCCTTTTTTATGCACATTTCATGATTTTGTTTTTCATTTTTGTGGGTCTTGAACTTAGAAATGCTTAGATGGTGTCTGGTCTGTGTAATGTGTAACTCAAACATTTTTCATTCCTTATTATTTAAACTTTGCATAATCATTGTACATACATTGAACATGTGCACCTCCTTTTTTGTGCACATTTGATATTTTTTTTGACATTTGTTTCCATCTGAAATGCTTGGGGGTGTCTGGTTTGTGTAATCTGTAACTCAAGTATACTTTTCATTCCTTTATATTCAAACTTTGTATTATGATTGTTCACACATTGAACATGTGCACCCTAAATTTTGTGCACATTTGATAATATATTATTGAGTGTTGAACTTAGACATTGTTATGTCTACACCATCAACTGTAGATTACATTGTGCAATTTGTGTGTAATCAGTAGCTTAAACAGATTTCATTCCTGCATATTTGAATTTTGCACATAGAAGATCTAGCAGGTCTAGAGCAGAGTTTGTTCTTGTTTTATCCTCTGCTTAGTACTAGTTCAACCCAGGAACCCAGGAAATCATACCATCATGACTGCAAAATTGTTGACTGGAATGTCAAGCTTCAATACAAACAAAGTTTTGTCAACTGCTGTATTTCTTTAGTGGCCTGTATTGCAAACAATGTGGTCTAGAATGTATTTTGAATATAGGCAACAGGCAATGAAACACTATAAGCAGACATTATTTTGGCAGGATAAGGGGTTAGTTGTAATGCCAAAACATGTCGAGTACAATCAAATGTTTCGTGGTTGGCTGTTCTGTCTGCTTATTTCTGCCTTCACCACATTCATTTTCATCTTTTGAGTAAGAGAAGCAGTCTAATTTCATTAATGGTTTCATTTTTTGGCTGTGCACAATTTTTCAAGTTTTTTCATTCTCATACTAAACGGACAGTAAAAGGATTAAGTGTGCAATGTTAGGGTCCTCCACCATACTATCACTTAAACTATGACACTAAACAAGTGTGTTTTTCAGGGCTTGTTTTGTTGTGAATGAAGATGGAAGTAAAGTTTACTTGGACAATAAGAGGAAGCTACAGCGAGAGGCCATAGCCAAACAACTGCTCAAACCTAGCACATCGCACAGCAAGGTTACTACAGGAATTAAAAAGGTAATATGAAATAGGCATACCTAATGGGCAACAAACCCGACCTTTTGTTCTGAGAGGATGCACAGTATACGGTCATATTCTTGTGAGTCGGTACTTGTGTGAGTAAAAGCCAACCTTAAACCTCACTCTGAGTATAAGGAAATCATATTTAGCTGTAAAATAATCCTGCAAGCTGAATGTGTCAGGGTCCTTGAAGTCCCTGTTGGATTTCATTAGGCCTATTCCTATACGGGCCTCAATGTGAGAAAACCTGTATTTGGGGTTTCCAACAAAGTGAGATTCAAACCAGCCTACTCAATTATAGGAAATAGTAAATTCAAATTTCACTTGAAGAAAGTCTATATATGGTACTTTCCAATAAACAAATAACAAAGGCGCTGATCAGACTGCAAACCCTAAAGACAGGTTTTCTCGCATCAAGGGCCAACAATATATAACTTGTGATTGCCTCTTTCAAAGGCGCGATGATGATGTGGCAATTTGCATTTGGCACAAGACGTTATCACTTTGTGACATAACGTTATAAAATTTTTGACATCACGTCATGAGAATCACACAGCCACTAGCTTGAAAGAGATATCATTAGCGTTCAAGCTAAAATATAACATTAATATCAACAAAACTGATAACTTTGCTATTCATTTTTATTATTTTGCATTTTTTCACTGTCAAAAATGATCACAGCACATTTTTCAACAGTAGAATAAGGTTTTACTTCTATCCAATCCGACTGTATAGATACCAGAACTCGGCGTCAGAAAGAAAAACTTGCTTGCATACTGCAAATGAATAGAACAGAATCTCTAATCATAACAGCAAACCCGCTTTCGTTGTTGGCCGCCTTTGGCGGCTAACAACTTGTTGGTTGGTTGGTATAAATTAATGCATTTTATCACATGACATCGCATCTGGGAAGGATCTAAGGCCTTGCAATAAAATTGATAAACTACTAGTTAAAAATTAATTTTCAAATTTCTCAACCCTAATATTAGTTGTGGGTGATCAGAAGAACCATCTCAAGGAGACTGTTCTTTTGAGTGCTTAAAACAAATGTTGAAACTGAAGAATTAGTTACCAAGGCTGATAGTGCTTATGATTCCAAACCTATAACTGTTTGCTCTCCTAAACCCATAAATACACACGTATGAAACCACAATGGCCATGCATGTGAATAATTTAAATAAGGCCACTGTCATGTTACCAGGTATTTTGGTCCAGCACTCCATATTTGCATTGGGGCTTAAAGGCCCTCAAGCAAATATTGAGCTACCTGGCCGATATGCCTGATAAGTTGACGATAACCATGTATAAGTCTCTAATTACTTATGTATTAATTTCTGTATTTTTCCTGTATTTTAGGTGTACAGACACTTGAAGAATGGAGATGTATTGTTAATCAACAGACAGCCAACATTACATAGACCTAGTATTCAGGCACATAAGGTCAGTAGTTGAGGTACCAAATATTTAAATGAGCTTATGTGAATAGATTGTGATTACATATACTCAAGTACAATTCAAATTTGACAAAATATTGAAATTTTAAATCTGATCTTTTAAAGTTTCAGTACAGATACATATTCAAGTGAAAAACTAATGATAAGCTGTTGATAGATAAGGCCAAGATTTACTTTATTTGAAAAAAAATTATAACAGGTCCATGGACATGTGTTTGAAGCCAATTGCAACAAAAGTCATCTGCTGTTCTCCTCTGCTGATATGATTAAGAAGCCCCTATGGCAAACAGTGTGGACCCAGATCAGACTGCTCCTATAGGAGCAGTCTGTTCTGGGTCCGCACTGTTTGCTTCTTTACTTCATTTGTCAGTAATGTTAGGCAATTATTTGCAGCAGACGACTTCAGCAGACGACATTTTCAGATGCTTTTTTCTTCTTGGCGCTTTAAGGGTTAAAATAGGTCAAACACAAATTTATTTAATACTGTTCTCATCTTAAGTTATGGTTTTGATAATAGTTTTTTTAGCCATTGGGATGCACCTGACAGTTATTGTACACAATATGGGCCTCGTCGCGACAAAACCTGTCTTTGGGGTTTCCGTGATAGCGAGACTCTAACCAGTCTCCTCAGCTACAGAGACTAGCCAGAGCATTGAAATTTTGCTTGAAGCATGCTTAGATATGGTACTTTTGAAAAAGCTAATAACAAAGGCGCTGATCAGTCTACGCGGATGCGCAGGCTGGTCTGTGCCTTTGTTCTTCGCAACCCCCTGAAGACAGTTTTTCTTGCGTCAAGGCCCATATTATTTGGTATAGTTTGTTTTTAAGCTTTTTTTTTTAAACCTAAACTGGTCAATGCACTCTAAATGCACTAAACCATTGGACATAAAAGGATAAAAAGACTTTCCTAAATGGAAATTTCATTACAAATTAAGCTGCATTAAATAGACTACTGCTTTAAGCGAACAACACTTAGCTTCTATAAGGTGCTTGCTTAAAATAGAATCGATAATACAATGCCCATGATATGATTATTTCAGGCCAGAGTGTTACCCAGAGAAAAGACGCTAAGACTGCATTATGCCAACTGTAAGGCCTACAATGCTGATTTTGATGGTGATGAAATGAACGCCCATTTTCCACAAAATGAAATTGCCAGAGCTGAAGCTTATAATATTGGTAATGTTATATCTAATTTATAGTCCAGGTCATGAGAAATACAGGTTATTATATGGCCGAGGTGTGCCTCTAGGTCATATTGGCACTGGGGTAGCCATATCGGCCCAAGGGCCTTGGATATTCAGTGCCATTAGACATAGAGGCACACCTCGGCAATATCATAACCTTTTTATTACATCCCCGTTAACTCTTTTGCCTTTTTAACCAGTAGCGCCAGTGAGTCCCAAAAACTGGCGAGATGAAAATTGCAGCAACAAATAGCATGACATAGAAAATGACATCGTAAGATAGCTTAACATTGTTTACATTGTCATTGATGACGAGACATTTCAACAGACTTTTGTCAATAAAACAACCAAAGACAGCCTTAAGATTTGCATTCATGCATATCTAGATACATGGTAATACGGGTATATCTTTCTTCTTTCACTGTATTTCATGGAAAGTCAACCTTTTCCCGGAAAGTGTTTTATTTGAAGAGCTAACAGGAACTTGACGATCCCCGATCGCTCATCGATCCGATCAGCTTGACACAATATCAACCTCAGGCTAGTCATTTTGTTTGTTTAACCGAAACTGGCGAAAAGCCTAGAACTGTTCCTTATTCTGATGTCCCATTCTTTATTCTTCTAGAATTTCGCTATTTCATGGCCCGAAGAGAGCGTAAAATACATCGGAAAACAGGGTCTCCTAACGATTCTAAATCTACTCAGCCATGTTGAAACAAGTTGCCTAGCCTAGTTCTAATCAAAAAAGTGCACTATTCCCATACGTCATCACTAATGCATCACCACCATCCCTCACCTGTATAGTTCTACAGAATTTTAGTACGAGAAAATCAAGGCAAGTCATCATGTTGGGATACATATCTTATCAGATATTAATGCAGTTAGTTGATTTTTCATTTGCCAGACTCTTAAACAGATATGCAGGCTGATTCAGGGCGGGGGCACCCATGTACTTTTGATACATTTTTAGTTGTTTTTTCAGCCAGTACAGATTACCAGTACCTGGTACCCAAAGATGGTACCCCACTTGCAGGTCTGATACAGGATCACATGGTGTCAGGGGTATCACTGACAATAAGAGGCAGATATTTCTCCAAGTAAGTACCAGCTGATATATTGACATAAGATGATTTTCACCACATATCATAGGGCCAGTTAAGCAATTATTTTTAGCGTAAAATTTGGATTTTTTTCTTATCCATCAGTTTAAACATGTGTTTTTGGTGCTCAAAAGAATCGTCTCATAGAGACGGTTCTTTTCAGTACCAACAACATATGTTTTGGTTGAGAAATAAGAAAAATTATTTTCAGTTACGCACTCTTTTTGGGGGGCCTGACATATTGAAGTCAACAGAAGAAAATCTGTCTTTCGTAAAACAAAAACCTGTCTGCTCAGCTACAGAGACAAGATAGAATTCTGCTTGTAGCAAGTGGAGTCATGATACTTTCCAGAAAGAGAACAACAAAGGTGCTGACCAGATTGTACTGATTCACAGGCTGGTCTGGGCCTTTGTTGTTTGCATTTATAAACAAAGACAGGTTTTCTCACATTAGAAATGTTTTATAGACATGTAGAAACTTATTTTCAGCCTTGATAATTATGGGATAACTGTATTAAAAAAAAAAAATTTGGAGGTAGATCGTATCGTCGGATATACGGTGGGAAATTTAGTTTTACGGCGACTCCTGAGCGGAGCGGTAAAACATGATTTCCGACCGTATATCCAATGATATACCTCCCCAAGTTAAAATTTTGAATTGGCTAGCCCCATTCTAATGCACTTCTGCATTTTTGTCTCCAGTTGGAGTGTTGCAAGCCACATAAAGCACATCATCCAACAAAATGTGACGTAATTAATGACATCAAACTATTTCTGACAGTATATCACAGGATATACTGTCGCAAATTTTTGACGTTATCCAATCAGATCTAGCGTTACAAAAGTAAGTGCATTAGAATAGACAATTTGAGTCAAGCATAAATGACCTCAAAATTTAAACCAACTATGTGTGTTTTTTATTTTGTAAGGAAGCAATTAATCGGCTATGTATATCAGGATCAATCACATTTCTAGAGTTTTAGATAAACGATTCTAAAGCACTTGCTAATGTAAAGCCATATCTGATTGGTTTATCCTTAAAAATATTATGATAGTTAATCCTGCAATAATTGTGACCTTGAGCAAGACACATTAATCCTAGCTTAGTACTGGTTCAACCCATGAAGACCCGTCCCTTTAAAACTGAAAGATTGTTGATGGGATGTAAAGAATCAAATCAAACAAACAATTAAAAAAACATGTAGCTTGCAACTCAACAGTTGGAGGCTGCTCAAAGATTTTCATGGAAGTCAAATTTGATGTTACAAGGAAGTGTTGTTGATAGAATAGAAAAAAATTGTATTCACAATTTACATTTAGTGAGGTATATGGTCTGTTTACGGTTGCAAATAACTTTTCACATAAAGTATCACTATAAAACTAAATTTGAGACTTTATAAACCTCCTAGGATTAAAATTTTGAACACAGTTGTCTCCATGATATAATTCTGAAAGTTTATCATATATCAAAGAATTGAGATGTGATTAGTTTTGTTTATGATATGATGTAATTTGTATACAGACAGGACTATTGTAAACTGGTGTATGGTGCCCTGACAGACAAGAATGGTCCAGTGAAGTTACTACCACCTACTATACTGAAGCCATTCAGACTATGGTCTAATTTCTATTTCAGACAGGACTATTGTAAACTGGTATATGGTGCTCTAACAGACAAGAATGGTCCAGTGAAGTTACTACCACCTACTATACTGAAGCCATTCAGACTGTGGTCCGGTAAACAGGTCCTATCAACGGTTGTGTTAAATGTCATACCAGATAATAAAGAACCCCTCTCGCTTATAGGGAAAGCCAAAGTACCTGAAAAGGTAACATGCATTTTCTTTGCTTGCTTAATGCAGGGTTTTCAGTATACTGTAAATTTGGAAATTTTCGTGATAATTTTATTTTCGCGAATAGCATTAAAACACACATTTGCGACGTTGAAAATTCGCGACAAGGGCGTGATTTACCTATATCAGTAAATGACAGAGTGATTTCGCCAATTCATGAGGATTTTATTTTCACGAAACTTCGCATATGCGAAGTTTCGCGAAAGTAAAACACTCGCAAAAATTTCAAATTTACAGCAGTTCACTCTGCTTTTAACCCTTTGTAAACAGTTAACAAGTACTCTAGCAAACAGTGTAGACCCAGTTGAAATGCAATATAATGGGGCTTTTGCTAATGGATACTGCAGCATTAGATCAGGGTCTGCTCTTACTGCTCTGAGATAGAAATACAAAATTATTTGGAAATTAAAAGCTTTGACCCCTCAAAATGTACGATAGCCAATCTCAGGATTATTAAACAATAAAGAAAACATACTCAAACATCATCTGACAGTTTACAAATAATTAAGATACCAAATTTTTTGGCCAAGAATCTGAAGGGTTTAACTTCCAAAACTCGTCCAAATCATGTAAATAAGCCAAGGAAGTCAAGTTGAGTGTGTGCGTGTGTGGGGGGGGGGGGCTCCTGAAAGTGTTTATTGTTCTCATAATGCGACTCAAATTCCTGAAATAGGCAGATTATAAAAGCTTCTTTTGGTTAATTTTCAATTTAAAATATTTAAAGACAATTATTATTAAGCTTGAAATTGTTTCTTTTTTTGCTGGCATAATACAAATTTTATTATTTGCATTTCTAAAGTTCAGGATTTTTTGTTGAAATTCTAAACTTGCTCTCATGTGATCATATTCATGTGTACTGTTGTGCCAACCAAAAGTGACAGTGACAAAATATTTGGTTTACACTTGTCAAGTAAAACATTAACGTGTACACTCCACTAATGGGAATCGAGAGATCACTTGTCTATTAATCCTATCCTGTGGATAGGATTAATACACAAGTGATCTATGGATTATAAGTCCCTGATAGCTTACTAAACAAAACAGGACATCACTGTCACTCTTTGCTGGCAGGACAGTATGTGTGTAAGTCTTCACTCATCTGAACTTATTTCCTAATACCAGACTTGGGTGAAGGTGCACAGTGATCGCAGTAAAGACCCACTGGCCTATCTCGGAGAAAGTGATGTGATCATTAGACAAGGGGAATTACTCTGTGGGGTACTAGACAAGGGACATTATGGACCAACTCCCTTTGGTTTGGTACACAGCTGTTATGAGGTGAGTTTATTACATACAGGTTATTATATGGCCAAGGTGTGCCTCTAGGTCATATTGGCACTGGGGTAGCCCGAGCCAGTGCCAATATGACCTAGAGGCCCGTATAGCGGCCATATTATATCCTTTTTTATTACATCCGCGCAAATTCATCTAACTTTTCTATAATCTCTGTTGCGCCGCTGAGACAGTGAGACGGAAGAACTGGCATGATGAAAATTATTGCAACAACTAAGAGCGTGACATAGATCAATGACGTCATAAGATTAACATTGTTTACATTGTCATTGACGAGGAGACATTTCAACAGACTTTTGTCAATAAAACAATCAGAGGCAGCCTTAAGATTAGCATTCATGCGTATCTAGATTGTGGTATACCTTTCTTCTTACACTGTATTTCATAGAAAATCAACTTTTTCCAAATATATTTTATTTGAAGAGCTGACAGGAATTTAAATAGATTTGGGTAACAATCAGCTTGACACTTGTGTACTTTACCAGCCTCAGGCACTGTTCCCTGTTCTGATGTCCCATTCTTTATTCTTCTAGCATTTCACTATTTTATGGCCCGAATCGAACATAAAATACATTGGAAACAGGGTGTCATAACAATTCTTAAATCTACTCAGCTTTGTCGATACGAGTAGAATCGAAAAAGTTCACTATTCCTATACGTCATTGAGGCAGTGCCAAAAATCCATATTGATACCCCAATATGGATTTTTGGCTTGAGACTGTGCCAATATGGATTCAGTCCAATGGAAAATATTATCTATATAGTGTCAAGTAAAATTTTATATAAATTTAATATAATTCCAATATGGACCCCTTGGATGCAGTCTGATCAGGGCTCATAGTGTTTGCTTCATTGAAAAAATCTAGTCCTGAAGTTCACTTGAATATATGCAGCAGGCATAAAAAGTTCACATTTTCAGGACATGAAATAGTGGCGTGTTAGGGTTAAAAAAAGAATTTTCACTATACATGTTTGCTATCTGTATAGCTAGCTTGTATAGATGAGTTTTCATTGGTTAAGTACAGTTTTTGATATCTGTTGCAGCTGTATGGAGGGGTCACTGCAGGAAAGATGTTGACATGTTTTGGTAGACTTTTTGCCAACTTTCTACAACTGAGAGGATTTACCCTGGGGGTAGAGGATATTCTAGTCACACAATCAGTAAGTTTGATATATATTAAATTCAAATCCTAAATCCTTTTGCCAAATAACCGTTCGGAAAACCACGCCTACTTAATACACTTTGACATAACATTGATATCACAGTCCACACGTGATGGCCTGGGTAAGAACACCTGGGTTAGATGAGAATTTATATCCCAGGTTAAAAGAGTGGCATTTTCTATTTTGTGCGCAAGAATTTTTTTTTCTGTTCTATTTTGCTACTTGGTAGAAAAGAAGAGGTCCAAAATAATCTAGAAATCTCCAAAGTGTGGTGGCTTGGCTGCCAGGAAGGCCCTATATCTAGATAACTGTAGATGACTATTTTCTACTCTGTTTCTACTAACAGGGGGACAAGAAAAGGTCTTAAGATAATCAAGAAATGTCCCAAGTGTTGTGGCGTGGCTGCTAGGAAGGCCTTAGATCTGGAGGACTATTTATGAATATTTTGTTCTATTCTATTACAGGCAGACAAGAAGAGGTCTAAGATAATCAAGAAATCTCCCAAGTGTGGTGGCGTGGCTGCTAGGAAGGCCCTAGATCTGGACGACTCAGTTGACATTGATACAATGGAGAAATCCCTCAAGAGTGCCCACTTTAACACAGATGATAGACAGATGAGGGAACTTGATATGGCCATGAGGAATCAGACCAATGATATACAGAATCAAATTGTCAAGTAAGTTATCCCTTTGTATACTGGAAATAATAGTACCATGGAGAAATCCCTCAAGAGTGCCCACTTTAACACAGATGATAGACAGATGAGGGAGCTTGATATGGCCATGAGGAATCAGACCAATGATATACAGAATCAAATTGTCAAGTAAAGAACGATTCAATTTTAAACTCTAGTTTTTATGTTTTTCACTTTGATTTTCGCAATACCTTCTTTGTTTTCAATTTTAGCAAAATGTGATCGCAATGAAAGTTGTAAAGTAAAATTAGCGGCAATTTCTCCAAAAGGTTTGAAGCTTGCGGCTCAAACAGATTTTTGTGTATCTAGATGAAGAATTTGCGATAAACAGAATTAAGCCAAAATTTCTAAGTCTTTTATTAACTGGTAAATTTTGTAGAGGCGTGACAGAAAGGGTTCCTCTCAAAAGAATATTCTCAACGGTGAATATACCGTTATTCAGCGGCTGTGCATAGCATAATTCTGCTATTTGCAAACCCGTAAAGTAAAGAATCAAAGTTGAGCGTGAGCATTTGTAGGAGCAGAAGCTGTGATTACGCATAACATGCTATTTCTCTCTTCTGCACATGCTCCAAAACAGGCCGTTTCTAGATGACCCCAGTAGCTTAATGCATGAGCGAACCAGGCGCTATTTCCAATATATTTAAACAAGCCATCCATCGCTTTAGTTAGTGAATTAGGGCGGCACAATGTAGTTTTTTGACTGACATATTTATCTTAGTTTATTAGAGCTTTGATTAAAAATCTCGATGAGTGCATCTATGCGCAGGGTAAACTGCAGCATCTTGGATTATGGAACCATTTGGAGAAATTGGCGCTAAATTTTTCTCTACAACTTTCATCGCGAACACAGTTTGCTAAAATTAGTAAAAAAAAAGTTATCACCGAAAATCAATGTAAAAAACATAAAAACTAGAGTTTAGTAAATTATCTCAGTTAAGAACATAAGCGCTAGAAGCACATGCAATTTTTATACTTGAGTACAGTAGTAAAATCAATCTGTAAACATACATACACAACTATCTAGTAGGGCTAGAGGTTTTTTATGCCTCCAACTTTGCTTTGGGCTTGTCCGTCCGTGTGTCCGTTCAAAAAAAAAAATTAAGTTGAATTTCATAAATGGATTCTTCATGAAAAATAATTGGCCTGCATTTTTTTAGTCTGAATTATCTCCCTTTGTTGAGTTATACCCCTTTTAAAAGGTCATAATGAAATTTTATAATCGAGATATCTCGAAAACTATTACAACTTGGTCAGCTGATAGAGGATAATGAGTAGATTAAAAGAAATATTTTTTTTGAATTATTGCCCTTTGCAAATTTGGGCATTGAAAACTTGTACTAAAGATAGCTCGGAAATAATTATAGCAAGCAGCTTCAAACCTGGTCAGTTGATAAAAGATGATGAGTAGATTCCTGGTGAATTTTTTTTAAAAGTTATTTTTTGTTATGCATGTTTTTGTTATCGCCCTTTCAAATTTAAGCATTGAAAACTAGTAATAAAGATGTCTCAAAACATTTTATAGCTAGCAGCTTCAAACTTGGTAAGCTGATAGAGGATGGTGAGTAGATTACTTGGTGAAATTTTAAAAAAAAGAAGTTTTTTTTATAACTTGCCCTTCACATGTTTGGCCATTGACAACTTGTAATAAGTATTTTAGCTAGGAGCTTCAAATTTGGTCAGCTGATAGAGGATGATGAATAGTATAGCTAGAAGCTCAAACTTAAGATAACTCTTGCCTTATAAAAGAGTACTATGGACCAGCAAATGGTTGGGGGCACAGTGCTTCATAAATATCATTTCTAGTTTTATTTGAGTCTTTGCTCCCTTCCATACTCTGTGTATGCAAGCAGCAAAGGTTCTGGTGAAACTATTTCTTGGGGTCTTTGTGGTCCTTATTTTGGGTATTTCACCTCTACCTTGGAAACATTTATGAAGCTTGTCTGGTAATTGTAGAACTTTTCTGCTTTGGATCAGGGTTCACACAGGCTTGAAAAGTACTTGAATTTAGTGGGCTTTCTTGAAAAGTCCTTTAAAATAAAATCTGCCTTGAAAAGTACTGGAAAATAACTCAAAAAGCCTTGAAAGGTCCGTGAATTCTACTATTTTCTGAAGGACTTAGCAAAGTTGTTAGAGGCCTAAATCAGCATAAAATTGTTGTGCAAATAAAAGCACAACGATTTTATTCTAATTCTCTAGTACCAATTTCTCCATTATCTCAGTAGAATTTTAACACAAATCTGTATTTTTCGTAAACTTTAGTCCTTGAAAAACTGACTGTAGTAAAGTCTTTTAGAAAACCCTTGAAAAGTCCTTGAATTTTACTCAAACCTGCCTGTATGAACCGTTTAGATTACTCTTAAGGGAAACAATTTGCTCCTGTTGTGAGCAGCTGTAAATTATGAAAGCTAGCATAAAAAAGCCACCATATATAGCCTAGTGGAGAAACAAACTGTTCTGTAAACCAAGGGCCACAGGTTCAATTATCCAATCATCAAGTCTGTCAAGAAGATGCAAGGAGGTGGCTCCTACCACATATGACCTTAGCCATTTGTGACCTGTTCAAGAAAAACAAAAAATTCACTGAATTTACTGAAATAAACTATGTAGACCTGTCCACCTTTCAGGAACAGTACGATCAAGGTCTCCTCTTGTTCACACCCAGATTTTGTGAGTCAAAGATCTGAAAACTTAAATATTAAATACAAACAAATTAGATTTCTGTACTTTGTATACAGGAAGCCCATAAACAGGTACTTTTACAAACAGGGAAGACCCACAATGGTGCATTTCATCAGGGTCTACACTGTTTGGAGAGGCAATAAAGATCTTCAGACAAAAATACAATATTTAAAAAAAATTATAACCAGACTTACCTAGCTATGTACAATGGATCATCCCAAGTTTATTGTATCAAACTAGTAGGAAGAATCCAATAGTATGCAAAGGGTTAAAATTTTTAATATTTCATGTTAACAGTGCAACAATGCCAGCTGGCCTAGAGAAGTTGTTTCCTGACAATAACCTACAGTTGATGGTAGTCTCTGGAGCTAAAGGTTCTTCTGTAAGTACCCTAGGTAGCCAACACTGATACCTTGCTTAGTTCATGTTAACAGTGCAACAATGCCAGCAGGCCTAGAGAAGTTGTTTCCTGACAATAACCTACAGTTGATGGTAGTCTCTGGAGCTAAAGGTTCTTCTGTAAGTACCACTGATATCATGCTTATTTCAGGGTTCCCACAAGCTCTGGAAATCATGGAAAACCTGGAAAATCACTATAAAAAAGTTCCATGCAAGTAAAATCATGGAATTTGAAAAAAACTTGAATAATCATGGAAAAATCATGGAATTTTGTGAAATAATATGAAAAACCACCAGTAGCCAGAAAACTAGCTGTTGGATGTGTCCGACAGCTAGTTTTCTGGCTACTGGTGGTTTCAAGTTTTAATTATTTCAAAATGCATGCATGGTCATCAAGCATGCTGTTGTTGATGCATTCCGCATTTATTTATGCTCAGCGTGGTGAAGTTGCTGCTAAAAGGGGAGGTTGGAGTCTGTTCATTAAATAGTCATGGAAATGACATTGTTGATCATGGAAAAATCATGGAATTGTGTTTTTGAATTTCTGTGGGAACCTTGTTATTTGGATGTCCAGATACGAAGGGCTCATTGAAACATGTTTTTCTCATATTTTTCAAACTCAACATGTTAGGTCTGGTCGAATTGGGGACATTATCCCATTGAGAAAATATATTTTTCTACTTCACAAAGTACGATATAGCACTGATCATTTTTGTAATTTATAGTTTAATCCGCCCCTTCCTCCACCAATCTGTTTGCACAGAAATTAAAATTTTTGGACAGCTTAATCACATATTTTGTCAATATGTGTAATATCTATTAAGTAAAATTATGAAGTAAATCCATGAAGTGGTCAATGCGGATATTTTCAATGGGAGGGGAGGCGAAAACTATTAGTAGGTCATTGATCATAAAGATCACTCCCTGCGCTCATTCCCACTTAATTCATTTATAATTGTTATATATGATCTATGATCTATACAAATGAATACCCCTAATAGCATACTTTCCAAAAATTAAGAAAAGTCCCCCTACTCTATACAATAATTTAGCATTGTGTAAATAAATATATTTAATTTTTAGGAGGATCATGAGAATGTGGTCAGAGTAGGGTAAGTGCATAGTAACACTAGAGGGGTGGGTGTCACTTACCTTTAAGTAAACCTATGCAAACCTCCTCAGAATGAAATCTCTTAACTTTTTAATGCATGAATGAAAGTTGTCAGGATTATTTCTTTATGACTGACTTTTCAAAATGCTGAATTCAGTAGACTGATTATAATAACATCTCTGCTTATTTTGAGTTTAAAATGGGTTTAATCTTTTGTTGGCACCCTGCATCTTTTAGGATTTGAGTTTCAAAAATTCAGGAATTTTGAAATTCCAGTGTCACTTACACATTCATGGTCACACAACTCCCAGTGCATGGGATAACTAAGGTTTCTTTCAAAATTAGGTTTATTAACCCTTAATGCACCAATTGCAACAAAAGTCGTCTGCTTTTCTTGTCTGCTGAAATGTTTTAGAAGCCTCTATGGCAAACAGTGTGTACCAAGATCAGACTGCTCCTATTATAGGAGCAGTCTGTTCTGGGTCCACACTGTTTGCTTCTATACTTTATTCCTCAGTAATGTTAGGCAATTATTTGCAGCAGACGACTTCAGGAGACGACATTTTCAGATGCATTTTTTCTTGGCGCTGTAAGGGTTAAAGGAAATTCATTGAAAAAAGTACTTCTTCCACTGTATGACTGGTAGAGAGGTAATTTAAGTTATGTACAATTCTTGTCTGATTGAAAATTCCATATTAGTTTGATATAGTAAAGTTATGGGAATGGCGTTGAATTGTAAATATTTTACAGGTGAATTGTATGCAGATCTCATGTCTCCTGGGCCAGATAGAGCTGGAGGGTAAGAGACCACCTCTGATGTTGAGTGGTAAGACTTTGCCATCATTTCTGCCGTATGACATCACTCCTAGAGCTGGAGGGTTTGTGACGGGGAGATTCTTGACTGGAATTAGACAACAAGAGTACTTCTTTCACTGTATGGCTGGTCGAGAGGTAATTTAAACACTAGTTGCCTATTAAAAAAAAACAAGACAAACAGGGCACATCCAGATCATACTGCTTCTGAAGAAGCAGTCTGATCAGGGTCTTTTCTGTTTGCTACTCTGACAAGTATTTTGTGAATTCCAGGCTCCAGTCCTGATAACCAATATTTAATTTGAGAACAGAGAGAGAAAAGAGTTCGAAATTTTAGAATATTTACTGTACATTTCTTGTCTGATTGAAAATTCCATTTCATGATATTTTGTCAGGGGACAAAAATATTTCAATATTGCACTTGTCCTGCAGGACGAGTGACTTACAATTTTAACTCGTCTTGCAAACACATGCACTTGTCCTTTATAATCATATGCAATAAAGAACATAAGGGAATAATATGTGATATTTCCTGTAGGACGAGAGCTTTGGGAAGAATTACTCTGTCTTTCTAGATTTCACTTGTAATTACTAGTGGAATTATGTCCCCTGTTTGTTGTCTGCTTATTTTTTTAGTATTCACTTTTTCCAAGCAATATTTCAGGACTACAATCAGAGTGTCAAACAGTTTGAACCCAGGTTAAGATTCTGGCTCCAAACTGTTTGCAAAGGTTTTCAGCGGAAGAATTAATGAAATATATGACACATACATGTACTCTGATATACTAAGTACTAGAACATTTTCATTACTCTTAAAAATCTTTTGTTTTCTTAATTCAATATGGTTTAAGGAACATTATTTACTTTCCCAGGGTTTGATAGACACAGCAGTAAAGACAAGTCGTAGTGGTTATCTACAGAGGTGCTTGATTAAACATTTAGAAGGTGTGAAAGTCAACTATGATCTCACTGTTAGAGATAGTGACAGCAGTGTTATACAGGTAAATCAGGTGTTACGTGCCAGGCGTAACTAGAAACAAATTCAGGAAACCAAAATTTAGCTATTTGGAAAGTCAGCAAAAAGCACTTTTAAAATTTAACAAAATTTATTAAAACAAAAAATTATCATTTACAATAAGCAATGTAAAATAGTTATACAATCAAAGAAAGTCTAATTTACAATACCTTGTATGTCCAAACTGTCCCTCAGAATATTTATCAACACAAGTCTTTCAGCAGTTTCTGATCCCCAGATTTTGAAGATAAATCCAAATGAACATGAAGTCTGAATCCAAAACTGAATAATCCAAAGTAATCCAGAATGAATAAGTTAAACACTAAATATTCCAATATAGAATTCCAGCGCAAAAGGTTTAGACTTTTAAGAGGTGATTTTGTTTGATTTGTTTCTTTACGTCCACTCAACAATCTTTCAGTTATGCGGGACGGGTCTTCCTGGGTTGAACCAGTACTAAGCTAGGATAAATGTGTCTTGCTCAAGGACCATTTAAAGAGGTGAAATTATTTCAAAGATGCCCTTATGAAAATTTTACTCTTGTATATACTGTTTAAGAAAGTTCCAGAACGTTCAGGTACCAAGTATGATATCATATGCTAAATATAAATAAATACATGGGTTCTGGAAAGTTCTCCATTCTCCTGGATGATTCCACTGATTTCCAGAACCTACTCAAAGCTTCTATTGGCATGGAAAAGAAAATTCTAGAAAATTCCTGACTGTTCTGGAAAGTTCTAGATGATTTGTCATCATTCTAGAAAAATCTTATAACCAAATAAACACTTTGTTTACAATAATTTATTTACCATCAATTTCTCCAATATCTGGGTCAATCAGAAACTAAGTAAACAAAATATGAAACAGATAAACACCATACATGTTACACAGGGGACAAAAATATTTCAATATTGCACTTGTCCTGCAGGACGAGTGACTTACAATTTTCACTTGTCCTGCAAACACATGCACTTTTCCTTTATAAGCATATGCAGTAAAGAACACAAGGGAGTAATATGACTTCCTCGAGTAATTCTTCCCAAAGCACTTGTCTTATAGGACGAGTGCTTTGCGAAGAATTACTTGTCCTTCATAGATTTCATTCGTAATTACGAGTGGACGAGTGGAAATTTTGCTTTGTAAATTTTTACTAATGGACTCTGTAATTCATGTGTCATCTGATTGCTTTCAAATTTTATATGTGCATTACTTTTATCAATCTCTTTCCCAAATTTGAAAATGGGTTTTGTCCTATGAATGCTGACTTAGATGACTGCAGTTATGGCCAACGCCTTTCCGTTTCCACTTCTGCACGCTTTAACTTAATCATTTGTCACCTGATTTCTTCCAAATTTCATATTATATGCATTACTTTAATCAATCTCTCACCCAAGATTGAAAATGGGTTTTATTTGATGACCGCTGAGAAAAATGGCCTCCAAAATGGCTGCCACCTGTCAAATTCCCCTTGTAGGCGCTATAACTTGGTCGTTTGTCACGAGATTGCTTCAATATTTTATATTGTATGTTTTACTTTAATCAATCTTTCCAGCAAGATTGAAAATGGGTTTTGTTTAATTAAATCTAACATGGATGGCCACCTGTCCGATTTCACATATGCATTACAGTTGTTGAGTTTACATCTAACAAAATTTGATTTCAAACTTTATTAATCTCTTGCTCAAGCTTGAAATCGGATTTTGTTTAATGAAAGCTCAATGAGCTGGCTGCTAAAATGGCCACTGCCTGTCAGTTTGCATTTATGGACACTTTGTTACCTGATTCAAAATTTTATATCTGTATGCTTTACTTTCATCAATATCTCGCCCAAATTTGAAAATGGGTCCGGTTCATTTGTGCTTCTGGCCTCTATAGCTAAGTAACTTGTCTTCTGATTACTTCCAAATGTCATATACAAATCACTTTTACTACCAATCTCTCACTCAAGTCAAGATATAGTTACCTATCAGATGTACACTTACCAAGATGATCGCCATCTGTCTGCATCAGTGTTTCAGAAAAGTTCTTTTTTTCTGATGTATTCTTTTGCAAGATGGTGGCTAAAATGGCCACTAAAATGAAACATTAGGCTACTTGGGCTGCATTGCCACATTGTCTCTTGTTAGGCCGATTTACATACTTGATTTACTCCCATCAGTATCTCAATCAGTTCCTTCAATGTCCATTATTACCCCCTACAGTAAAACTTGTGTAAAACAGCCACTCTCTAAAAGACAGAAAATTACTTTTGAAGACCAATCATCGCTTAATACAGGTCAAAAGAATTGCAGAATGCTCCAAAGGGAGCATTCTGCAATACTTTCGACTTTCATTAAGCTACCATTAATTTTGTCATTAAGATCTTTGTTTTGTCTATTTTTGAGTGGCCGTTTTACACAGGTTTTACTGAAGGACATTATGCGGGGCCCTCTGTGGAATCTGACAGAGCTAGTTGTAATATACTATGCAGAATAAATATAGCAATTGTTTTGTATGGGTGAGCCCATCCACATCAGATCTCGAGTTTCATTTGCTGTCATGAAGATACAAGGGCCAATCATCTGACAAGATTTTCCATTTAAAAAAATACAGAATTACCAAACGCAGCGGCCGTGCTAAAGTGACATTTAATTTTAAGACTAGCGGGTAACAGGGGCATTTCTGATCATTGGAGGAAGCCAAAACCATTTTCAAGCGATTGTTTGGTCACTCAAAACCAAAAAAAGCGTAGCAAATGCTGCAACTTTCTGAACTTTCTCAGAGAAATAAAGGACCAAGTTTTCACAATTTGACGTTTTTACTAATGCTTTTATGTTATCGCCTTTAAACAGTGTTTCTAGTCATGTTTTCTTGAACCACATTTACAAGTAAACCTGTTTGATGCCTTCCAACACATTCAGACAAATAATGTTGAATGAACATCTTCATGGCTACAGAGCACGAGCCGAAAGATAAAATCTAACGTCATCGTTATCCCGCAAATGCGTCGCACCATTTTCAAGTAACTTATGGTTTTAATCAACCATGAGTTACATTGTAAGCCTATGGTATCTTTGTAAACTGATACTCTGTTGAATTGAAATGTCAATGAACATTAGAGGTTTAATCAAA
Organism: Loripinus fragilis; assembly: GCA_964019695.1. Classification (NCBI taxonomy): domain Eukaryota; kingdom Metazoa; phylum Mollusca; class Bivalvia; order Lucinida; family Lucinidae; genus Loripinus; species Loripinus fragilis. The sequence goes on from OZ026517.1 coordinate 108,197,335, forward strand.
TGATAACTAAGTTTTGACGCCATTGATGGAAGCTGATTTTTTTCAGCATGGAATCTCTATCATTATGTCACATAACCAATAGTTTTTATAGGCCTATGATGCATGAGGAAGACGAAAGACCACCAAACGAAAAATCACATGCTTATCATTTTAGCATTACTCACAACGGCTGTCATTTTTGCTTACTGACCCCTTCTGCAATTCTTGCTTTCCCCAAATGCCTAGTTAAAGGATGACGTCTGAAATTTTCTGGTTTCATTTGCCTAAGATCCTGTTCTCGTAATTGCAGTTGAAATTGATCGGCAATGCACAAAGATGAGCACAAAAAATGATGCGAAACATAAGAAATTGCTTAACTTATTGTATAGTATCTCTGGTTAATGTTTGATCCTCACTGGGAGGTAATTTTGAAATAATTGATATTTTGTAGGCATTCTGCTTGTTTCAAGAACAAAATTTCTAAGGTTCAGGAGTTTGGAAATAGTCTTCTTTCAACCATGATTATTGTGTGTGACCTGAGTGACCTCTGCTGAGCTGGCCTTTAGTTAAGAGTGTGAAACAGAAAAAATATTTTTTCTTATTTCTCAGCATAAACATATGTCGTGGGTACTCAAAAGAATCGTCTCAATGAGATGGTTCTTTTGGCACCCAAAACATCTACTAAAAATTATGGGTAAGAAAATATTTACAATTTTAAGCTGAAAATTGTTGTTTTTCTAAACATGTGGTTGAAGTTTTAAGCACATTCTGTGTTTCAGTTCTACTATGGAGAGGATGGCTTAGATATCACAAAGACAGGATTTCTCACCCCTAAACAGTTCCCTTTTCTTCTTGACAACCATCACATCCTCACTACAGAGGAATATAGGGAACAAAGAGAAACTAGTAAAGTCAAGAAACTCCTCAAGCAGGTAGGTGACTACATTTCTAGCATTGATCCCTAAACAGTTCCCATTTCTTCTTGACAACCATCACATCCTCACCACAGAGGAATATAGGGAACAAAGAGAAACTAATAAATTCAAGAAACTTCTCAAGCAGGTAGGTGACTTCATTTCTAGCATAACATGGTTAACTTTCATTTTTTGCTCTGACACCTGTGCTGAGCTATTTGATCATTCAAATGTCTGTTTTGTGCTGAAACTGACAACTCCTATACTATTGATCAGTTTTAACCAAACTTCAGTGGTGAGCAAGAAAAAGAATCCATTATTTGTATGAGGGATAGGATAGAAAAATCCATCCCTCGGGAACACCATTTGTCATCACTCGGCAAGCCTCATGATGTCAAACGGTGATCCTCGGGACGGATTTTTCTATCCTACCCTCACACCCATGATAGATTCTTATATTCCTTTTACGTCTCATTTTCTTTCATTGACTGATCTTTCGTCTCATTTTCACTTGTAGATAAAGAAATGGCACAAAAAGAATAAGACAATTCCTGGACAAAAACTTCGTCAGTCAGGTTTCTTGAAATTCTGTCAGTCTGCTGCTTTAGATGTTGCCATGGAAACAGAGGAAGACTCTGAAGGGAAGGTGTTTCCTGGAAGGACAGTTGAGGATAGCGGGAAATGTAAAGCATGGAGAAACTTGTCAAGAAAACAACATAAAAAGTAGGTGTTAACCCATAAAGCGCCACCTATAAGTTGCAGCAGACGACAGTTTCAAATTTTGCTGCTTTTTCAAAATTAACGGATAAGGCATGATATTTCATGAGAATCGTCTGCCAGCAGACGATTCTTATGAAAAATCATACCTTATTTTTTCAAAAATTAGGAAAGATGTCTCAAAATTTGTCATCTGCTGCAGTCGTGATTGGCGCTTTAAGGGTTAAAAACTTGAGATCATACACAACTGCCTGTTGTCTATCAACAATTTACTTTAAGGTCCAGCAACCAAAAATGATAAACTTTAAAAATCTTCTTAATAAGAATTTCTGGATCAATTTTGAAATAATTAAGTACAAAATCGACACCAAGATTGCTAAAATTATTTTGATCCATTGAAAAGCTTGGCTTTCTCATGGTGGGTGTATTGTAGGATTTTTTAAAAAAAAAACCTTCTCTTCAAAATCTACTGAGTTGATTCCAAAATAATTTGACGCAAATGATCCTTGAATAACCACCTACCAAGATTGCTCAAATTAGTTTGATCTGTTCAAAAACATGTCCTCTAGAGGGTGGGGCTAAATTTTCCTATGCATATAAAGTTTTATAGGAATAAATTTATACAATTTCTTTTCCAGAACACCTTCAGTAGAAATAATATTCGTGGTATTATTGCAGCAGAAATGCATACAGTAAAACCTATCTTGAGCGGCCACTCAAAAAGAAGACCAAAAATTGTTTTTAAGACAGATTATCGCTTAATGCTGGTCAAAAGTATTGCAGAATGCTCCAAGGGGGGCATTCTGCAATACTTTTGACCTTCATTAAGCCTCCTTTTGTAAGTAAGATCTTTTGTTTTGTCTATTTTGAGTGGCCGCTTAAGACAGGTTTTACTGTATCCTCTTTTTTTTTTATTTATGATAGCAATTCTTGTTTATCCTTTTCACTTGGTTGAAATTCTTGTTTTGTTTTCCAGGTACAGTAAATATACCGGTTCCTGTCCTGAGCCTGTGTTATCTAATGTGTCACCCTATCTAACCAGTGCCATACCAGAGAAGCTGGAAACCATCATAAAGGAATATACAGCTCAAAAATTACATGTGGTATAGTCTTTGCTTTGGTATAAACAAGATTAAGTGTGAGAATATGATAAGATCAAAGTTTTTAAATCTTATCCTGTCATTAACAACAAATGTCTGCTTTCTCGTGTACTTTTGTAGCGTAAATCGCAAATAATATGGACCCAGATCACACTGCCCTAAGGGAGCAGTCTGATCAGGGTTCATAGTGTTTGCTTCCAAAGTAAAAACATTCTGGAGTGCATCTATATATATGCAACAGACATATGCAGACAACATTTTGTTCCTCTCAGTGTGACTGTGTGCAAAACCCATGAATCAGCTATGCAGAGTTAAGGTCAAGGTCACACTTCAAGGTCATCGTATTTACTTTTCAATTTGGTGTCTGCTCTATATTTTCTGAACCCTTTTGAACCATTTTCATTTAAACTTTACTCAAATGCTCCTCTCAGTGAGAGGGTGTGCAGAGCACATGACCCAGCTACCCAAACTCAAGGATCAAGGTCTTGACATGAACATAGCGATTTACCCTTCACTTTTGTATCCGCTCCATATCTCCTGAACCCTTTGAAACTCAAATGTTCCTCTCTGGAATGTTATTGTCTATCCTTCTGAGCAAGAAAATTATCTTATTTATTTGTATCTTAATATCTACGTAGGTTGCAAATTTCATGCTCAAATGAACTTAGCTTGAAAAGGTTTTTTTAATATGGGGGCCCTGGTACTAGAACTATATTCAGTCCCAAATTTTAAGCATGGAAAATTTCTTTCTTTCATAGAGGATCTGACATGAGTGCTCATGTTTTATTGCAAACCACGCATTTTATCACTTTTTCTCAACTTGTATAATAATTTAATAATACAAGAACACGAATGTAAGATTCTGTAAATCATATTACATTAAGATTACTTCGAGATCTTATTTCTGGTTTAAAAAGGTAAGATTTTGTCATTGTTACGCAGCATTGTTATGGACGTCATTTCCTAACTTTACCAAAATCAGTAAACCACTACTGGTTTATCAATTTAAATGCATGGCGTTATTTCACTCCCAGACGCGACATCATATGATAAATTTCTATTATTTCAGCAATGCCCAAGTATGCCTGATTCACAGTTCTATGATTTCATCACCAACAAGGTGAAACACTCTCTCACAGAGCCTGGTGAGGCAGTTGGTCTACTGTGTGCACAGGTAGGTACAGTTATCTCCCCTTAACTCCAGGTTAACATGCCTGATGCACAGTTCTATCATTTCATCACCAATAAGGTGAAACACTCTCTCACAGAGCCTGGTGAGGCAGTTGGTCTATTGTGTGCACAGGTAGGTACAGTCTTCTATTTGAAGTCCAGGGAACCATAGTTTTCACTTGGTAGTTATGAACTAATTCCCCCCTCTGAAGGTGTAGGTGGTCATATTGTTTTTGGTGTGGATCCTGTTAGCAGCAGCGTGGCAATTTGTCTACTTATAAACCATTGGATGGATTTTTAACAAAGAACATCTAGCGAAAAGGCATATATTTTTCCTAGTTGACATGATTACAAACACCAAATTTTCAAATTGCCCTAATGTATTTGAAATTGGTGTAGTTTAGCAGTAAAATATGCATAGTAGGCAGCAAAATACGTTTCAAAGCGATTCACCATTTACAATGCCGCGAAAACGTGCACTTTCTACTCCCACCCCTCTTTTTAAGTCTTTATACTGGGTGCCGTTTAGGCCAAATTTTAAGTAAATGCATTGCTAGTTTTAAAAAAGTAAAAGTGCTAAAATGTTAAGGATAGGAGTGCTCTTCATTTCCCAAACCTTACCGTATTCCTTCTGCGCATGCGTACGAAATAATTTATTTTTAGATGCTTTCCCCCCCCTAGACCCAAGATGCCCTTTGGACAACGACATGTCGCTATAAACATTTACAACATATGTAAAGGGCATTTTGGGTCTAGGGGGGGAAAGCATCTAAAAACAAACTGAAAGACACCATTTACATCTTTCCAATGACAAATGCCACAATTTTAGGTGTATTTCGTACGCATGCGCAGAAGGAATACAGTAAGGTTTGGGAAATGAAGAGCACTCCTATCCTTAACATTTTAGCACTTTTACTTTTTTAAAACTAGCAATGCATTTACTCAAAGTTTGGCCTAAACGGCACCCAGTATAAAGACGTAAAATGAGGGGTGGGAGTAGAAAGTGCACGTTTTCACGGTATTGTAAATGGTGAATCGCTTTGAAACGTATTTTGTTGCCTTCTATGCATATTTTACTGCCAAACTACACCAATTTCAAAAACATTAGGGCAATTTGAAAATTTGGTGTTTGTAATCATGTCAACTAGGGAAAATATACGCCTTATCGCTAGATGTTCTTTGCACATATCCTTAGTTGGGACAACCGAAGGGGATTAGTAGATTTTCATGACCTTGACCAATTTTTAAGGTCATGACTCATAACTTCTTGAAAAAGTCTTGTCTGCACTCTACTTTCTGAAATAATGGCCAGATTTTGACCAAACTGGTACAGATACATTATTCCCACTACCTTAAGAAATTATTAGATTTTGTTCACCTTGACCTTATTGCAAGGTCACCAGGGTGATTACAACTGAGGGTGATGGGGGCAAATGTTGTTTTTTCTTAAAATACCATCTAGTTTGTCTCGTTGGCCTTTATTAGTTGGCCTTAATTATATTTTAAAAAAAAAAATAGTTAATTACTGGTAATTACTAGAATAGCCTCAATGAGGACCTTTTTCAAGTATCTACTAACAAGATTTTGATATTTATTGCATATGTGATCAAGGAAGACTCAGATGAGTCTGCACATCAGCACAGTTTCCCAGAACCTTAGCTACTCACACACATAAAGTAGGATGTAAATGAATGCTTAACACAAATTTTAAGGCCTTTATACCACCCTTACCAATTATAGCATGAAATATCTCGTGATGTGCAGTGATTTATTTACAATTTTGGCCTTATGGGTCTTGTGACTCGCTGTTTCCCATATCATTGAGTCCAACTGCAAACTTATGAGTCCAGAACACTAGTCTTCATGACAAGTCTGTAATACCATTGCATCCTTGGACTCGCTAAAATAAAAACTTTGCATCCAAGGGACAAAATTATGAAAAAAAAAGCAGGATGTGCAGGTAACAAAATCACTGGATGTGCAAGGTCTACACTGATGTAGGTGGTATAAAATGGTTATATCATGTTTGTCCACCTGTACGTAAGATAATCCACTCGCTAAAGCTCGTGGATTATCTCCACGTACAGGCGGACAACCCATGGTATAACTATTACATAGCCCCACAAAATAGCTGTGCATGCATGTATTAAATAAATTTGTGCAGTCTGATCAGAGCCTTTGCTAGTCACTTGAGTATTCTTTGACTGTTAAGCTACTGACCAAACATCATTTTGAGTTTCTAAGCTTAAAAGGAGGCTCCACAGGCTCATCTTAGTCTACACTTGTCAAAATGCCACATTGTTGGAAATCACTTGTTCTGGGTCAAATGTGATAAGTACCAAAATCTGATGTGCTGGATCAAACATTTTCTTGATGTAGGTGACTGCCAGTGGTGAGTCTCGAACTAGCAACCCTTGGACCCCCAGTCTAAAGCTCTACCAACTGAGGCACTGCGCCCTACAAAATAGCGGTGTTATATGACATTCAAATCTCAGAAAATAATTGGAAAACAGAGTATTTTTTGTTACTTAACTGTTAAGGAACTTGGAAGTTTAAGGAACTTCTGTATTGCTATCAATACTCATTAAGCTGTTTACCCAGTGGATCTCTGGATGTTGCAGATTAGCCATTGGCTTTAGTCATGAACTTATGTATATATATTTGGTGAGCTATTTGTTTTATTTAGTCAATCAGGATTTCTATTTCTGTCAATTGATGAGTCATTGGTTTGTTTTATTTACAGTCAATTGGTGAACCATCAACACAGATGACCTTGAACACATTTCACTTTGCTGGTCGAGGTGAAATGAATGTGACCCTTGGTATCCCACGGTTACGAGAGATATTGATGGTGGGTAGCAGATTGATAAAGACCCCAGCCATGGATGTTCCAGTGAAACAAGGGAATGAGTCAAAAGATCATGCCAAGAAGCTACAGAAAAAGTTCAACAAAGTTATCCTTAATGATGTAATAATACTAGCAGGGGTGATAAAGTTCAGGATTAATCCTGATTTCAGGACTGAAGCTGATCAATATAGCAGTAGTTGTTAGTGCAAAACATTGAAGTCTGTTGCCTAAACTAATTATTAATGTCTTAAAATAAGTTATTTTGGCTATTAAATACCTAAAAAGACCTTAGAAACTTGATAGTAGTTGTGTTTTATCAACTTAAAGTCTTGTTCAGAGTCAATGTTTGAATTTCAGAATTGAGAATTATGGATTTTAGTATTGAGATTTTCTGACTGTTATCACCCCTGTACTAGGACTCTTCAGAAATTTTCCTACATTTACAAAATTAGGTGACGTAAACCAATGAATAGTTGGGGGAAATTATTGCCAAACTTCATAATCTATCTTTAAAATCAGTTTTCAAAACCAGTAGATGTGAAAGCATCTGTCTAAAAAACAGTCGATGTGAAAGCATCTGTCTAAAGCAAGCAGGCATTGAGCAGGCCTCCAGATAAAAGTGGATAGTCAAAAGTCATTATTTCTATTTCTCAACCTAAACATACGTTTTGGGTACTGAAAAGAACCATCTGAGTGAGACCCAAAACATATGTTTAAATTGATTGGTAAGAAAATAAAAGCAATTTTATGCTCAAAAGTTTTGATAAACTTGACCCTTGATTGAGGTTATAAAGCCATTTTTATGCTCAACTTAGCATGAAATTTTTATCCTGCTTAAAATGTTAAATTGTTGGCATTTTTTACTTTTATTAGTGGGATAAATTCAATGTCTAAGGAGTTTTTGAAATGTCATGCTCAGTTAAGTGGAGCATGGAAAAAAAGTTTTATAACCCTGGGGTTTTTAGAATTACTTTTCATGGCAACGCAAAGTTTGCTTGTATTAATTAGAAAGGTGTATGCATTTTTAAAAAAATACAAGCAGCTGAGCAATTGTTATTTTTCCAGCAAAAATTTAATACAAGACAAGTTATATTCATTAATTTTTGTCTCCTAGTGTGTTATGCTGATAATTTTTGCAAACAGTTTAGACCCAGATCATACCTGACAAAGTGTCGGGCCTGATCTAGATCCAAATTGTTTGACATTGATGGTATTCCTGAAAGAATTTTTCGAAAAAGATGATTTTGGAAAAAATCATCAGAAGATACAAAAACATGAAAAATAACCCAGTAGGTTAAACAATTTAACTTGTCCTTAACCTACTGATTAGGTATTATAAAGCTAATTCTTGTTTGAATGAATTGGTTTTGTTATATACATGTGTTATTGTCTAACAATATACTTTCATTTTAGGTGATAAAAGATGTCAAAGTGGATGAATATCTTGCCTTGAAAGGTCACTCTAAAAGGTAAATATTAAAAGATCAAATATCCCATTAGGCAAGAAAGACTGCCATAGTTGTACACAAACAACAAAGATGCAGACCAGCCTGCACATCCTCCCAGTCTGATCAGTGCCTATGTTATTTGCTATCTGGAAAGTATAGCAGCCAAACTTTGCATGCGAATCACAAAGGCACAGACCAGACTAGGCATCCATGCAGTCAGCACCTTTGTTATTCCCGGGTTCGCACAGGCTTGAAAAGTACTTGAATTTAGAGGGCTTTCTTGAAAAGTCGTTGAAAATTAAATCTGCCTCCAAAAGTACTGGAAAATAGCTCAAAAGCCTTGAAAAGTCCTTGAATTCTACTATTTTCTGTAGGCCTTAGCACAGTTGATATAGACCTAAATCAGTATAAAATTATACTGCACCAAATATAGGCACAATAATTCTGTACTAATTTTCCAGTACTAATGTCTCCATTACCTCAGTCTAGCATTTCTGAAGTAGAATTTTAACACTTAAATCAAGATTTTTCCTAAACTCTTAGTCCGTGAAAACTGTAGGGTAGTCATTAGAAGTTGTTGAAAAGTCCTTGAATTTTACTCAAACTTGCCTGTATGAACCCTGGAATAACAAAGGCACAGACCAGACTGGGCATCTACACTTTCAGCACTTTTGTTATTCGCTATCTATAAAGTATAGTAGCCCAAACTTTGCATGTGAATAACAAAGGCACAGACCAGACTGGGCATCCATGCAGCCAACACATTTGTTATTTGCTATCTGGAAAGTATAGTAGCCCAAACTTGGCCCACACAAAATTTCAATATATAGCTGTATATGTAGTTGAGCAGGCTGGTTTGAGCCTTACTTGATCAGAAACCATGAAGACCGGTTTTCTCACATTACTGTCCAAATTATGTTTGATATTTTGAAGAAATTGAATGTAAAGGGGTGGCCATACTATGCCCCTTGTTGAGTGCAGTGGCTCAGTTGGTAGAGGTTTAGACTGGAGTTTGAAGGGTTTCTGGTTTGAGCCTCACTGCCGACAGAGTCACTGTGTTGTGTTCTTGAGCAAAACACTTTATCCGCTGCTTAGTACAGCTTCAACCCAGGAAGACCCATCCAGACATGATTGAAATTGCTGACTGGGACTTAAAGAATCAAACCTTAACCAATAAAAACTACTCCCTTAGCCATGTCTGTTCATGCTTGCAGCCTGCGAAGAAGAATGTTTCGTGTGACCTTCACGTTCCTCCCTAAAGAATGCTACAAAGAGCGCTTCCTCTTAAACCCTGGTAAAATATTAGACTTCATGGAGAAGACCTACATCAAAAAACTAATCAGTACTATTAGAATGAAGATTAATTCTTTAGCGAAGACCCAGATGATGTCCTCCGGTACAAACAGATCGATACGGCTGTTCCAGAGGGCTGGACCATCAGAAGAGGGTGACAAGGCTCAGAAGGGGCCGGAAGAGCAGGAGGACGATGACGAGGAGGAAGCAGATGGGGATGACGGGGACGCTGCCGCTGTGAAGGAGAAGGGTCACAAGAACGAAGAGCAAGAATACGAGAAAGACGAAGATGAGGGCGAGGGAGGAGAGTCCAGTGAAGATGGTAAGTGGACACTTTCAAGTACAGTACAGCGTCTTAAAAGGCCACTCAAAAATAGACAAAATAAAGGTCTTAATTAGTTAAAGATAAATGGTAGCTGAATGAAGGTCGAAAGTATTGCAGAATGCTCTTTCGGAGCATTCTGCAATACCTTTCACCTGCATTAAGGGATGATCTGTCTTGAAAACCAATTTTGGATTTCTTTTTGAGTGGTGGCTTAAGACAGGTTATTATACCCCCCGCAAACTTTGTTTGTGGTGGGGTATACTGTTTTCACGTCCGTGCGTGCGTCCGTCGGTCCGTAACGTTTTGTTTTTTTAATAACTTGAAGAGTCATTGCTGGATTTTCATCAAACCTTGCAAACATGTTCATATATGCAAGACAAATACTTTAGACAAAAAAGGAAGGGCTAGGGGCCAATTCTATTAGAGTTATTTCCCTTTGTAGTTCTAAATGGCTTTTAATATAGGGTTTTATGCTTATGCTATTATAGGCCATACACGGGCTGATCAACTCCTACCACAGCTTTTGATGGAACAATTTGATACTTTGCCTATACAATGTAGACACATTGAACATATGCATGAAGGAGTTTGGTTCAGAAAAAATAATTTTTGACAAAATGACAGCTATGAGAACTTAGACAATTTTTCCCTAATAGGGATTTTGTATATGCATAGATGGTGCCTTCATGGGCCGATCAATTCCTACCACAGCTTTTGATGGAGCAATTTGATACTTTTCCTATACAATGTAGACACATTGAACATATGCATGAAGGAGTTGGGTTCAGAAAAAATAATTTTTGACAAAATTACAGCTGTGAGAACTTAGACAATTTTTCCCTAATAAGGCTTTTGAATATGCATAGATGGTGCCTTCTGAATCTTACTGTGAAGGGGTTTTCACTGAATCTTACTGTGCGGGGGGTATCTAATAAGCATTGCTTATTGACTTTTTTCATTCGATTCGTTTAATTTCATTTATTATACATGTACCACGACCTCTGAGGAATGAAATTTTGGATCATTCTATTTCAAAAGGTTGATGCGTAATTCGTAAAATGAGCCAGTCTGTCCCAAACATCTTCAGAGATTCACGTGAAAATATTGTTCCATATTATAACCAAAACATACGGTTGAAAATTATTCATTATACATTTTGTTTGAACTTAAGTTCAGTGGGAAAACGTCTGAAGAAAAGTATGCAGCAAGTCTTGGCACTAAGGCAAAGCAGATTTTTTTTAAAATATCTGCGATTACTTTAAAAATTATGTCAAAAGCACAGAGATTTAATTTCACATATCGAGCGTACTGTAAACATTCTCAGTGAGGATCCTACAAAAATAAGAATAACAAATGCAAGTATAGATAAACACATAACTTTGAAGCGTGACTATATTCGCAAAATTGAAAATACAGATCTAGAAATAGGGGTTCCAGGCGTTTTATTACGTATACTATTCTATTTTGAAGCACATAGATGTTCCAGACAGACTGGCTCAGTGTATGCGTTACGCATCAACCCTTTGAATATAATGATCCAAAGGACATTACTCAGAGGTCGTGGTACATCTATGATAAATGAAGTTAAACGAATCAAATAAAGGTAGAAATACAAAAGAAAACAAAAAAAAACAAGAACATACGTGGACTCGAACACACAACCTTTTGGTTGTAAACTCTGTACCATAACCACTTGACTAGTCAGTAGGAGGGTACAAAACGTTTCATTATCTGCATTAGTGCTGGCAAAATTCCTGTAAATCTTACGGTAAATACCGAAAGTCGACAGAAGGTAAAAATATCTTGTGCACTAACCGTGAAATTATGCACCTGTGTCGGGTTAATAAAATCAAACAATACCATGCGTTTGTTAATTTTGTTTATGCTGTTAGTACCAGGATATTTCTGAACGCCGGTCTATATAAGCAGAAGAGAAGGCAGATGACAAAAGTTAAAAAAGGATAAAAACTACTTTATTGCTTTCGGTACTATGTAATTTGTTTCTTCCATCAAAATATGCTGAAATACTGCGCCAAATGAGTGATTACCCATGATATATGTTTTTCATTTTTGAGAAATGAATAAAGAACCACCACTCTGTGGAGAAAGCATTGTTACTTAACTTGAGCTTTCTGAAGTTTTCTTCATTTTCAGATGTTGAAATGGATGACCTTGACCCTAATAGAGATGATAATGAAGAAGTTGCCATGGAGATAGACGAGACAGGAGATTTCAGACAAGGAAATAAAAATGCAAGAATACAAGTGGGTATAATAATGTTAGACCTGGACATGAGTAAAAATATTTCAGGATTATTTCTGAATTCAGGATTTTGAGGCTGAAGCCTCAAAATCCTGAATTAGGCATATTATGATAGCTTTTCTGATCAATCTGGCCCCAAGGTTATAAAACATTTTTTAATACTCAACTCAGCTGAGCACGAAATTTATCCTGCTCATAAATGTTAAAATGCCAACAATTGTTGGCATTTAAACATTTATTAGCATGATAAATGTTACATCTGAGAGACTTAAAGCAAGAAACTTCTTTATTTGTCGGTATTTTAATATGTATGAGCAGTTGAAATTTCGTGCTCAGTTGAATTGAACATGAAAAAGTTTTATAACCTCGGGGCCAGTTTAATTTAAGACAATGGACCATTTAAACTTAGAATGGTTGATTTTTATAGGCATACTGCATGTTTCAAGAGTTCAGGATTTTGGAAATTTTGAACTTTATCCCCAAATCGATCTTCAGAGAAACAAATTGAAATTATAACTTGCAATCCCTTTTAAATACAATAGACCATCCTGACCAAATTATATCAAACTTTATGGAAAAAGTCCATATGTCTACAAAGAGTAAGTTAACCCTTTACCTAATAGAGATGACTTTTAAGCCTTTGCAAATAGAGCAGACCCTGATGAGTCAGCTCTTTTAAGAGCTGCCTGATCAGGGTCTACTCTGTTTGCGTATGGAAAAATGTTAAGATTTGATCCTACACTTGTGAACTTGACAAATAATTTCTTTGTTCTGTGTACAATCATGAAAGTTTTATTAAATAATTATTCACGGTGGGTGGAGCTTAGCATGAATATTCATGAAGGAAAGGAAAAGTTTAACCAATGCAATGATGATATCTGTTTCAGTCTGTGCTCCAGTTATCATCTGAGGTAGAGAATTATAGATACGATGAGAAGAAACAATTATGGTGTGAAATCCTTCTTAGCGTAAGTTCTGTAATATTTACCGGTCAGATCTAACGTGAGATCTAATGATCATGTGGGAAAGATTTTTTGAAAGATTTTGTACTCCTTTGATGCCATACTTATCCAGCCAGTATTTTTGATCCTGAAAATGTCTGCTTTTTATGTCTGCTGCATGCATGTATATTCACATGCACTTCAGACTAGATTTTTTTTCATGAAAGCAAAAAAAATGAACCCTGATCAGACTGCTCCCAATGGAGCATTCTGATCTGGGTCAACAATGTACGCAATATAGGCTACCTAAGAGCATAGCAGATGAGAGAGCAGAAGACAAAAGGCTTTATATAAATTGAGGGTTGCCACTTCCTATTGGGAGGTTTCATAGATTGGTAAATATTTTTTGCATATTTATGGTGATAATGAACTTGAATACTTAGAAGCAAGCTTGTTTTTAAATGGAAAATGCCACTATTAGAAATATCAATTAATGGGCGTATCTATCACAAATGCCTTTGATAAGCGAAAGATGCTTTAAACAACTGGGGCCTGGATACTTTTCAGAATGAATTTTCAATGTAATTATTTGCTACTAAAGTTATTTGTATGCATACTCTGCACATAAAACTACATAATAAAATTGCTTGTTTCAGTTTCCTCTTGCATACAGCAAGATAGATCTTCTAGCCTTGGTGGAGAGGGACATTAAGAAAATTGTTTTACATGAGGTACCAGGAATAGCTAGGTGTTTCCTTGGTGATGAACAGGGGCCCTCAGGGACAGAGTTCCATCTCAAGACAGAGGGAATTAACATGCATGTAAGTCTTCTAGTTTTGCTGATTAACCCTTAAAGCGCCACCTACAATTTGCAGCAGACGGCAATTAAAAATTTTGCCCCTTTTTCAAAAATAACTAATAAGGAATGATATTTCATGAACAGACGATTCTCATGAAATATCATCCCTTATTTGTTCAAAAATTAGAAAAGATGGCGCAAAAATTGTCGTCTGCTGCAGTTGTGATTGGGGCTTTAAGGGTTAATATAAGAATGCCACTGACCTGTAAAAGTCTGGGTCAGTGTTTTGTCGGGGGGTGGGGGGGGGGGGTAATTCAAGGTCCATTAAAAGCCAAGATATTTAAAAAAAAATAATAAAAAAATAAAAAAAAAGGTCTAGAAAATGACAAAATTTATTTCAAATTACAAAAAAGTTTGACTTAGGAAGTTTAAAATATTTTCATTTTATGTTCAAGTTCTCTTAGGCTTCAGCAGTGTTATGGTTATATACCACTAAAAATACTTCCTTTTAAATTAAAGGAATAAGCTTTCACAAGAATTTGCTAGAAAAAACAAGTTAGTTAAAAGATTTATGTGTTTACTAAAGTCCTGTTGCAAAGTAATGAGCGCAACAAGTGACGGACATATTTGATCACCATATTTTCTCAGCATGTTAACTGTCTTTGCCAACTACTTACTGGGTAATTTTTCATGCTTTTTGTCATTTGCTGGGATTTTTTTTTCAAAATCAACTTTTTCAAAAAATTCTTTCAGGTATACCATCAGAGTGTTAAACAGTTAGGATCCAAATGAGGCCCGACATTTTGTAAAGCCTGATCTGGGTCTAAATTGTTTGGAAAGGTTATCAGCAGACGACATTAGTAGGCAATAAGTTAATACATGGAACCTGATGTTGAACAAAATGAGCAAAAGCAGCTGTTATGGATGTCAGATTCTGGGATTAGATCGAGGTTATAAAACTTGAGTTCATTCTCAAACTCAAAATAAAGGGCAATGATTGGCTGCTTGCGGACGCGTGTCTGCAAGCAGCCCATCATTGCGCTTTATTTTGAGTTTGAGACTGTACTCAAGTTTTATAACCTCGGGGCCAGACAGTGAAAGGTGCAAGCATGTGTATACATATCACCATGCTGGATGAATGACCATCACATACTGGTTTGAACAGCTGGAAGTCATCTTTTCTCTCTGAAAACAGTTCTGCTTACCTTTAACTTGCCAACATCCTCTCCAAACTTATTTTATTGTAGATGTAAACACTTTGAACCCTGATCAGACTGCTCCTAAAGGAGCAGTCTGATCTTGGTTCTTATTGTTTGCATTAAAGGCTAAAAAACTATATAAGTAGATGACAAAAGTCTTGAATGACGGGAAGAGGGTAAATGAAGAAACATAGAAGTTGAATACAGTCAAACCTTTCTTAAGTGGTCACTTAAGAATAGACAAAACAAAGGTCTTAATGACAAATGATAGCTTAATGAAGGTCAAAAGTATTGCAGAATGCTCCTCTTGGAGCATTCTGCAATACGTTTGACCTGCATTAAGCGATAATCGGTATTGGAAACCAATTTTTGGTGTTCTTTTTGAGTGGCCGCTTAAAACAGGTTTAATGTATGATAAACACTCCCAGTATCACTAGAAATAGATAGAGGGATGTTGTGCTGATACTTTGTTTGATTACCAAAGTCCAATGTGTCATTTTCAAAGGGTTCCCACGAGCTCTGGAAATCATGGAAAAACTGGAAAATCATGGGGGGAAAAATCCATGCATGGAAAAATCATGGAATTTTTAAAAAACAAATTGAATAATTATGGAAAAATCATGGAATTTTGTAAAATAATTTGACGAATCCACCAGAAGCCAGAAAACTAGCTGTCAGACACACAAGTTTGTGTCTGACAGCTAATTTTCTGGCTACTGGTGGTTTACAGTCTTAATTATTTCAAAATGCATGCATGATCTTCAAGCGTGCTTATTTAAATACATTACTGTTGCTGCATTCTGCATTTATGCTCAGTGTGTTGAAGATGCCGCTAAAAGGGTAGGTTGGAGACCATGTATTAGTCATGGAAATGCATTGTTGATCATGGAAAATCATGGAAAAAATCATTGGATTGTGTTTTTGAATTTCTGTGGGAACCCTGTAAATCTCAAACTATTGTTTCTTCTGTGTCTACATTCTCAAACTACTGTTCTTACTGTCTACAATTTCAGGAGTTATATAAATATCAAGAGATTTTAGAGCTGGACCGTCTTCTAACCAACAATATACATGTGATGGCTGATACCTACGGGATAGAGGCTGCTAATAAAGTCATCATAAAGGTAATAACTGTACTTTCATCCTTAAGTTTCTTATCAATTTGGGTGTGCTTACAGGGTCAACGCACCCAACTAGTACTCTGCACCTGTGCCTTTCAAATAAAATCAAGCCTTCTGTTCTTTTGTGCCTGAAATCTATCCAATCAAATCGGGTGGAAAAACCCATTAGAATACAAAGGGTTAACATTTCAAGACTACATGACTTTTTTAACAGTCTATTAATTTCGGAAATTATTTTTTTGTTGGGAAAACACAAGTTTGTACTGATAGACAAAACGTATGCCAAGAACAGGTTATGTTGACCACAGGTAGATTTGTTCTGTCAATCGGTAAAACCTGTTTTCCGAACAAAAAATAATTTCCTAAATTAAATAATAGGCTGTTTTTTCTAACTTCAGGAGATTCAGGCTGTGTTTGCAGCCTATGGTATTGTTGTAGACTATCGCCATCTTTCCCTCCTTGCTGACTACATGACTTGTTTTCTAACTTCAGGAGATCCAGGCAGTGTTTGCAGCCTATGGTATTGTTGTAGACTATCGCCATCTTTCCCTCCTTGCTGACTACATGACTTGTTTTCTAACTTCAGGAGATCCAGGCAGTGTTTGCAGCCTATGGTATTGTTGTAGACTATCGCCATCTTTCCCTCCTTGCTGACTACATGACTTGTTTTCTAACTTCAGGAGATCCAGGCAGTGTTTGCAGCCTATGGTATTGTTGTAGACTATCGCCATCTTTCCCTCCTTGCTGACTACATGACTTGTTTTCTAACTTCAGGAGATCCAGGCAGTGTTTGCAGCCTATGGTATTGTTGTAGACTATCGCCATCTTTCCCTCCTTGCTGACTACATGACTTGTTTTCTAACTTCAGGAGATCCAGGCAGTGTTTGCAGCCTATGGTATTGTTGTAGACTATCGCCATCTTTCCCTCCTTGCTGACTACATGACTTGTTTTCTAACTTCAGGAGATCCAGGCAGTGTTTGCAGCCTATGGTATTGTTGTAGACTATCGCCATCTTTCCCTCCTTGCTGACTACATGACTTGTTTTCTAACTTCAGGAGATCCAGGCAGTGTTTGCAGCCTATGGTATTGTTGTAGACTATCGCCATCTTTCCCTCCTTGCTGACTACATGACTTGTTTTCTAACTTCAGGAGATCCAGGCAGTGTTTGCAGCCTATAGTATTGTTGTAGACTATCGCCATCTTTCCCTCCTTGCTGACTACATGACTTGTTTTCTAACTTCAGGAGATCCAGGCAGTGTTTGCAGCCTATGGTATTGTTGTAGACTATCGCCATCTTTCCCTCCTTGCTGACTACATGACTTGTTTTCTAACTTCAGGAGATCCAGGCAGTGTTTGCAGCCTATGGTATTGTTGTAGACTATCGCCATCTTTCCCTCCTTGCTGACTACATGACTTGTTTTCTAACTTCAGGAGATCCAGGCAGTGTTTGCAGCCTATGGTATTGTTGTAGACTATCGCCATCTTTCCCTCCTCGCTGACTACATGACTTGTTTTCTAACTTCAGGAGATCCAGGCTGTGTTTGCTGCCTATGGTATTGTGGTAGACTATCGTCATCTCTCCCTTCTTGCTGACTACATGACTTTTGAAGGCACCTACAAACCTTTCAACCGGATAGCCATGGAATCTAACCCATCCCCGCTACAGAAGATGAGTTTTGAAACAACCATGCATTTCTTGGTGAACTCCAGTATCAATGCTGGCATTGATAATCTCAGCTCGCCCTCAGCTCAGATTGTTCTTGGGAAAATTGTGTCATGTGGTACTGGTCTACATGAGTTAATGAACCCTCTTTTATCATAGTCAAGAGCAGTGGCTCAGTTGGTGGAGCATTAGACTTGGGATTGAAGTGTTACTAGTTCGAGACTCACTGGTGTCATTGTATTGTGTCCGTGAGCAAGAAAACTTTTAAATTATCCACTGAGGGAGCTCAGTGGTAGAGTGCTTGACTCGAAACCGAGGGGCCACGGGTTCAAGACTCACAGGCGTCACTGCGTTGTGGTCCTTGAGCAAGACACATTTATCCTAGCTTAGTACTGGTTCAACCCAGGAAGAGATGTCCCTGTTTAACTGAAAGATTGTTGATGGGACGTAAAGAATCAAACAAACAAACAAAAATTATCCACTGCTCAGTACTGGCTCAACCCAGGAAGATGTCCTGACATGAAAAATTGTTGACTTGGATGTAAAGCATCAACACAAACAAACTTTTATCATAGTTGTTACATACACAGTAAGCATATGAACCGTGGCGCGAGAAAACATGTCTTCGGGGTTTTGGGACCAGGTGGGATTCAAATCAGCCTGCTCAGCTGCCGAGACTATAAAGTTGAAATTTCGCTCGTAGCAAGTCTAGATATGTTACTTTCAAATAAGCCAATGACAGAGGCACTGACCAGACTGGGCAAAAGCTCAGGCTGGACAGTGCCTTTGTTGTCCGCTAACCCAAAGACAGGTGTTATCCGGTTGAGGTCCATATAAAAGCGGGCCACCATAAGCCCATCAGCGAAATGTCATTCTAATGGCATTTCGCTGATGGGCTGATAGTGGCCCGACATTGTATGCTGGCTGAGTCTATTGTTTGAGACCCAACTTCCCAAATATATATTTCCAGTGGGTTTTTTAAACTTGACTGCACACAAAATGACAACTCTTGCCAATGACACACTGGGGGAGTACAAGAGGGGACAGAGCCTTCTCTTAAGGAGTAGGATGGTCTCCTGCAAGAAAATTTGGTAAATTTAGAGGCATCTGGTTGCATTTACTTCTAAAGGCATTTTGCTGCAAGAGTTTGAGCCTTTTCCCGTGATGATTAGTGATGATGATTAGTGTTCTCCAAAGTAATTGTTAATGGGGTTTCAAGCATAAAATAGTTGTTAATGAGTTTTTCAGCCTAAAGTAATTGTCTGAATGGACAGCATAAAGTACTTGTTAATGGATATTTCAGCATAAAGTAATTGTTAATGGATATTTCAGCATAAAGTAGTTGTTAATGAGTTTTCAACATACAATTGTTTAAATGGCTATGAGGGCATAGCCTGTGCTAATTTGTGTCCTTATTCAAATGGGTATTTTGAAAAAGTCTTGATGCAACTAAATTGACAGTTTTAAATGTGCTGGGTAAGATTATCAGTGGGTCAAGGTAGAATTTGCTGATCAATCTTTAAAAATTGAGCCGCAGCATGATATTTCCAACAATGTGGTATGTGCGACCAGCAAAGCCTCAGATCAGCCTGCGCATACGCGCAGTCTGATCAGAGACTTTTCTAGTCGCTTGAATATTCTATGAGTGTTAAGCTATTGACTGAACATCATTTGGAGTTTCTTAGCTTAAAAGGAGGCTGTACAAACTCATCTGAGTCTACACTTGTCAAAATGCCACATTGCTGGAAATCACGTCGCGGCTCATTTGTGATAACTACACCTCAAATGATTACATAAGCTGCCACGTCAAAAGAAAATTTTAACCTCCCTTTTGGGAACAAAAAGAAGCAGATCAAATGGCCTTTAAAGACATGGGTGAAAGTTTTCAGGATTATTCCTGAATTCAGGATTTTGAAGCTGACTTTCATAGAAAACAGAATTAGGCTGGTTTTAATAGCTTTTATGATATACTTTCAGTTTATCTAAAGACATTTGGCGATTTATACTGGAAATTGCTAATATTTTGTAAACTTGAAATTGTTAATATTTTGTAAACTTGAAATTGCTAATATTTTGTAGACATGTTGCAAGTTTTAAGATTTTAATATAACTTAAGAATTTCGAAGATTTTGAGCTTTCACCTGTGTAAAGATCAATATGGAGTGAAATAATCATGTAAATACCACTTCAAAAGTGTTTGCAGTGTTCAATCTAGGAAATTTAAAGGGGCTTATTTTCATTTAATTTTAGACGAAACTAAAATACTGCCCAATATTTCCCCATTCATACAATGTTAAAGATCGCCCACTCTAGCTGTAGCAAGGGGCCATTTGATTGAAAAGAGGGCCAATGGGCCCCCTCTAGATTTAACACCAATTTGGTTGGTTCTGGTCTGCTGTAATTTCGCTGTCTTTGCTATGAGGTTGCTAGCATTTGTTGATTACATTATCAAAAGTCATTATGTTACCATTGTTGCAACAATAAAAAGTTAGAAATTCAGTTTTGTTATTTTTTATTTGCCAGTCATAAAACTGGTATCCCATTAATATGTACAGTGATATACGATTTATTCCCAGGTTTAAGTAAACGCTTGTTGCATCCCAAGGCCAATATTCACATAAAATGTGAAGCAATGTCGGAACTTGGACAGATGACTGCAACAAAAGCTAACACAGAGAGCTTGCCAAAGTACTGGTAACCGGGGTATTTAGTCATTGATGGATTATTTAATCTCTGAAAGACAGGACTAGCCTCAAAAATCTAAATAAAAACAAAGCACATGCATATTAGATTAACTTTATTTTAAAATATAAGTATAAAAATTAGTATAATAGTTGATATAAATATACATGTCATGAACTGATACATGTTTAACAAGTGAACAAAATTGATATGATTGGTAAACCGGTACTGGTATACATGTATATTACATGTATTAAATGCTTGACCTGCTTAATCATTTTGAATTTAATTTATATCCAAATCAGCTGGCTTCTTCAGGGTCATCTGTTTTTATTTTGCCTTTGATTCATGGGCCAACCAACTGATCTAAATATATTTAGCAGGATAAGGGTTAACATTGTATTACAAACCTATATGGGCCTTGACGCAACAAAACCCATCTTCGGGGTTTCCGACAAAGCGAGACTCAAACCAGTCTCCTCAGCTACAGAGACGAGCTAGAAAATTTAAATTTCGCTTGTAGCAGGTTTAGATATGATGCTTTTCAATTAGCGAATAACAAAGGCGCTGATCAGACTGCGCGGATGCGCAGGCTGGTCTGCGCCTTTGTTTCTCCCAAACACCGAAGAGGGGTTTTCTCGCGCCGAAGCCCAAATGGTCCAGCACATGAGGTTTTGGTACTTGTCTCATATTTTTAAATAAATTTCAAATAAGTGTATGCAGGCACATAGTGACACTATATATGTTGAAAAGCATTAGGGCGTGACTGCCATTGGAATAGTGGAGATTTGTATACAGGTATGTACCGAGAGATCCCAACGGTACTGTACAGGTTTGAATTTTGGTTTGGGCCTTCATCAGCTTCACTATTTTGTGTATGTCAGCAGAGAAGGCTCTGGCCAGACTGCACCTATATGCATGCTCTTCTGAGCCTCGGCTGCTCGCAGATGCTGTAAGTACCAAAATCTCGTGTGCTGGTTCAATTAAATTTATGGTTAGGCACCTGTGGGACAATATCTAAATAAAATTTATGGTTAGGTACCTGTGGGACAATATCTAAATTAAATTTATGGTAATGTAATGGTTTTCATGAACCACATTAACATGTAAAATTGTTTGATGCCTTCCAACACATTCAGACAAATACTGTTGAATAAAACATCTTGACGGCTACAGAGCATGAGCCGAAAGATAAAATCTAATGTCACTGTTTTCTCGAAAATGTGTCGCACCATTTTTCAGTAACTTAAGGTTTTAATCAACCATAAGATGAGTTACATTGTAAGCCTATGATATCTTTGTAAACTGATTGTTTAACTGAAACACCAATTAACATTAGAAGTTAAATCAAATGATGACTATGTTTTGACATCATCGATGGCAGCTGATTTTTTAAGCATGAAATCTATCACATCTATCTAACCAATAGTTTTATAGGCGTATGATGCACGAGAAAGATGAAAGACCACCAAATGAAAAATCACATGCTTATAATTTTAGCATTCTTTACAACGGATGTGAATTTCACTTACTGACCCCTCCTGCAATTCTTGCTCTCCCCAAATGCCTATTTAAAGGATGGTGTCTGTAAATTCGTGGTTCCATTTGCCTAATATCCTGTTCTCATCATTGCAATTCAAATTGTTCGACATTAAACAAAGATGAGAACAAAAAGATGCGAAACATAAGAAATTGCTTAACTTATTGTGCATAGTATATATACAATTTCAGTAACTACAATGGTTCATCTCTAAAACAATTTCTTTATACTGATTTCAACTCTAATGGCTTCACCTTTTGATTCCTAATGACATGGGTAAAGTTTTTCGGGAAACCTGAATTTAGCATTTTGAGGCTGAGGGAAAGTCTTTATTTGTTGTGAAACTATGCATAAATATTTAAATGAACATTTAAAAAAAAAAACATTTGATATTCGGATTTTGTTGCAAATCATGAGTTTTCACAACTTGTAATCAAAACTACTTGCTATCGCTCTGGAATCCCCAACATCTTGAAACAAATTTTGTGCCCTTTTCACACAAAATTGTCAACCATTTTTTCATTTACACAAAGTTGCAATGAAAATAAGTTGACCCCTATGTCCTTTTAGTTGAACTCACACTCACATACTTTGGCAAAATAGCAGGATTTGATTGTTTGTTTGATTTGATTCTTTAAATCCCATCAACAATCTTTCAGTTATGTAGGGACAGGTCTTCCTGGGTTGAACCAGTACTAAGCTAGGATTAATGTGTCTTGCTGAAGGACACAATGCAGTGACGCCGGTGAGGCTTGAACCCTCGGTCTCGAGTCGAGCACACTATACCACTGAGCCACTGCGCTCCCAAAATAGCATGATTGTTTCACAATCTTATCCCTATATGATACATTTATCTTTATATATAAGGTCAATGAATTGTATTCACTCTAAAAGAAAGAGTGAATACAATTCATTGACTTTGTAGTTATTATTCCTTATGGAATTATTATATTGAATTATTTATATATAAGGTTTATATGCATTACATAACCATACTCTGAAAAAAATAGCTACCAAGTTACTGGTGCTTAACATTTGACACTATGTATATGTTAAGTATCAAAGAGCATTTGGTCAAGACTTTTTTAAGAGTAATGCTGGGTAATATTCAAATTATATATGTATAAATACAATAATTGTTCATTGGCAAGAAAACATTTCAAAAATAAAATTTACAGCAAAACTATATCAACACAAAATGAGAAGAAATTTTAACAAAGCCCCAGGCAATACTAGTATTGCTGTTTTCTCATATTTCTGAATAAAACCATCTGTTGTGGGTACTCAATAAACTCAATAAGACACTTAACTTTTAAAGCGCCAATCACGACTGCATCAGACGACAAATTTTGCAACATCTTTTTTTTTTATAATTTTCAAAAAAAAGATATGATTTTTCAAGAGAATCATCTGCCAGCAGACGATTCTCTTGAAATATCATGCCTTATTTGTTATATTTGAAAAAGCAGCAAAATTTGAAATTGTAGTCTGCTGCAAATTATAGGTGGCACTTTATGGGTTATAATGAGCCACCTACTGACAAAATCAACAAATAAACCACAACAGTTAGTCTTAAATGGGTGAAAGTTTTCAGGATTAATCCTGAATTCAGGATTTTGAGGCTGACTTTCCAAAGAAAGTCAGCCTCAAAATGCTGAATTAAGGAGATTATAATAGTTTCTTTGATTAGTTTTCAGATTATTTAAACACAATTAATCATTTTAACTTTAAATCATCCATTTTTGTAGCCATCCTGCAAGATTTAAAATTTGAATTTCAAAAGTTAGTCCTGCATGCGTGAAAGTTTTCAGGATTAATTCTGAATTCAGGATTTTGAGGCTGACTTTCCATTGAAAGTCGACCTCAAAATGCTGAATTAAGGAGATTATAATAGTTTCTTTGAATAGTTTTCAGATTATTTAAACACAATTAATCATTTTAACTTTAAATTATCCATTTTTGTAGCCATCCTGCAGGATTTAAAATTTGAATTTCAAAAGTTAGTCTTGCATGGGTGAAAGTTTTCAGGATTAATTCTGAATTCAGGGTTTTGAGGCTGACTTTCCATAGAAAGTCGACCTCAAAATGCTGAATTAAGGTGATTATAATAGCTTCTTTGATTAGTTTTGAGATTATTTAAACACAATTAATCATTTTAACTTTAAATTATCCATTTTTGTAGCCATCCTGCAGGATTTAAAATTTGAATTTCAAAAGTAAGTCTTGCATGGGTGAAAGTTTTCAGGATTAATTCTGAATTCAGGATTTTGAGGCTGACTTTCCATAGAAAGTCGACCTCAAAATGCTGAATTAAGGAGATAATAATAGTTTCTTTGATTAGTTTTCAGATTATCTAAACACGATTAATCATTTTAACTTTAAATTATCCATTTTTGTAGGCTTGTAGCCATCCTGCAAGTTTTATAATTTGAATTTAAAAGTTCAGGATTTTGAAAATTTTGAACTTTCACCCATGGTCTTGGCTGTTTGCCTGATTCGTACTATTCAGCCTCACATTGTGTTCTATGGGTAACTGAGGACCCACAGATGGAAAGGTTTATCCAAGTCTTCAACAGACATCATGTCATTTTGTCAGTTTTGAAATAAGATGGCTGAAATGTCATCATTCAGAAACAAGCAAAATATTTCTTATTTAATGATGTCTAGGGTTGTGTTGGAGGCAAATACAGGTTTTATAATGAGTTTGATGGGTTCCAGACAATACAGTTTAACAAAAATGTTTGCATTTACAATAAATATGTTTAGCTTTATCTTACAACAAGAGCACAAAAACTGTCTACTACAAATGTAAGCACTTTAAAATATTTCATTTGCGTAGCACCCATTATGCAGTATACGCAAGTGCGTAATAAAAATAGTAGCACTCAAGGGAGCTCACCTTGTATGGTAAAAAAAAAAAAAATCCATACCTTAAGGAACTGCTCTTAAAGGAGAGAATTTGCTCCCTCTGGGAACAAATTCTTCCCTTAAGAGAAGTTCCCATTTTGAAAAGGGATGTAAATGTAGAGAAACATTGCTTGATACAGTAGTCTCCCTTTGATGTGCGTAACTTTCAGTGTTCTGGCTACGCCATTGTATTTGACACATACAATCAGTGCTTGTCCATTAGCACAGCAGAATAAGAAGATAATGCTTTAGTTACAATTTGATTTTGTAGATGGCCAAGACATACATCCCTAGTTCACTGGGGAACCATTATTGCTCAATATATACTAACAGATAAAGTGTCCTTGCCATATATAACAATAACAATGTTTATAGGGCTGTAATCTACACCAACATGCAAGAGATAAACAAGTCTTGATTCAATAATGACATTAACCCTTAAAGTGCATTCACGACTGCAGCAGAGGACAAATTTTGCGACATCTTTCCTAATTTTCGACAAAAATAAGGTATGATATTACATGAGAATCGTCTGCCAGCAGACAATTCTCAAGAAATATCATCCCTTATTGGTTATTTTTGAAAAGGCTGCAAAATTTGAAATTGTTGTCTGCTGCAAATTATAGGTGGCACTTTAAGGGTTAACATACCATCATGACAATATAAAAAGTTTTATAATCTCTCATACACAGCAAAAGTGTCTGGGCATCAAAGCAAGAAACCCTGTCTTTGGGGTTCATGATCAAGTCTGGCCCAATCCAGCCTGCTCAGCTACAAAGACTAGCTCAAATATTGAAATTTTGTATGAAGCAAATTTAGATATTATACATTGCAGAGAGTGGATCAAAAGGTGCAGATCAGACTGCAGAAGGGCAGGCTAATCTGTGCCTTTTTCACATGCAACAAAATCAGGTTTTCTTGCAATGAGGCCCATATATATACTGTCCTGCCAGCCAAGAGTGACAGTGATGGCATGTTTTGTTTACAAAGTAATCAGGGACATATAATCAATAGATCACTTGTGTATTAATCCTATCCACAGGATAGGATTAATACACAAGTGATATATCGATTCATGTTGCTCAAGTGAAGTGTACAAGTTAATTTTTTACTTAACAATTGTAAACACAATATTATGTCACTGTCACTTGGTTGGCACGACAGTACAAACAAGTAAATAATAGTTTCACAAAGTCTAAAGTTAAAGCTACACTAACTAATTGCACATGATTTAGAAAAACAATGGTTATCATTTTACGATTATGCTTAAAATATCTTTATCGGGACAAAATCTCAATTGTATAATTTGAGTACAGTGGATGTTCTAAAATTTTGAACACTGGTTGCTGGCCAAAAAGCCCTAGACAAACACTGCTGAACCTGATCAGGATCTTCCCAATTTGTTATTCTGACGAGCATTTTGAAAATTCCAGCCCCGATAACCAACATACTATCTAAGATTAGAAAGAGAGAAGTGTTCAAAATTTTAGAACATTTACTCAACAGTTCAGGGTTCCCACAGAAATTCAAAAACACAATTCCATGATTTTTCCTTGATTTTCCATGATCAACAATGTATTTTCCATGACTATTTAATGCATGACCTCCAACCTACCCTTTTAGCAGCATCTTCACCACGCTAAGCATAAATGCGGAAAGCAGTAACAGTAATGTATTTAAATAAGCATGTTTGTAGACCATGCATGCATTTTGAAATAATTAAAACTTGAAACCACCAGTAGTCAGAAAACAAGCTGTCAGACACACAAGTTTTGTGTGTCTGACAGCTGGTTTTCTGGCTACTGGTGGTTTCGTCAAATTATTTCACAAAATTCCATGATTCTTTCATGATTATTTAGTTTTTTTCAAATTCCATGATTTTTCCATGCATGGAATTTTTTTCGTAATTTTCTAGGTTTTCCATGATTTGCAGAGCTTGTGGGAACCCTGTCTACTATATTGTAAATATTAAGAGATGCCAAAGGTCAGTATAGCTGTGCCTTTGTTGTTTGCATGCAACAAATGGGGTTTTCTCATGGTGAGGCCCATATACTATTTAGAAAATAAATAACAAATGTGCTGATCAGCCAGCGGGTGCACAGGTCGATCTCGGCTTTGTTGCTTGTATACAAAATTATATTTCTAAGAAAATGGTTCTACAGAATAACATGCACAACAATGCAGTCTGATCAATTTGTGCAATCATTTTAATGAAGTAGCAATATTGGAGTATATCATTTGCAACTAGGAAAAGAAGTGTTACTTTTGTGTGTTTTCTATGGCATTAATATTTAGGCCAAGTAACATATGTGTTTAGGGTAACCCTACCCTGCCTAAATTTACAGGTGAAGCCTAGGAAATTTTTCTGGTAAAAATAAAATTGTATGCATTTTGAAAGGCGAAATGCCTTTCAAAATGCATAAAATAATATATTTTCCAGAAAAAGAAATAATAAAATAAATTGTAAGTGCCTACCCTAACTAAAATTTTCAGACATGTTACCTGAAACACACATTTTTGTTTTATTTGGCCTTACCCATTTTATCCTCAAATTTGTGCCAACAGGATAGCTCCTATGAGCCATCTTACCAGGATATATACTCCCATTCCATGCTATGACACAGATTTAAATTATTAAAAATTTTCAGTTTAAAGATGTAAATATTTTCTTACCTATCAGTTTTAACATATGTTTGTGGTGCTCAAAAGAACCGTCTCATTGAGACGGTTCTTTTGAGCACCCACAACATATTTTTTGGTTAAGAAATAAGAAAATTAAATTTTCATTACATACCCTTAACTAAAGTCCTGCTATGAGCTAGGCAGACACCCGTATTTGCAGAAATGAAAATGTCAATTTGAAGAATTTAGTATACTAATTCAGGGATGAAAAGGTTAGATCTGAGTATTGAGTACAGGCTACCTAGTAAGGGCCTACAGTTAAATTGACCCTAAAATGCATTTCCCGATTTATCATTTACACATAACTATTTTTCAATATATTATCATTTGTATGGGCGTACAGTTAACCCTTAAAGTGCCACCTATAATTTGCAGCAGACGACAATTTCAAATTTTGCTGCTTTTTCAATAATAACAAATAAGGCATGATATTTCATGAGAATCGTCTGCTGGCAGACGATTCTCATGAATTGTCGTACCTTATTTTTTTCGAAAATAAAGAAAGATGTTGCAAAATTTGTCATCTGCTGCAGTTGGGATTGGCACTTTAAGGGTTAAATTGATCCTAAAATGTATTTGCTGATTTATCATTTACACATAACTATTTCTCAATATAATATTATCATATGACAGCATTTTACATAACCTGATTGACTAGAAATTTTCTTTGTTATAATGAAATCTCGCCCCTTCTTTTGTAGAATGTTGATTGCAGGCCTTGTGTAAGACACCTGACAATAGCTTGGGTCCACAGAAAAACATCCCAATGTCTTGCCTGAAATAAAAGAGAAAATTCACAGTCCCTTCAGGGTTCCCACAGAAATTCAAAAACACAATTCCATGATTTTTCACTGATCAACCATGTGATTTCCATGACTTTTTTAATGCATGGCCTTCAACCTCCCATTTTAGCGGCATCTTCCTCATGCTGAGATAAATGTGGAATGCAGCAACAGTAATGTATTTAAATAAGCATGCTTGTAGATCATGCATGCATTTTGAAATAATTAAAACTTGAAACCACCAGTAGCCAGAAAACTAGCTGTCAGACACACAAAACTTGTGTGTCTGACAGCTAGTTTTCTGGCTATAGGTGGTTTGGTCAAATTATTTCACAAAATTCCATGATTTTTCCATGATTATTCAGCCTTTTTTCAAATTCCATGATTTTTTCAATGCATGCAACTATTTGGAGTGATTTTCCAGGTTTTCCATAATTTCCAGAGCTTGTGGGAACCCTGTCCCTTTATACCCCTATGTTTGGGGTTCATAGGAATGGACCATGTTATAGGCGAATTGTGTTGTAAAGGGGCACTTTTACAAAGGAATTCATATAAGAAAATGACCACAACTTGGTAATTTTCCTACAATTGACCATTTCATTATTGTTGAAATGACCATCTTACAATAATAATTCCTTTGAAAAATTCCATGGTAACATGGGTGAAAGTTTTCAGGATTATTCCTGAATTCAGGATTTTGAGGCTGACTTTCCACAGAAAGTCAGCCTCAAAATGCTGAATTAGGGAGACTATAACAGCTTTTCTAATTAATTTTCTGTCTGTCTAAGGACAATTGACCATTTAAACTTCAAATTTTGAATTTTTAGTGGCCATATTGCAAGTTTTAAGAAAGTTCAGGGTATTGGAAATTTTGATCTTTCACCCATGTGGTACAAAAAAGTTGGGAATCACAACATGAACATGTAATATCCAAAGCTGTGTTGTAAGGATGAGGTGTGTTTTAAAGGCACTACACTGTTATGGGTGAAAGTTCAAAATTTCAAAAATCCTGAATTTTTGAAATTCAAATCTTAAAACTTGCTATATGCCCACAAAGTGTTACCAATTTCAAGTTTAAATGGTCAATTGCCCAAACATGAACTGAAAACAAATCAGAGAAGCTATTAAAACCTGCTTAATTCAGCTTTTGAGGCTGACTTTTTATGGAAAGTCAGCCTCAAAATCCTGATTTCAGGAATAATCCTGAGTACTTTCACCCATGCACTGTATATCAATTAAAAGAATAATCAACATATTTTATTGCCAAATTTTTATACAGCAATGGGGCTGGGTCACAAGTTCTCCCAGTTTGGTAGACCATAGGCAGTTTCTGATGTAAGCCTGTGTTGGGATCATAATATCTTTATTGTGTAGAACATATGTGTATGTTTATAAAGCAGTATATAGCTTACCCTGGATGATTTTTGGCAATATCTGGCATAATATTGTCCCAGTTTGGTCGACCATAGTGAGTTTTCTGATGTAAGCCTGTGATTGGATCATAAATTTCTTCATCATGTAGAACTATATTCTTAGCCTGAAACAGTAGTTTATAAAAATGTTTCTGAAAAACTTTCTTCAATGACAAGAATGCATGAAAAATATATACAGTAAACCCTGTCTTAAGCGGCCATTAAAATATAGACAAAACAAAGGTATTTAAGACAAATGTAAGTTTAATGAAGGTTGAAAGTATTGCAGAATGCTCTTGGAGCATTCTGCAATACCTTTGACCTGCATTAAGTGATAAGTGGTCTTGAAAACCAATTTTTGGTCTTCTTTTTGATAAGGATCACAATAAATTTCCATAGGGGGCAATGCACTGAGCACTCGATAACTTTCTACGTTTTTCTTCGAATTTAACAAAAATTTTGAAAATGTAATATGCTACAGCTTTTAATGCATATCACTCACTAGACAGTCCCATGAATGTTACATTTTCGAAAACTCACACAAAAAATCAAGTTCATTTCTCCCTTATTTCAAAAGATCAGCAACATGAATTTAGCTTGAATTATACATTTCAATATTTGGTTGTAACCGGTTCGTAACTTATATGAGAAGTTCTAGGCGCACAATGACCATTTAAAAGTTATGTACTTTTCTTTAAAAAGAAATATTTTGCATTTTAAGACCAAAAAGGCCAGAATTTTTTTATTAGTTGATTTACGGGATTTTTTTCATATCTCCAAGAAAAATAGTAAAACTAGTAAGGTAAACCAACAGTCTGTATTAAGTCTTTAAATCTTTCATCATTTTCCTAAAAATCTTGATAGAACAATTACTTTTAACAGTGTCACTCTCAAAAATACACAGACAGAACTTCAAAAATATTTATTTTTTTCAACGAAACAAATAATATTTAGATTCGGCGTATAAAACAAAAAAATAATTTTAAAAAATTATTATTATTTTTTTTTTACTTTCCGGAAAATTACAGTAGGAGGGTTTGTAAATCAACTACTAAAAAAAATCTGGCCTAGGCATACACAGGACCATCAAGTATATGATCTACATTTGAATCTGTAGCTTAGAGCAATCGCAATTTTTACTGAATATTTTGCAAACAGCAATTTTCAGCGACAGAAGTAAACTATAGAGCTTCTTACATGAGTGCTCATGTTTTACTGCAATTATCAAACACTACAGGTTTAGATATACAAAACTTTTCAGCGTTAAATTGTAAATATTTTCGTACCCATAATTTTTATCATATGTTTTGGGTGCTCAAAAGAACCGTCTCATTGAGACGTTTTTTTGAGCACCCACAACATATGTTTTGGTTGAGATATAAGAAAACTATTTTTCTGTTACACACTCTTAACTAAAATCCTGAAACAAGTTGAGGAAAAGAGATAAAATGCAAGGCTATGTGGAGCATTTTATCACTTTCATAATGAGTTTAATAAATTCAATAATATGGGAGCACAAATTTAAGGTGTGAAAGCATCAAGATTTTGCAATATATATACTCGGTATTGTCATGGGCCATTTCATAAGTAGGGAGCGCAGTGGCTCAGTGGTAGAGTGCTTGACTCAATACTGAGGGGCCGGGGGTTTGAGCCTCAATGGCGTCATAGCGTTGTGTCCTTGAGCAAGACATTTATAATAGCTTAGTACTGGTTCTACCCAGGAAGACCTATCCCTACATAACTGAAAGATTGTTGATGGAAAGTAAAGAATCAATCAAACAAACCATTTCATAATGTTACCAAATATTTAAAACACTGATGTATTTCAGATTTTAAAAATATAAGAAACCATCAAGACAAGAGTGTGAGGGTAGGATAGAAAAATCCATCCAACTGATAACTTAGGCTTGTAGAGTGATGACAAAGAGTGAACTCGAAAACTCTAAGAAAATGTAGAACACCTACCAGATTGTATCCCAGCCTCTAATTAGGTAAATAAATTAACTGAGAAAATCAGTGGAACCAGTCAAGAAAATTGTAGAACACCTACCAGATTTGTGTCCCAGCTTCTAATTAGGTAGATAAAGTAACTAAGAAAATCAGGGGAAACCAGTCAAGAAAATTGTAGAGCACCTACCAGATTTGTGTCCCAGCCTCTAGTTAGGTAGATAAAGTAACTGAGAAAATCAGTAGAACCAGTGAAGAAAATTGTAGAGTACCTACCAGATTTGTGTCCCAACCTCTAGTAAGATAGATAAAGTAACTGAGAAAATCAGTGGAACCAGTCAAGAAAATTGTAGAGCACCTACCAGATTTGTGTCCCAGCCTCTAGTTAGGTAGATAAAGTAACTGAGAAAATCGGTGGAACCAGACTCTGCCATCTCTCTGTCATAATATTTGAGCAAATCATGTAACCATTCAAAGGCATTGGTGTCTGGACAGATCCAGAAAAAATACACCTTCTTTAATTTCAAGTTACTCTCTGTTGTCTGTTTCTTATACCTGAAATATAAGACCCAGGCCGGGTTCATACAGGCAAGATTGTGTAAAATTCAAGGACTTCTCAAAGACTTTCCTACTGTTTTCAAGGACTAAAAACTTAAGAAAAATACTAATTGATATGTTAAAATTCTACTTCTGAAATGTTAGAGTCCATTAATAAAGATATCAGTTTAAGATAATTAGTATAAAATTGTGGGGTCTTTATTTGGTGCAGCATATGCTGCACCAAATAAAGGCAGCACAATTTTAAACTGATTTAGGTCTCAAAAACACTCTTGAATCCTCCTGTAAATGGTAAAATTCAAGGACTTTTCAAGGTCTTTGAGTGTTTTCAAGTACTTTTCAAGGAAAATTTTATTTTCAAGGACTTTTGAAGACAGTCCTGTATATTCAAATACTTTTCAAACCTGTGCTAACCATGAGACCATAATGGAAGGTTATATTTGGGCCGCGTTGCGACAAAACCTGTCTTCAGGGTTTCCGACAAAGTGATATTCAAATTAGCCTGCTCAGCTACAGAGACAAGCTAGAACATTGAAATTTCGCTTGTAGAATGTCTAGACATTACACTTTCCATTAAGCGAACAACAAAGGCGCTGATCAAACTGCGCGTATGCGCAGGCTGGTCTGAGCCTTTTTGTTTGTAAACCCCCAAAGACAGGTTTTCTCGCGTCGAGGCCCATTTCTTTCAGGCTCAGCTCAACTGAGCATGAAATTTATCTTGCTCATAAATGTTTAAAATGCCAACAATTGTTGCATGTTAACATTTATTAGCAGGATAAATAGAACATCTGTATGTTTTAAGCTGGAAAACTTTATTTATTAGTATTAGTATATTAGTTTTCATGATAAGATGAAATGTCACCCTCAGTAGAGTTGAGCATGAAAAAAAAAGCTTTATAACCTTGGTTTAAAATTGTTCTGATAGTTTATGTAACAAGGTTTCAAGCTGACTCTGAAGATTGAATGTTTAAATTTGTACCATTAGAAATTGAAAGTGTAACTTGCTTCAATTTGTACCATAAGTTAAATTACCAAATCATCCAATTACAGTATTTATTTAGGATGACTTAATACAGTTAAACCTGTCTTAAGCGGCCACTCGAAAATAGACAAAACAAAGGTCTTAAGGGCAAATGGTAGCTTAATGAAGGTTGAAAGTATTGCAGAATGCTCCCCTTGGAGCATTCTGCAATACTAATACTTTTGACCTACATTAAGTGATAATCGGTCTTGAAAACCAATTTTTGGTCTTCTTTTTGAGTGGCAGCTTGAGACAGGTTTTAATTACATGTAAAGAGCATTGACAGAAGAGAATTAGCATTAGCAATAGGTACTGGGCCAGCACATAAGATTATTGGTACTTATTATATATAAGCAAATTCTCAAATAAAACCCCATGCTGTGGGGCCGGAGGTCTCAGTCTTCATCTGTATCCATATTTACTTTCGTGCAGACTTGCCTGAGCCTTTGCTGCTTGACAAGTTGATAAGTACAAAAATCTTGTGCTGGCTCATATATTGGTCCAGTAAAGCAAAATTTTTGAGCATAAAATTGTAATTATTTTCTTACCCAGCGATCTTAACATATGTTTGTGTTGCTCAAGAGAACCGTATCATTGAGACGATTCTTTTGAGTACTCACAACATATGTTTTCGTTGAGAAATAAGAAAAATAGTTTTCAGTTAGGCACTTTTTCTGGAGGCTTGGTTTCAGTCAAGCCAGTGTAGATCCTGGCCAGCTGGCTCATGAAGCAGCCAGCCAGTCAATCTTGATCTACACTGTGTACAAAAGGAGATGTACCAGGATTTGGCATAAAAAGATTAAGACTATAACACAGTCTGACAGTTATCATGTATGGCAAATCATGCAAACAATACTTCATAGACATGTAGCTTCATAGCAAACATTTTATCCATTTCCCATAAGACACAGATGTACTATTTCACAAGACTTTTATGACAATGATGTAAGGGAAACCCCAAAACCGTCATAAATTTTAACCCTTAATGCACCAATCGCAACAAAAGTCATCTGCATTTCTCGTCTGCTGAAATGTTCAAGAAGCCTCTATGGCAAACAGTGTGAACCCAGATCAGACTGCTATAGGAGCAGTCCCACGCTGTTTGCTTCTATACTTAATTCGTCAGTAATGCTAGGCAATTATTTGCAGCAGACGACTTCAGCAGACGACATTTTCAGATGCATTTTTTTCTTGGCACTTTAAGGGTTAATAACTGTTAGATCTGCTGGTAGCTTAAATTTAGTCCAAAACATATGACCTCACTGTCCAAAACTTGATTAATAGTACAAATTCATTCAAAATAAAATCACTGAAGGATATACAAGGTAGATCAAGTAAGACTGTAAACAAAATAATTATCAAGGAAATTTAGCAAAATCAAAAGAACAACATCATGCACAAAATAGGGTCAAAACAATCATTTCTTTGTAAAATTGTCTATTTTTAACAAACTTCAACTCATGTCCAGCTCATTCCAATAATTATTTTATTAAGACTATACTTAAAGAAGTTTGTTCACTACAGTACCTTAACACATGAAGTTCTACAAGTCATCACAATTGTTTGCTGTCTTTGCAATTTGTTTGTGTTAGTGCATAAGCTCTGTTAACTCTTTGTTTAGGCCAGAATTTTTTTAGCAGTTGATTTACAGCATTTTTTTTAGAGTTAGGGTCGGGAGGGGGGGGGGGGGGATGGGGTGGGGGGAAGCTCTGAAAATGACCAGTCAACTGGTCATTTTCAGAGCTTTTTCTTAATATCTACAGAACAAACAGTAAAACTAGTAAAGTAAACAAACAGTCTGTATTAAATCTTTAAATATTTCATCATTTTCCTAAAAATCTGTACAGGACCATCACTTTTAACAGTGTCACTCAAAAAATGCACAGACAGACCCTCAAAAATATATTATTTTTTTTCAACGAAACAAATAGTATTTAGAGTCAGCGGATAAAATAAAAAAATAACTTTAGAAAAAAAAAAAAAAAAAAAATTCTACTTTTCAGAAAATTACAGTAGGAGGGTTTGTAAATCAACTAATAAAAAAATCTGGCCTTACTAATGGATTTTGCCATAGGAGAAGAACTAAGCCTGCAACTTTACTTAATTTGTTATGAATTGTATAATGTACTGTATTGTATTTTTATTTATTGGAAATAAAATATGAGCCGCGGCATGAGATTTCCAACAATTGACATTTTGACATGTGTAGGCTCAGACGAGCCTCTGCAGCCTCCTTCCAAATGGTGTTCAGTCAGTAGCTTAACAATCATAGAATGTTCAAGCGACTAGCAAGGGCGCTGATCAGAATGCGCATATGTGCAGGTTAATCTGAGGCTTTACTGGTCGCACATACCACATTGTTGGGAATCTCATGCACTGGCTCAAATGTGAGTAAATTAAACAAATTTTGCCATCTGGTTTGATAAAATGAACGTTGAATGTTCTTTTTTGCAAAGAATGTAATATTATGAGTTTAAAAAAAGACAAAAAACTACAGATGGAATGGTATTTGGTGTGAATGAAAGAAATATAAATTTGCATGAATTAACTTTACAGCTCAAGCTGGTCAAATATAAGCTTAACTTTTTTCCTGAAAAGCATGCTCCGTCTTGGTCAGTGAATTGTTAAAAGGAGATATTTTTGGTCTGAACTTACATCCACCTTCACAGTGAACACTCTTAAGAAACCTGAGGGGTTAAGGCCAGAATTTTTTTATTAGTTGATTTACAAACCCTCCTACTGTAATTTTTCAGAAAGTAAAAATAAAATATTTAATTTCTAAAATTATTTTTATATTTTATCCACCGACTGTAATCATTATTTGTTTCGTCGAAAAAAAAAATATATATTTTTGAGGTTCTGTCTGTGAATTTTTGAGAGTGGCACTGTTTAAAGTGATTGTTCTGTCCAGATTTTTAGGAAAATGATTAAATATTTGAAGATTTAATACAAAATGTTGGTGTTTACCTTACTAGTTTTACTGTTTTTTTTCTGGAGATATAAAAAAAAATATATAAAAAAGCTCTGAAAATGACCAGTTAACTGGTCATTTTCAGAGCTTTTTTACATATTTTTTTCGTCCCCCGACCCTAAATCTGATAAAAAAAATCTGTAAATCAACTAATAAAAAAATTCTGGCATAATCTGAAAATTTGCTTAACATCTATTTCATGCAGCTAGCTGATGTTAAATTTTCCTTCTTCTCTGATAAGAGGCTAGAAGATTACCTGAAATGTCTGAGATTAGTTAAAAATCTTTCTGATTCTTTTACATTCCACAAATGCTGTATTAAAGAGGACTTCAGTTGAGAATGTTCACCAAATTTACCTTAAATACTTGTACGTTTTATCTCCTTCGTACAATCTCTGACCCAGTATATCCGGACTGGTAACTGATATACAGGTAAATGTATATATTAGAAATACATTGTCGAGGCTGAGCTTTCAAAACTGATGTATAGTAAAGCTAAAATAATCATATCTCCATTATTTCTCTGTATCTTTATGATTTTTCTTCAAAAATGCAATGGTTCAATATACTATCTTTAAGACTGTATTAGGGAGCGCAGTGGCTCAGTGGTAGAGTGCTTGACTCGAGACCGAAGGGTAGCGGGTTCGAGCCTCACCGGCGTCACTGCGTTGTGGTCCTTGAGCAAGACACATTTATCCTAGCTTAGTACTGGTTAAACCCAGGAAGAACCGTCCCGCATAACTGAAAGATTGTTGAGTGGACGTAAAGAATAAAATCAAACAAACAAACAAACAAGACTGTATTGTTATATTTAATGAAAGTTGATCAGTCTTTATGAACATCAACAAGAAACCAAGGTACCCTTTTTAGCTATTTTCGGCACTTTAAGCCGAAAATCGTCAGAAATCAACCTAAAAAGATGATAAAACTTCAATTTTATTTACTGTAACTTATAATATTTCAACTTTGCATACTGGGAATAATTTTGTATAATCTTGGGTATGTTCAGAATCAATTTTATAGGCTGTAGTACTTTGAAAAAACACTAAAACAAAGCCTCGACAACATAACTTTGTTGTCAAGGTGTGACCAGTCCTTTTATACTGGGTCCGAGGTCAGACCAATTGAATTTTCCATAAAGCTACGAACAATACATTCAGGGTGGTCCATTGTATATATTGGAGGGAAGGAGGGGGTGGTTGGCTTTCTCTGGAGATAGATTTTGTCCAATTAAACAATGTAGACCCTGATGAAATGCCATATTATGTGGCATTTCATCTGGGTCTTCACTTTTTGCAAAAGTACCCGGTTAGGCGTAATCAGTCACATCCATTTGCCTTCCTGATGTGGGTGGGGTGTAGGGCAAGAGTGGGGTTTTGTTTGTTTGTTTTGTTGCTTTACATCCCAAGTCAACAGCTATGGTCATGGCGGGACCGTCAGTTCACCTAACCACACTTCTTCCTGGACAGGCTTGAACAAGCATTTAACAAGTAATTCGACTTGTAACTGACAACAACCCTTCTTGAATGAATCAGAGGTAGGGAGGACAGGGGTGGGGTAAATGTAGCAACAGCAGGACAAATATGGTAGATCCTGATTAGAATGCTCCTGATCAGGGATTACACTACTGATCAGGTCCAGAGGTTACAAAACTTTTTTCAAGCTCAGAACAGCAGACAATGCCATTTATTCAGGTTATAAATGTTCATGCTCATGTACATTGAGCATGATTTTAATTGATTTGATTCTTTACGTCCCAGTCAACAATCTTTCAGTTATGTCAGGACGGGACTTCCTGGGTTGAACCAGTACTAAGCAAGGATAAATGTGTCTTGCTCAAGGACACAGCACATGACGCTTGTGAGGCTCAATCCACCGCCCCTCGGTCTCGAGTCAAGCACTCTACCACTGAGCCACTGTGCTCCCAAGTTGAGCATCAAAAAAGTTTTATAACCTTGGTAACAGGTCTACCAGCACTGATATTTAAGGTAAACATGGTTCTCATAAAATAGATTCTGTTGGCAGTAATAATTACCCTTCTTTTCTCTTATAGCTATTAAAAATATAAACACATAGTTTTTGTAAATAAATGGGCATGCATATAAGATTTTGGAACCTACATTGTTATATTGTATATCTGTTGATTTCTTTTTAAACAAGTTTGCACAGTTACAAAGTAGGTCTAAAGGTTTAATTCATATATTATTTTATATCCAGTAAAGTAAAACCTGCTTATGCAGCCGCTCAATAAGAACATCAATATTGGTTTTCATTACCAATTATTGCTTAATGCAGGTTAAAAGTATTGCAGAATTATTTATCTGAGCCTTCATCCACTTCCATCTCTTCCTGTATGCTAGCAGTAAAGAGAATGTGTGGATGCTCAGGCTTAGCTGCTTGCCAATGTAATGAGTACCAATATCTCATACTGGCTAAATTATAAATTGATGTCTGATTATAATATAGTATGGCTAATGACAGGGTGAGCCCCGCTTCATCCACATCCATCTCTTCCTGTATGCTAGCAGTAAAGGCTCTGAAGAGAATGTGTGGATGCTCAGGCTTGGCTGCTTGCCAATGTAATGAGTACCAATATCTCATACTGGCTAAATTATAAATTGATGACTGACTATAATATAGTATGAAAATAAAACCACAGTCCCATATAAGATGTGTATCCCCATCGCTATTTCTCTAAATAAAAGAACAGCATTACTTATTATTGTCGCATTCAGATATAGGTATATCCAAGTTGATCTGGAATAATCTAATGATGCAGCAATAATTTTATATCCAGTACAGTAAAACCTGTCTTGTGAGGCCACTCAAAAAGAACATCAAAATTCCGTTTTCAATACAATTTATTGCTTAATGCAGGTTAAAAGTATTGCAGAATGCTCCAAGGGGAGCATTCTGCAATACTTTCAACCTTAAGCTACCATTTTCCCTAAAGATTTTTGTTTTGTCTATTTTTAAGTGGTGGCTTTAGACAGGTTTTACTGTATAGAGTACAAATTTCAGCAAAATCATAATGGAATACTTCAGATGACAAATTTGCAGAAAGGGGATGCATTTCTGTCCCTGAAGATTGTTTTTATCTTAGCAAACATGGCAGAACCTGATGAAATTCTGCCTTATACATACTTTAATATCCTTATTTATGTTGTAGAGCGAAAAATATTTTACCTGCTCCAGCCTGGAATCAAACCACGGTCGCTGGATCTACAGGCAAACACTCTACCCAGTCGCTGTAAAAGCCGGCTTGTATCGCAAGGCAGCAGAAGTGTATTATATATACCTAGTCCCTGTTACATTCACCCCCTCCAATTTGAAATTCGTCCCCGAATTTCTTGCTACAGTAATCATGTGAAATGAAACCAAGGGAGATATTTATACACAGAACAGTCATAGGATGGGTTATTTACGGTGGGTGCCATTGTCTTAGAGAGAAAATGTTTTAAAAGCCGGCTTCTAGCGCAAGGCATAGAAGTGTAGTATATATACCTAGACCCTGTGACATTTATTCAATTTTATAAATTTGGGAAAATACCTATTTTTTTAATTAGATATAAGGCCAATACTGTGCCATAAAATTGGATTTTGAATGTCCCTGATAATACCGAGGTGACGTACCAGATATGTTTAAGAACAGAAGCAAAAGGTGTTACACCAATTCCCGCAGCCACAAAAATATCCACCTCGTAGCTAAAGATATCTTCTGTAGCAGTACCAAAGGGACCATCTACTGCTAACCTGAAAGAAAAGGTTCTAACATAGTCAAACCTGTCATAAACCCTCATAAGAATCTACAGTAAAACCTGTCTTAAGCAACCACTCAAAATAAGACAAAAATTGTTTTTCAATACTGATTATCGCTTAATGCAGGTCAAAAGCATTGCAGAATGCCCCAAGGGAGCATTCTGCAATACTTTTGACCTGCATTAAGCTACCATTTTTCTTTTAGACCTTTGTTTTGTCTATTTTTGAGTGGCCGCTTAAGACAGGTTTTACTGTATCTTGAGTACAAGAGTGGAATTGAAAAATCGGTCGTTATTCCAGCAGCCACAAAAATATCCACCTCATAGCTAAATATATGGGCCACAACATGAGAAAACCTGTCTTAGGTGGTTTGCAAGAAACAAAGGCTCGTAACCAGTCTGCGCATATTGGCAGTCTGATCAGCGCCTTTGTTATTCACTTATCTTAAAGTATCATACCAAGACTTGCTATGAGCAAAATTGAAATTTTCTAGCTAGTCTCTGTAGCCAAGCAGGCTGGTTTGAATATCACTTTGTCTGAAACCCAGAAAACAGGTTTTCTCTGGTCTAGGCCCATATCTTTGGTAGCAGTGCAAAAGGGACCATCTACTGCTAGTCTGAAAGAAATGAGCAGTGACATGTGATTTCCAACAATGTGGCATTTTGACAAGTGTAGACTCAGCTGAGCCTGTGCAGCCTCCTTTTAAGCTTAGAAACTCCAAATGATGTTCAGTCAGTAGCTTACCAGTTATAAAATACTAAAGCATCTAGCAATCAGGTATCTATGGGTTGCAAGTGGGAGCATAGCTTTGTAGTAAATTCAGCCACATACATTTGTAGAGTTTCTCTTTACTGCTTAAATTCAAGTTGGGCAGCTATTAGTTACGGTCAGAGTATGAATGCATTTAGCACTGATAACAGCTTTGTAAAGTATGCCCAGGAACAGTGTAATAGGAGAACTGACCATCAAATTCATGATTTGACTGAAAAACTATAGACAGCATTGTTAACTCTTTTCCTGCTGGGTAGATTTCATGCTTTTGCTTTCATCTCCTGTTGTTGTTTTTTTCAAAATAAACTTCAGTCTGATCAGGGCAA
The DNA here is from genome assembly GCA_964019695.1 of Loripinus fragilis. NCBI lineage: Eukaryota > Metazoa > Mollusca > Bivalvia > Lucinida > Lucinidae > Loripinus > Loripinus fragilis. The sequence continues at coordinate 108,238,472 of OZ026517.1, forward strand.
TATTTTTACTGACCGTTCCAAGGTGGTACTTCTTTTGAGGATCATTTGTTATTAATATCTTGTGTTTGTCATGCTTTCGCGTCTGTGCTTTGCTGCCTTGTGGTCACCTGCTGGGAAAGGGCTGACCTCTTGGCTCTGTTTTGTCATGTTTAATTGTGTTTTTGTCACTTTCCAATGTGATATCCTGGGTCAGGTGTGGTACTTGATTGTAGATTCCTGATCTTTGATGTCTTTCTTGCAATCACTATGTAGTGTTCTGAAAAGGGTTGTGTGAATCCAGCTCCTGAAAACAAATATTTCAGTCTGTTGTATAGTAAAACCAACTTAAGCAAACACTCAAAATACACCAAAGATCTTAATGACAAATTATAATAAAGCTGGTCTAAAGTATTGCAGAATGCTCCTTTGATTGCATTAAGAGATAATTGGTATTGAAAGACATTTTTTGGGTGTTTTGAGAGTGGCCATTTTAGACAGGTGTAGTAAGAGATGAGTGTTCAATATTTTAGAAGATTTTCTGCAAAGCTTACCTAGGTTGTTTCCATGCTTCTTTAAATTCCAACTCATCAACATGACATTCTTTGGCAAGAGCATTTGTCCAGTCACCGGCCCGACGTATATGAACAGAAAAATAATCATCCTCAGGAGCCTAACAATCAGATGAAATTCAAGCAGCCAAATTACTTGTTTATACAGTAAAACCTGTGTAAAACGGCACCTCTCAAAAGATTCCTAAATTTGTTTTCAAGACCAATTATCACTTTATGCAGGTCAAAAGTATTGCTGAATGCTCCAAGGGGAGCATTCTGCAATACTTTCAACCTTCATTAAGCTACCATTTGTCATTAAGATCTTTCTTTTGTCTATTTTTGAGTGGCCTCTAAAGACAAGTTTTACTGTGTAAAACGGCCATTCTCAAAAGATTCATAAATTGGTTTTCAAGACCAATTATCAGTTAATGCAGGTCAAAAGTATTGCTGAATACTTTTTACCTTCATTAAGCTTAAATGTTTCATTGAGATCTTTGTTTTGTCTATTTTTGAGTGGCATATTTACACAGGTTTTACTGTATTCATTACTCATGCTCTGTTTATTACACAAAAAATTAAAAGGACTATAAGCACTCCAGCACACAGATATTTTTTCTTGTGAAAGTAGTAAGAAATACAAATGGCTATTAACATACTGCATAACTATGAGAAACAGCATTCAATATGACAGCAAAAATTGATTGATGAGCACTTACTAGAAAACTGTAAGGAAATTTCATAAAGAGAAAGCTTTTAAGAGAAATTACCTCATTTGGCAGTACAATGTAGTTTTCAGAAAATTGGCCTCTAAGGGCAATTGGCCTCTAACCACCATATTTTTCTTATGAATGTATACCTTATTGAAATCAATGAGATCAGAAGTGGATGGTTATCACACATTGAAGATTATATAGCAATGACAAGGACAGAAACTCAAGTGCTCTTGAGCTGATCTGAAGAAACTAACAGGAAAGCGCCCTTCAATAGAAATTTTATACCAAAATTTCATCAAATCTGAATGCTCAGACAGACAGATGAACAGACGGAGAACATAAAAACAATGACCCTAAGGTTTAAGTTGGGAATATAAATACCCACTACATAGGAGAAATGTAAAACACTCTGAGATATTTTAGGAAAGGTCGCAATATTTTGGGCAGGACTCTTTTATAATAAATATATTTAAGAAATGAATTCAATTTTTGAAATGTCAATGGAATCATGCATACCTTGTGTCTCTTGCAAAGTAAGTGAAGCCCAAAGGGCTTCACGTTAATTTTGCAAGAGACCCGAAGTATTCATGATTCCATGAACATTCCAAAAATAAATTGAATTTATTGCTTATATTTACATTTTATTATAAATATTTAAAATATAAAAATTATTTTTAATTTAGGAATTAAAACAGGTTTGAATTTAAAATATAATTATATTAACAGTTTAGTTGGAGTGTAAAATGGAAACACGGAACGCCAGATTGAACATGGACAGCCAATGGAGCAAACAAGAGGCTTGTTTTTCATGTGCGACTCAGGTGTGACTTGCTGCCAATCACAACATCAGTATCACTTCTGGCAAATGAGTTTGATGTTCGAAGCATATTGCACGGGCAAGTGAGCTTGACAGCTGTCGATCACATTTGTGTAATTCATGAGGCTATGAACGGTTGCAAAAAATCTAAACATTCATGAAAGGATTGTTTCGAAAATGTAAATATACAACAATACTCACTGATGTCAGAGTAAAAGGATGCCACTCTAGTTGAGATATTTTAGGACAATGTAAGAAGATATACTGGCCAGGACCCATTTTAAATCCATTCTTCTTCATCTGTAGCTGATACACATTGGATGGATGTTTGACTACCTAAAGAAACATTAAGATTAAACTAGTGAAGTTAAATGAACACATTGTCCAGAGTAAATTTATAACCCAACCGTCTATATACGGAGTTAGTGTCTATGTTTGGCTATCTCATGAGTCACTGAACTATTGCTCGTGGAATAGCTTTGGATATTGACTGGGACTATACCATGCCCTGGTTTACCGCTTTGCTGTTAGTTAATGACACAAAGGCACTTATCAACATGCGCTATTACATTGCGTGTACAGTTCGTTTAAGCCAGAAGACCCTATGTAACAATGGCAGAAATGAGGCATGGTTTGGCAATTTAGAACAATTTGAGACCCAAAATTGAGCAGATTAGGTGAAATTTTCTGTTTTGCATCGAACTGCATTGTCTACAGCAACTCCATTCAAGGAGAGCTGCTAAACATGTCATCAAATGGGTTGGGTAATAAAACAGTTATTCCATGCCTTTGGCCTCCTGCAATAGTGCATCAGGTCGTCCACCTCACCTCAGGTAATAGTTTTAATTATTACCCAGTGTATATAGACGGAGTAATTGTCTATTTTTTGCTATCTAATGAGTCATTGAACTATTGCCCAGGCAATACTTTTTGATATTGACTGGCACTATACCATGGCCTGGGTTCCCCCTTTGCTGTTAAAACACACAGGCGCTTATCAACATGTGCGACAACAATGCACATACAGTTCATTTATGAAAGGAGATGTTGTGCAACAAAGGTGAAAATGAGCCTTGCTTTGGCAACTTTAAACTCCAATAACTTCGCTGTTTATGGTCAGAAACATAAAGTGTACTACTCCTTTTCTTACTTGGAACGAGCGGAACATTTTGAGACCAAATTTGAGCTGATTTGGTGAAATCTTCTGTTTTGTAACAAACTGCATCGTCTACAGCAACTCCATTCAAGAAACGTTGCTAAGTATTTCATCCAAAGGGTAAGGTAATAAAACATTTATTTCATGCCTGTTTGTAGTATAGTCTAAATATTACCCTTCGGTACCACTGGCCTTGTGCAATAGTGCATCAGGTCTTCCATGGCACCTCGGGGTAATAGTTTGGACTGTACTACAAACAGGCATGAAATAACGGTATACTTTACTACAAACAGGCATGAAATAACACTGAATGATGGTACATGTACACATACTTGTGAATGCAGAATTCTGTAAATGTTACATACATTGAAGGGAAACTACTAAACGGAGTGGTGATTCTCATTGTGTCCAGTTTTTATCATAGGAAATTCTCTTTAAATGAGCCGTGGCATGAGATTTCCAAAAAAATTACATTTTGACAAGTGTAGACTCAGACTAGCCTCTGCAGCCTCCTTTTAAGCTTTGAAACTCCAAATGGTGTTCAGTCAGTAGCTGAACAATCATAGAATACTCAAGAGACTAGCAAAGGCTCTGATCAGACTGTGCATATGCACAGTCTGATCTGAGGTTTTGCTGGTCGCACAAACCACATTGTTGGAAATCTCATGCACTGGCTCAAATGATTTGATCCTGGAGGAAGAGAATTTTTTCCTTTAAGAGCAGACTTTTATGCTTGGAAAAACCTGATTTCCACTTTGTTATTTAACATACAATTTTAATCAATGTGTAACTTCAATATGGGAGCTCATATATTCATACTGTTCTGATACCCCTAAGTAATTTCTTTTGGGGATAAATAAAATGTCTTTGAAGACTTACTTTTGTAACATAAACTTTCTGTTGACTTCTTATAAATCGTATCACTCTTTCTAGAAAATACAGTACCATTGGACCAATCACCCACATCCAGGTCTACAAACAGAAAAAATAATATTATTATATGATGTCGCGCCTGGGAGTGAAATAACGCCATGCAATAAAATTGATAAACCACTTGTGTTTTACAGATGTTCTGGAAACATTATGAGGTCCATAACAACTTTGGGTACATAATGACACAATTATAACCTTTTTTACGCCAAAAATGAGATCTCAAACTAGTCTTAATGTCATATGATAAATTGAAACTAACATTCACCCTCTTGTATAATTGAATTTATTAAACTTGTTGCGAAAAAGCCTCGCATTTAATCTCTTTTCCTCAACTCGTCTAATAAATTCAATAAAACATGAGCACTCATGTAAGATCCTCTATATAATGAGTCTGTATCCAGCATAAGGCAAGTTAGCATTTACAGTTAGACTCAAATCTGTTTGTGCATCTGCATAGTCTGAATAAAGTCTGTTTTCTGCAGGAAGATATATTGGACCCTTGACTACCAATAAAAAAATTCAGGGTTCCCACAGAAATTCAAAAACACAATTCCATGATTTTCCATGATCAACAATGCAATTTCCATGACTATTTGATGCACGACCTCGAACCTACCCTTTTAGCCGCATCTTCGCATGCTGAGCATAAATGCAAAATGCAGCAACAGTAATGTATTTAAATAAACATGCTTGTAGACCATGCATGGATTTTGAAATAATTGAAACTTGAAACCACCAGTTGCCTGAAAACTAGCTGTAAGACAAATAAAACTTGTGTGTCTGACAGCTAGTTTTCTGGCTACTGGGGGTTTCATCAAATTATTTCACAAAATTCCATGATTTGTTCATGAATATTCAAGTTTTTTTCAAATTCCATGATATTTACATGCATGGAACTTTTTGTGATTTTCCATGTTTTCCATGATTTCCAGAGCTTGTGGGAACCCTACAATATTGTGCCCATCGAAGACTGATAAAACTGCACAGATGTGCAGGCTGATCTTAGTCTTCAAAGGGAGCATATGCAAACTTGTACCTTTTGCTGGACACTGGCTAAAATCTAATATAGTCACACATTTGAGCCTAGGAAGCGCAGTGGCTCAGTGGTAGAGTGCTTGACTCGAGACCCAAGGGCTGCGGGTTCGAGCCTCTTCGGCATCACTGCGTTGTGGTTCTTGAGCAAGACACATTTATCTTAGCTTAGTACTGGTTCAACCCAGGAAGACCCGTCCCTGTTAAACTGAAAGATTGTTGATGGGACGTAAAAAATCAAATCAAACAAAACACATTTGAGCCTTGACATGTGATTTCCAACATTGTGGCACTTTGACAAGTGTAGACTCAGATGAGCCTGTGCAGCCTCCTTTTAAGCTTAGAAACTTCAAATGATGTTCAGTCAGTAGTTTAACACTCATAGTATATTCAAGCGGGTATGCGCAGGCTGATCTGAGGCTTTGCTGGTCGCACATACAACATTGTTGGAAATGTCATGTCATGACTCATGATACTTTACCGCACTAATGAGCAAGCCCTAGTATAATTTTGTAACTCATTCAAGGGAATAGATAAACAATGTTTTTCTTACACTGTAAGCAAAGAAAGATCATCTAAATATTAAGGAGTTATTTGGTAAAAGACATGTTTGTTGCTTAAAAATCTAGGTTTGTTTTCTTAGATGGATCTACGTATTTAGGAATAAAAATGTGTTTGAAAGGGAAAATGACAAATGTGTCTTACACAGGACTTTAGTTAAGAGTGTGTACCCAAACAATTAGTTTTCTACACGCCTACCAAACACTCGAATGCTCAACATCTGGTTGAATATTAAAAACAACTGCTCTATGAAGAAAATCAAAAATTAGGGAATGTCATGCAACAGCCTATGGATTCCTGCGTTTGTGGTATAAATACGAGCTCAGAAACTATTCTCATTAGGTCATATTTACTTTTCGCGCGATAAACACTTTCCTGTCAAATTCTGGTACACCTATTTTACGCGAAATGTAAATCTGACAAAACGAGAGGACTTTCTGACCTCAAATTTATACCACAAATGTAGGAATGCATAGTCTGTTGCATGACATTCCCCGACTTTTGATTCTCTTCCTGGAGGATTTGTTTTTAATATTCAATCAGATGTTGAGCATTCAAGCATTTGGTAGGCGTGTTTCTAATTTCTTAACCAAAACATATGTTGTGGGTACTCAAAAGAACCGTCTCAATGAGACGGTTCTTTTGAGCACCCCAAACATTATGTTAAAACTGATGGGTAAGAAAATATTGACAATTTTACGCACAAAAATTTTGTTTATCTAAACCTATGGCTATATCGCTACAGCAATTACCTGTGGAGTGGAGCCAGCAAACTGTGGTACAGGGCACTCATCTGATCCCCACTCTTCAAACTTATCCTTGCAAACATCTGGGTCATGATCAGCTATATTTGTCTGTCCTCGTACCACACCTCTGAAATGAAAACTTCTCTTCATTGATATTTAATCTAGACAAGATAGCGAGTCCTACTAGATGTACTTTCAAAAACACAATTTAGACTTCAAACACTTTTTTAGCCAACCTTTTCATGAAATTTATGCATGAAATACTGGGTAAAAATGTATTTTTTAAGGAAAATTGGACTACCTCTTGCATTACTCATTTAGTTTCATTAAAAGTTACAGGTATTTGAGGTTTTGTAGGTACAAACACGATTGATAATATATACATTTCCTTTGTAGTTGCCTAAGATGAAACATTAATATAAAATTCCATGTTTGCATTTCTGGATGCAAAAATTGAACAATCACTTGATCTACACATGGGCATTTGGTGGACTTAGGTTATATATTTATTAAAGATAAGCCATGTACAAACTGCCAGGAATGACTTCATCTTGTAATGTCTGTACTTTCTATAATCCATGAACACCTGGCAGGTCCTGTAAGTCCTATACTTAGCATTGACCATAAAGCCATAGTAAAGTGTAAACCATGAATATATAGTATAGTGTAAACCATGAATCCATAGTATAGCGTAAACCATGAATTAAGAGTGTAGTTTATACAAAAAATTCATAATATAGCATATAAACCATGAATTCATAGTTTAGCATAAACCATGAATTCATAGTTTAGCCTAAACCATGAATTCATAGTATAGCATATAAACCATGAATTCATAGTTTAGCATAAACCATGAATTCATAGTATAGCATAAACCATGAATTCATAGTTTAGCCTAAACCATGAAATCATAGTATAGCATAAACCATGAATTCATAGTATAGCACAAATCATGAATTCATAGTATAGCATAAAACCATGAATTCATAGTATAGCCTTAACCATGAAATCATAGTATAGCATATGAATCATGAATTCATAGTATAGCATAAAACCATGAATTCATAATATAGCCTAAACCATGAATTCATAGTATAGCATATAAACCATGAATTCATAGTATAGACTAAACCATGAATTCATAGTATAGCATAAAACCATGAATTCATAGTATAGACTAAACCATGAATTCATAGTATAGCATAAAACCATGAATTCATAGTTTAGCCTAAACCATGAATTCATAGTATAGCATAAAACCATGAATTCATAGTATAGCATAAAACCATGAATTCATAGTATAGCCTAAACCATGAATTCATATGTATCTCATGAATAAAGACATACTAACTGTAAACCATGAACACAGATTCCAATAAAGAAGATAACAAACAGATGATGGGTGAACCAAAACACTTCAAAATAGGAGCGTCTGAAATGAAACACAAACAAGGCCATAAACAAACCATAACATAATAAATTATGTAAATATTGTGAAGGTAATATTGGAAATTATCATGGTTTAGTTTACTCTTAAAGTGCCAATCACAACTGCAGCAGACGACAAATTTTGCAACATCTTTTCTAATTTTTGAAAAAAAAAATGTATGATATTTCATGAGAGTTGTCTGCCAGCAGATGATTCTCATGAAATATCATGCCTTATTTGTTATTTTTGAAAAAGCAGCAAAATTTTAAACTGTCGTCTGCTGCAAATTATAGGTGGCGCTTTAAATGTTAAAGAATAGTCATAATTATAGTCCCTTGGTTGTCCCTCGGTCCTACACTTTCCCCTCTTACTTTAACATCAAACAATATTGTATCAGGTTATTCATAACAAATCAAGACATTGGTCCTATGTTATCTAGCCAATAGAAAGTAAAATGGCATCTTTGTTAATAGCTTCAGTTTCAGAGATTATGAGAAGCTCTATCTCATAGTCATTGTTGATCATGTAATCATGAGAATGAAACCTAGCCCCGAGGTTATAAAACTTTTTTCATGCTCAACTCAACTGAGCACGAAATTTCAACGGCTAATAAAAACTAAAATACCGACAAATAAAGAAGTTTCTTGCTTTAAATCTCTAAGATGTAGTATTTATCATGCTCATAAATGTTAAAATGCCAACAATTGTTGGCATTTTAACATTATGAGCAGGATAAATTTTGTGCTGAGCTGAGTTGAGCATGTAAAAAGTTTTATAACCTCGTGGCCTAATGTAGCCAATAGACCATATAGTGGCAGCTTTCTTAGGGGTTTTAGTTACTGTAAATTCGGAAATTTTAGTAAGGGCTTTATTTTCAAAAAAACTTGTGCATGCTAAGTTTTGTGAAAATAAAACGCTTGCAAAATGGTAAAATCCCTCTGTAGTTAACTGATGAAGTTAAATCATGTACAAGCCGTGCATTTTTAACTTGGCAAATATCTGAATTTACAGTATTATGAGAAGAGTTACCTACCTTATAGTTTCAGTGGATGATGAGACCATGAGTATGAGCCCCAGTGTAGCCAGCACACCAGAAATTCCTGCAACTGTTTTAAACAGGAACAAATTCGGATCCTACAAGCAGGAAAAAGCATTTAGATGCTGCATCACATTTGCAAATGCATTCAAACATAGTGAGTATGAACAGGAAATACCACAATCACAAACAAAAGACAAACCTGTGGCATCATGAGGAAGAGACAAACAACAATCACGAGACACCAGGAAGACAAACAAAGCAAAGCAACCAGCTCTCTTCTCCATGGAGATGATTACAAAACTAGAATGGACACAAAGTAATGCACAACAAAACATAGAACAATTAAAGAATCCCACAATGGGAGTAACAATCACTATGAATCAACAACAATAGAACCACCGCCTTAGAAACATAAATCTTGGCCCACAAGTCATGATTTTTGTTATCTGCTGCTCTCGCTAGCTTATGTTCTTAGTTAGCCTATATTGCAAATAATACGGACCAAGATCAGACTACTTCCAAGCAGTCTGATAGGGTCCATATTGCTTCCATGAAAAAATTTAGTCTAAAGTGCACTTAAATATATGCAGAAGATGTAAAAAGCATACAACATTTTAAGCAAACAAAAAAAAAGTCGAGGGATAAGGGCTAATGTCATTAAATAAAATCACTTTTCATCAGCCAGCATGTTTTTTTTTTTATCTAGCAACTAATTGCTATTAAGGCAATTTACATTAGACTCTTTCCTTTCTAAGGAAAATGCTACTGATTTCATAAGAATAGAGATTTTGTTTTAAAAATATTTATTTTGGGAAGTATATTGTCAGATATATACACATTATCATAATAGTAACTTGATCTGGCGTATTGTATCACGTCCAGTGGATGAGGTCATACTATCGGATCACTCGAGACGTGTAGCGTCGAGGGTGATCCAATGGCATGGCCACATCGACGAGACGTGATACAGTACACCAGATCAAGTTACTGTTATGATAATATGTTTATTATATGCCTTTTTTTCTGACATTCTGATTTTTTTTTTAAAAAACGGTTTGGTCTTTAATCCCGAAAAATGCGGGAAAGTTTGCCATAACTTTACGTTTCTTGACGTCACGTCATCATGTTTTCCAACTCTGGTTCCATGCTTGAAATTTACTTTATGTAGCGTCACCGCAAAAACAGGTAACCGACGTTAGCCTCGTTTTAAAGGATAGTGATACAGAATCAGAAGACCTTAGTTCGTTGATCCGACTTTCTGTATCAGATGGCCAGAAAACAGACAGTTTAAACGTTGTATCATTTATAGGTATATAATAAATAAGCTGGAATAATATTCTTGGGCTCAGCTCCTTTGTCACCATAAAATAAAATCTTATCCTAACTTATTTTACTGGACAAAATGGCCACTAGACCACTAGTGTTATGCCTAACTGGATACTCGCATTATGGAAATACTTTTATCATATGACTTCACGCCTGGGAGTGAAATAAGACCATGCAATAAAATCAATAAACACTAGTGGTTTACAGATTTTCGGGAAATGTTATGACATCCATAACACCGCTGCGTACATAATGACAAAATTATAATGTTTTTACGGCAGAATGAGATTTCAAAGTAATCTTAATGTCATATGATAAATAGAATCTAACATTCGTGCTCATGTTTTATTGAATTTATTAAACTCATTGCGAAAAAGAGATAAAATGCTCGGCAAGCCTCGCATTTTATCTCTTTTCCCCAACTTGTTTAATAAATTCAATAAAACATGAGCACTCATGTAAGATCCTCTATGTAATTGTCCAGGTACTCAAGAGGAAGTTCGAAATAACCATGGTACACAAGTCCATCAGCGTTTGAGACATTCAAGTTTCAAACAGGGGCAGTTGTGGTGTAGTGGATAAACCACTCACCTTATAAACCAAGGGTCACAGGCCCCAGCTTCACAGGAATTTCAGATGAGAATTTAAGCCTTGGTCCTATCTCCACATGACCTCAGCTGTTGGTGAGACGTTAAACCATAGCCCCAGATAAGGCTGCCCATTGCGTATTTACACAATTGCTTGGACACGAAAATGCAATTAAATTCATTTCTTACCATACAAAAAAAACGCAACAAAAATATCCTTGGTACTCAATTCCGAACTTTTTCATAGCGTATGATACTACAGTATTAGGTTTGGGATTGCTGTTTTTGCATACATCACAAGCAATTGTTGGGTACAAATTTATACACGGTGTGGTGTCAAATCTAGTACATTAAATTGTAAACCAGTCTAGGAACATTCTTATCGTTGTTTAGCTATACCCAATATTTACACAATTACGACATTTGTCTCACTTTAGGATAACAAAGGTGAAATGTGGGCGAAAAAGCCCCAGAGCAATTGAATAATATTGTTTCATTACTCAACTTAAATACTGCATTGAAGGCTCAATGAATCATAGATCACTTGATAAATATGTTGGATTTTCGAAAAAAGTCAGAAATAGCGGTCTCAGATATACTTAGCAGTATTGCCAGTGGGCTTTCTGAAAGTGAAACTGAAAGTAAACAAAAATCAGGAGAAACTAAGGCCCAGTTTCATTGCTTATTTAATTGCTTTCAGATGGATACCCAATACAAAAACTTGAAATAACCAATTTAAAATTTGAAATGCCCAATTAAGCCAAAAAGAAAAGGGTAAATACCCAAATTGCTTCCAATCCTTATCTGGAGCTATGATTAAACACATACACAACTTGGGGTTTCGCTGTAGTTCAAAGCTTAAAGACAAATGTGTGAAAGGAAGGTATCTGAATATTTAGGTTAAAGACATAGATCTTCTAGAATCCATGAACTCACCTCTGAAGGGTCTCTAACAGGATTCAAGTAAGTCTGACCAGGATTAGAATCATCAAGGTTACTTAGGGCAGACAATATACCTTCTACATCTGTTGTGCTGGAATGAGCCACAAAGAATCTCTCCACATTGAACACATGTGCTCCTATATGTATAGCTGAATGTAAGAAAATATACTGACTTTTACTGCATTATTTGAACAGAATTATTATGATAACAGATACTTTTGATAATAACATTGAGCAGCTGTATATAGAACATATTGTTATTCAGTCAGCAGATGTAATTCTAGTGAGGTAACAAAAGAGACTAATTGTGCATGTAATGTCAGGTGACTGTCTGTACATGAGAAAATTAATGCATCATCATAATCATAATCAGATTTTTGATTAACACGCAGGTGCAGGGGCATTATCCACATCAGTGGGCCCCTTTCCAGGTAACTGGCTAGCTGCAGGCATAGCAGATCTCACACCTGATCTCCAGGTGCTCCTTTCTTGAGGGGCATGCTGTAAATTTTCTAAAATTTCAAAAAAGTTGCCTGCCAAAAAGGTAAAGTCCCACAGTGCCGACTTAAATCATGCTGACTCAAATCAGACTGCTGATCAGGGTCTTCTCCATTTGCTATTCTGACATGCATTTTGTGAATTCCAGCCCTGGTAACCAACATTTTATTTGAGAAAAGAAAAGTATTTGAAATTTTCGAACATTCACCATATTTTAAAAAAAGGCTCATGTAAAAGAATAATGAAAGCATTTTAAATAGTTAAATTGCTTTATTTTCAAAGAAAAATCCACAATTTTGGTCAAAAGGTGACTTTTGACCAAAAGTGTTACTTATTAAATGACCATGCTCAACCAGGATAAATCATTGTTTGAAAACAGAGTAGAACCAGATCAGTATCCACACTGTTTTTCAATCTGCTATTATTGGATAAAAAAATAGAGAGGATTGCAGTTCATAAAATTATTACAGTTACGATTTAAGTTTACAACTTTTGCCTGCGACTCTCTTAATTGTTAGGAGCTAGGGTTAGAAAATTGGGAGTAAAATTCAGTTACCTGTGTGTAAGCAGATCATATAAGCCAAGTACTGGTGAAAGGTTATATTTTTATCTAATTGTCTCGTCACCACCTTCTTGCAACAATACTGCAAAACATGACAAAAACAGAATCAAATCAAACTGGTGATAGTTATTGGAAACAAGAATTTGTTTTCCTTCAAAAACACATATGTCCTCCCCTTTTTGGTGTTAAATTGCATTGTACATTCCGAAAACATTTATATCAACTAAAGAAATTGCATGCTGAGTACAAAAACAATGATATCTAAAATTTTGTCTGCATGTTGTCTGATGTTGATTGATATTTATATAAATTTTTTGAAGATAGCTAGAACATTTAATTTCAAGCTAAAATGCGGTCACAATTTTGTGACAGATGGGTTGACAGACAGATGCCTAGGGGATGAACAATATGTCTCCCTACCTAGAAGTGGCATGTTGTCCAGGGGGACAGGGGGTCAATATCCTCCCCCCCCCCCCTGAAAATTCGCAAGTGCTATAGATTTCTATAGAAATAAGCAATTTGACCCCCTGTAAAAACTTTGGACCCCTCCCACGCACCCCTTAAAATTATATGATCACTTTGCAATAAACTATGGACCCCATCTGTAAACTGTAAAAAGGTAAAAAACTGTTTATTGACAGGACCCCACCCCATCCCCGCCCCCCTCACAACTGACAAAAATTCTGGATCTGGAGCAGGAGGAAGGAGACATACAAATCCATAATAGTGAAATTACACAGGTTTAGATAAAAAAATTTGAGCGTAAAATTGTAAATATTTTCTTACCCATCCGTTGTTACATACGTTTTGGATGCTCAAAAGAACCTTCCCATTGAGACGGTTCTTTTGAGTACCCACAACAAATGTTTTGGTTGAGAAATAAGAAAATTAGTTTTTAAGTTTTTCGATACGCACTCTTAACTTAAGTCCTGGGTTATCTATCTGACAACCTACTGATTGCACAAAGCAGCACAGTGTTCCTACCTTAAGAGATCCTCGTATAAAAGAGAGTAGGTTTCTACACACTGGTAGGAGTATCAACATACAGTTGAGATTCAAACATGCCGCACTAGCTCTTGCCCATGGTAATGCATCCTGTAAGAACAATAGGTGTCAACATTTAGAGGATATTTACTTTTTGAGGTAAATACCATTGAAGTAAATACCAAATATATTTCATCGCGTGTGTTGAAAACATCAGAAATTTCAAGAGTGCCCAGCACAAGTGAAAATTTTTGTATTTTCAACTCGCAAGATGACATATATTTGGTATTTACTGAGAAAAAGTAAATTATCTTTTTATTTCATACTTTTTAGTAGATGTACAGTTAATCAATTAACCATGCTTCAAACCGGATAAAAATTATATATATAAGACAAAGGAGTATTTGTGACAGAAAACCTGGATCAATCTAATGAATCTATAGTCATTGAGACCTACAGATAAAAAGAAATTTATTCAGAGTCAAAATGCGCGACAAATGACATCATAAGTGACGTAATCAATGTTTGATGACGTTACATAAAATAGGTTACATGCATTGTCACACTCACTGAAGCGGGAGGTGCTGAAAATGCAAAATCGAAAAATTTCAGCAAATCTGAATTATTTTGGTACCAAAATGTTCCTCATGTTCTTTACTAAGAAAATGCCTAACCACACTTGATGTTTTTGTTCACAAATAAGAAAGTTATAGGCGTTTGAACTTTCGAAGTGAGCTCCATTAAGTGAATGGAAAAGTCAGAGGTAATACAAAAAAAGTGATATCAATCACTAGTGAAAATATAGGCTGATATCAATCACATATCGTTTCACTCTGTGAAAATACCATTTTTATTTGTTTTAGATACGGTAAATGTTCTAAAAGTTCGAACACTAAAAAATAATTATTTTTTTCGCTGTTCGTAATTTTAGAAATTACGTTTCAGAAAAAGTGCTAGTGTTCGTAATTTTAGAATGTGGGCTTTATCATGAGCAAAAACGGTACATATGCATGTAAAAATGTGGTAGAAACGTGTTGAAAACACGGCGATATGATTCTGCGCTATCTACTCATTTTTCTTTCAACCGCCGAGTGAGTCAGTAAAATGTCCAGCGCGTGCGGTAATTGCCAAGTCGAGAGCCAGGCACGTGCATGTTATGTCACTCAATTTACTTACAAGTCGTAGAAGTCCACTTATTTAACCTCGGACTACCGATAAATCGCTACACTTTCGTTCTTCCTTCAGAAAACCAAAACGCTTTTCGCTTGCTCTCCATCTGCGCAAATGCCGTTTATAAAGTAATACAGTTACTGAAGACATCTCGTCGATCAAAATTTTTTGCAAAGATATACCCGAATCTTTGAAATGCGTAGACGAGCTCTCTGAGTTAAAAAAATGACGAAATTCAAAAAGAACACGCATCTCTCTCTCTCTCTCCTTGTCGATCTATAGAAAGTACGCAAAGTGTCGTGCAAAAGCCGATGCGCACGATGAAATGGGTTTTCAGTATATCTCAATAAGTCTAGACATAGTCCGGTCCCATGCGCGGATCCAGAGGCGGGGGGGGGGCAGGGGGTCCGGACACCCCCCCACCACCTGAAAAATCACAAAAACATAGAATTTCTTAGCAATACTGGACCGGATCCCCTGAAATTCTCAAAAACTACCAAGCCAGCATTCAACGTTGGGTCATCATCAGCACGCCAGTGAAACGCCATTTAAAGGCGTTTCTCTGGCGGGCCGATGACGGTCCGCTTTTTGTGATATTTGGATCCTCTTTCCCTTAAAAAAGAAGAAAAAAAACGCTGTCAGAGTTCGGATCCAGATCAGATCCGAATGGAATTCAGGAAAGAATGTTTCGTCAATTTAAACATTTGGGCATGATGCGATAGAAAGCATGCAAAGCGTCAATAATGTCGAATATCCGACTTTGTCGTGCAAAAGCCGATGCGACGAGAAGTATCTCCAAGTGTCATTTTCAGATGATATTTTTCGAGATTAAAAGAGATTCGTATGCAAGCGCTGGTCTCTCTCTCCCTCTCTCTCCCCCTCTCTCTCTCTCTCTCTCTCTCTCTCTCTCTCTCTCTTTACCATCTGCTGTCAAAGTTTGCAAATAGTTTGGATGCAGAAGATCTCCGACGTCTTGCCAAACCAAATCAGGGGCAAACAGGAATACCAAGAATTAATAATGCAAGCGACTCGGCGTCCGATGCCTCGAAAGAATATAATTGAGCCGTGACATGAGATTTCCAACAATGTGGTATGTGGGACCAGCAAAGCCTCAGATCAGCATGCGCATATGCACAGTCTGCTCAGAGCCTTTGCTAGTCGCTTGAATATTCTATGAGTGTTAAGCTACTGACTGAACATCGTTTGGAGTTTGTAAGCTTAAAAGGAGGCTACACAGGCTCGTCTGAGTCTACACTCGTCAAAATGCAACATTGTGTCGCGGCTCAATTTATGATATGAAAAATTCAGACAAGTACCACAAATCTAATTTTTCATGCATGCAGTGCGCCGTTTCATGCTCGAGTTCAATGATTTTTTTTATTTCATGCAAACCCATGAAAAGGAGACACAGCTAGGCAATTATGTTTTGCGAGCTAAGTCCGCTTTCGTACGCCAGGGCCACCGCGTGATACCCGAGTCTTAAAACAACAACAACACGTGGTCTGATAGTCGGCTTCTTTGATCGAAAAAAACATGTCCGTGAACCATTACCCCGTCCCTTTGTCTGCTGCTGATACTATTAGCAGTGCCGGACCCAGGGTGGGACCTAGGAGGCACCCCCCCCCCCCCAAAGAGGCTGTGACAAACTAAAGCAGACAGTTTGGGCCCAGAACTTGCCGGACAAAATGTTTCATGTTTTGTTCTAGAAACAAAGGTGCTGATAAGACTGTGCGGTGCGCAGGCTGATCTTCGCATGTAACAAAGTCGGGGTATATACTTCTACAGGGGTGTACCTAATTACAGTAGTCTACAGTAGTATACAGTAGTATACAGTAATATACAGTAGTCTACAGTAGTCTACAGTAGTATACAGTAATATACAGTAGTATGCAGTAGTAGGCAAAGTAATATACAGTAGTATGTCAAATTTGAATTAAAAAACAATATTTTATCAAATTAAAATATATTTTTTCAACTTTGATGCATAAATTTTGGACCAGAGTTTCAAATACCGTACATGTAGTATACAGTAGTATGCAGTATTATGCAAAGTAATATACAGTAGTGTGTCAAATTTGAATTGAAAAACAATATTTTATCAAATTATTTTTTTTTTCAACTTTGATGCGAATATTTTGAACCAGAGTTTCAAATATCAACCTCATATTCATCGCTAGTATTTGCCACAGTTTGAAAAAACACACCTATCGCATTCTAATTAGTGCCCATTTTATGTAAAAAACAAAACCAAAAAACCCAAAAAAAAACATTAAATTAAGCCTGAGTCCGTTTTGAACACACATTCGATTTAAACCTGAGTCTGTTTTGAACAAGCCCGTTTAATTTTCCTACGGTGGGCTTTGAGCGATGCTTTTCTTATCTGAACGCCTTATGGTTATCAAAATCGCCCCATTTTACCTGTCTGTCCATCCGTCCGTCCAGTGAATCAAAATCAGCCTGTACATCAAAACTAGCGGATTAAAGTAAGGAGTCAGGTAGCTTTTAAACATAAACTTCCCCATATCAAGGGGTAAGAAACTTCGTAGGCAGAGACGCCAGTTCCGCCGGTTCTGTATATGGAGGCTGAAAGTTTTCCATTCAGTGTTTTTATCGTGTAAAATAGCGAGAAAAGGAGAATTTACTGCTCCCGATCTGTTCTTTTAACTTGTGAGCTGCAATTTGTGTACGGCGTTGTCTGAATTGTTTTTGTCATGAGGTAAACAACATTAGGCCGTACACAGTTTACAGCTTGCATCAGCTTCATTCTCCTTTTTTTTCACCATTTAAGATCATAAAAGCACTGAATGGAAAACTTGCGATTTTAGGCGATTTTTTCAGCCTCGGACCAGTGATTTTATTGGGCCATTTTTACTTCCATAGTCGTTCCCAATCCAAACATGGCCTTTATTTTCCCAATTTCAGGTATTATAGCACTTATTTTCCCAATTTTAATAAAATATGTCACCAAATGTGAAGGAAAAGATAGCTTCCTAAAATCCCAAATAAAATCACTGCATACACAGATCCGGAAAGAGCCTCATTTGACTTTTTGTTCTGTTTAATGAACATGCGCGGATCCAGAAAGTTTTGTCAGAGGGGGTCAGTTGATAACTTTTTTTTTCTTTTTTTTTAGTTGATGAGGGGATAGAGGATCCAAATACCACTATAAATGGGCCATCAACGGCACGCCAGCAAAACGCCATTTAAATGGCGTTTCGCTGTCGCTGGCTTTGTAGCTTTGTTATTTTTAGGGGATCCGGACCAGTATTGCTAAGATTCACTATATTTTTGTGATTTTTCAGAGGGGGTCCAGACCCCCTGTCCCCCCCCCCCCCCCTCTGGACCCGCCCATGAATTAAGTTTCCTACTCGAGCATATGGACAGTGAATGCGGGCTGATCGGGGTCTTAAATCTTCTGATCATGCTTATAATAAGTTGTTAAAATATTATGATTCTCTCACTAGCCATAACATGTGTAAACTGCCTTCACAGTAAGACAGTGGACAGCTAATAATTATCATTAATTAGCGACCACTGTTACAATTATCACGGCAATTATGCAGCAAAGATGTGCTACCTTTTGGGTTGCATAATATCCTAATGACCGACCAGTAGACTATGCGGAGCAGAGATAAGAATCTATCAGTGATGATCACCTCTTTCAGGGACGTTAATGCTGTAGAGTGAGATGGTAACATGCTCAAAGAAAAAAAAACAGAATAAATTTTATTTATTTATCCAGCTGTTTTGATTTGCGGCTGCATTAAGTTTTCTTATATAATTTTTATTTATTCATGGAACTGCAATATTCAAATAATCTGGAAAAAATAATCTTTCAGTAATACAGAGAACATACAAAATTATTAAAAAAAAAAAAAACAACAACAAAACAAACAACAGACTCGTTATTTTCATATTCCGCTTGTAATAATAACCCTTTTCATTCTGATAGATTTTTTCATACATATTGATACATTAAACATGGATTTGCCCATTTTGTATCTGAAGGGGTCGCAGGTTGAAATTTCTACATTTTAACGCTTTGTATTTGTTTATTCTTTTATTGTCGTCTGCTGATTTATTTCATTTTCTTCCCAAATAATTATTTCAGGAACACCAACAGAGTGTCAAATGGTTTCGATCCAGATCAGGTTAGACATTTTGTCAGTTTGGATCCAGATCAGGATCCAAACTGACATTTTGTCGGTACTGATCTGGATCCAAACTGTTTGCAAAGGTTATCAGTAGACGATAAGGTAAAGTGTTGATTTATAACTGTTCCTGAATAAAGGAGCAATCTACTCATGAGCAAGTTTTTTTTTTAATTTATTGATAGCTAGTATGTATTAGATCAATTCACCAATTGGAAGATTCCATTTTAGAAATTCAGGATCTAAAGGGATGAAACACGGAAACCTGTTCTCCTTTTAGACTAGTGCCGCTAAAGGAGCAGCCTACTCAGGGACATGATTTTTTTCTTTTATTTATTGAAAGCTAGAAGTATGGATTAAACCAGTTCACCAAATGGAAGATTCTTTGTTTGTTTGATTTGATTCTTTACGTCCCATCAACAATCTTTCAGTTATGTAGGGACGGGTCTTCCTGAGTTGTATCAGTACTAAGCTAGGATAAATGTGTCTTGCTCAAAGACCACAACGCAATGACGCCGATGAGGCTCGAACCCACGGCCCCTCGGTCTCGAGTCAAGCACACTACCACTGAGCCACTGCGCTCGCATATGGAAGATTCCATTTTATAAATTTAGGATGTAAAGAGACAAGTTCTCATTCTAGTACCGCTGAAGAAACAATACATGTCCATTCCACAAGGAGAAACACATATTTTATACTTCGGGGCTACATGTATGGCTCACTATGACAGCTTTTTAGCACCTATCACTTATAATGCTTCCTTTTGATACCGTCTAGTGAAGATGCGTTTAGAACAACATACATGTACACAGAGGTGTGTTTGGAATGATCATATAAATAGACTAATAAGCTACCCATAAAAATTCATATGAAGCATTTGAAAATGGATTCTATGCTTTGCTATTGTAATGAAAAAAATGTAAAAGGATTCTATGAAAACATTGATGGTTTTTGTTTTTATTTATTTACAACAAAGTCATTTGGTGATGATCAGTAATTCTTAAACTTTCACTGGACAGGCCATTATGCTACTGACTGACAACTGTCCTACTTTAGCTTTGAAAAGTTAAACGCTATAACCCAACTGATTTTAACCGAGATGCAATTGATTTTAAAGCA
Organism: Loripinus fragilis; assembly: GCA_964019695.1. Classification (NCBI taxonomy): domain Eukaryota; kingdom Metazoa; phylum Mollusca; class Bivalvia; order Lucinida; family Lucinidae; genus Loripinus; species Loripinus fragilis. The sequence continues at coordinate 108,258,767 of OZ026517.1, forward strand.
TATAATTAATAGCACCAACAAAATGACATATTCTCAGCAAAGCATTCTGTCAGCCTGAACGCCCATCATGTGCGATCAAAGTGTATCCTGCACGTATCAATGAACCATGGAGTCTAAAATGTTTTAGATACCTTAATGCAGACAGCGAAAACCATGGTTGAGAACCACTGCACTCAAACAGGACAGTCATCGCCGATAGACAGCAGTCGGTGAGGGCACACAATATACCCGACAAAAAAAGAAACGCACCTATTAGAACTATCAAAATCTCAGAAAGATCACAAGTGATAGGCATGTTTAGTTTGTATCAGTGCAAGGGTATGCCAGGTACTGCTGCGTCACACGTCTTTTGCAATCTGGCGTCGAAATTGATTTAAAGAAAATTTGTCATGAACCAAGTGGGGTCAAATTGTAAAGTCACAGGAAATAAGCGTTTTATAATGCTCTCTTGCTTGATAAGTTCAAGCAATTGGAATCATCTCATTAGACCAACTTGTACCTGGGCACTTATTCTTTGCAAATTATATCTTTAAATTCAGCATACGCGATAATTGAACGCTAGGTAGCCCATGTATTGTGACTATCCTTTTGGTAATGATTCCACACTGGAGATAAACCTTACAAAACATTTAAAGATTTCAACATTGTTTTAATAACTTTAAACGATCATAACTGATCAAAATGGATTTTGGAGAGATCAATAAACATCAATAAACAATTTGGTTGTCTCACATAATGACACCAAATCGTTTTCATACTTTGCAAATGTAAATTATACTTGGAATTCCATGCAAACAGTAGCGTTGAATTAACGCTTCGAAAACTTGTTTACCATTCGTCTTGGTGTGTTTTATGCCTACACAAGGAAAGTACAGATACTCATCTACGTCACACTGAAGTTTTATCAAGATTTGATCAGAAAAGAACATTTCATGACAATTAACATTTTCGTATTAAACGGAGATCTTAATGGGAAAATCGTAGTGGTGCGTTTCTTTTTTTTGTCGGGTATAGTTTACATGGCTGTTAAAAAGGGTACTGTTTTGGTCAATATTTCACTTCTGAAAATATTTTTCGCTGATAACTGTCGCTTATATATATCCAGCTGTGTATCTGCTTAACAAGATTTATGTGAGTTGAGTGCGTTTTCCTTCCTGAAAAAGAGGATGAACAGATATTTTGTTTATGTTCTGAAATATATTCTTACTTAAGATAAAATGGAAAATATCAGTACTTTAACAGTTCTAGCAAAGTTGAAAGCACTCAGCACAGGACGTGTATTTCTCGGGGCGTGGGGGGGGGGGGGGGGGGGGGTAACTACCTATATATGACATAGTACGGATGTGCGGCCCGAATAGCCCCCTTTTTCAGCGCTGCCAGGTATACGATAAGCCCCTTTTACTAAGAAAAAGTATATGACTGACCCAGTTTTTCATCATTGTTATATGAATGTTCCCGTTTTCTGCCATCCCTGTTTGAAAATACACAAATGTACTCATATTTTTCTCAGATATTCAGCTCAGAAACCAAAATTGTAATATTCATTTGTAAACTGTGTTTACAGACAGCAATGAGGGTATGTAAAAATTAAAGAACAGTATGTGTATATGTTAACATTTAGTTCAATCAAGTATATGAAAAGGTCATTTTTTTCGAAGACCAAGTATATGATTGGGGTAGGTTTCATAAAAACTGGCTCGCAAACCCGTATCAAAATTACCCCCAAGTTTTACCCCCCCCCCCCCCCCCCCCGAGGTGTATTTACAGGTCATACGAGATACAAAAAATTCCTAGTTATGTTCCTAGGTAGCATATATTGCAAACGACCGGGATTAGATTGCTTCCTCAGGATCAGTCTGCTCAAGGTTCATAGTGTTTGCTTCCATGTGAAGTTCACTTGAATATATGCAGCAGACGTAAAAAGCAGACAACATTTAAAGGTTTACAATTTGGCAGAAAAGGGGTTAACTCATTGCATGTTGGGTGGGTAAATATTGTTTTCGTCCGTTTATTTTACGCGTACATTATCAAACAGTTCGTGATTGTTTGAATTACACATGCGTAGAATCACTCTTGAAACATGAATGCACAACAATCTAGTGGGGCTAGAGGCCGCCTTTGTTGACAGTCCTTTTTCAGTTGTATAGGCAGCAAAGACATTTGCGAGACAAGTTAACATTCATGCGCAGATTTGTGTGAGCCTTTAATGTCAGCATATATGCTACCTAAATATCTGGCTCATTTATATCGAAATGTGAAATGTGAGGGTCATAAAACACCAGTCAGCTTGTGGTTCCAATATTCAAATGTTTCATAAAATGGAGTTGAAAGAATTAAATTTACATCGAATTGAAATTTCATCATGTTTAGGATCAAAAATAGTAAGTGAGTATGATCAAGAAATACCACAATCACAAACTGCAGACTACCCCGTGGCACCGTGAGGAAGAGCCGCTCAAGCCTAATCTCATATTTTCTAATCCCATGACTTTTGAACTTGAAATTCCGATGAGTTCATCCTCTCATTACAAAGTGTCGGCATTTCTGAATTGTTTTTGCGATCGTTGCCCCTTGCAATAATTTATTATTTCAACTTCTAAACTCAAAATGTTGACTTTCTAGTTCAATATTTCAACTGACACTGAAATTTGAACTACTAAACAATACATTGACTTGCTTACTTTTCACCATGAAACTTTGAGACTATATATAATATAAATACAACATCACCATCCAAAATGAAACAAAATGCATTACATAAACATGAAGAACATGGGTGAATTGAATTGGAGGTAAGACAGTAGACAGCCTAACTATCATTAATTAGTGACCACTGTTACAATTATGGAGTAAATATGCGTTTCCCTGAGGAAGTGCTGTGGGCTTTGACTTGTCGATATGTGAATGTTCATAATTTATTTATACAATAATGGCGGACGCTGCGCTCCGAAAGTTCGGCAGCAAAATAAGAGGCGTATGCTTCATAGGCAGAAACTTTTCGAGCTTCAGAACGACCTCTATCCACTTAAACCCAAACTATATAACATAAAATTGCTCATGTCAGTGTATTTACGAGCCATCGCCCTTTTGTAATACCGGTCATTCCAACACAGCTCTCCATTCTTATCATTATCAGATATCATAATTGATCTTTTAGGTATCAATACAACACTTAAAACTGATGTATGTTAAAAAGGTGTCCTGGTGATCTATATTACTTGAGGAGGCTGTTAGTTCTCACATTTCTTCCAGGACAATTTCATAAATGGCCAATACACTACAATGTACCTATTTGGGCACTTCTAGGATAGAACTTATAAAGCTCAGTTGTAAAGCTTTCGACTTTTTACCTATACTATAAGCAGCTCGCATTATCAATTTTGTTACATAGGGGGGAAGCTCAGATTAATGTAAGGCATCGTGCCTCACTGGACAGTTAAGGAATGGTCAATGAAACGGCCGTTATGATTACATTGTATTCCTGTATCATGACTTTGCCGCCTTTCCTTTGATCTATGCTGTACAATTTCCACAAGACACTGTCAAGGGTGGAGCTTATAATTGACTTGAATATCTGATGAATAAATTAAAATGTGGTTGTTTTATTGGTCATGATACAAGAATTTTATTGTACAATTACTCGTGAATATACAAATATTCCCTCTTGTAGGGGAAGCTTGTTTTCGACTCGACCCGCCTACAAACAGTGCTTTTTGTTTAACTGATATTTGCAAACATGTGAAGACAGGTTATCATAGATGAAAATAGATTTATCCAGAATAAGCATATGCGACGTTTATGATTTTAAAAATGCAATAATCAATTTGAGTAATGATATGACGATATATCGTTTAAAAAGTCCGTAAACCCCCTCCCCCTGTATTCGAACCGTTACATATAGTCCGTTACGGTACCACAGTCAATATGATCACCGCGTCAGTAATGGTGATGTACGTTGGTTGGTCTTTCCTGTATATCGGCTTGCTTCTGAAAACGAAAGACCCAATTAGAGTTTGGCTGTTGAATATCTTTTGCTCGGTATTCAGTTGTATGTACTGTTGAGTCCTTGTTTTTGTTTTATCTCCTTTTTATGTCTTGATTAATATGTACTAGGAGATGATTCGTGGGTGGGTTGGGGGTCTTTCGTGACAGGCCAAACATTTATGTGTCTTGATCCGTCCTTAAATTTGTCCTTGACTCTTTCAAAGACTTCTTGAACATAATGTGTTCTTGGACTGTTCTTACATTTGTTTTTGATTATTTCAAAGACTTTCATTGAACATAATGTGTTCTTGAACTGTTCTTACATTTGTTCATGCTTATTTTAGAGACATTTCATGAACATTATGTGTTCTTGAACTGTTCCTAAATTTGTTCTTGACTATTTCAAAGACTTATATTGAACACCATGTGTATAACTTAATTTATGGTACCTAAGTAATGTGATACCTTAAGCCCCATTCTCACTGTGCCGGTGTAGCCACGGTTCATCCCGATGCAGGACAGCCGGTATACCGTGATGCACCGGGACACATTTCATAAAAAATAAATTGCGTTCTCACTGTGCCGACGTTACCCCGGTATAGCCCCGGTTCTCGAGAAAGCAAGACGCCGGTTGAGCCCCGGTTCACCACGGAGCACTTACGGTGCAGCACGGTGGAGCCACGGTTCGTGCCGGTATACCCCGGTGTTACCCAGGTTGTTTACGGTGATGTCCCGGTAACTGCCGGTTGCGCCACGGTTACATGCCGGTAGGGCAACGGTTGCGTCCCGGTACTACTCTACACTATAAAACCAGGATAAAAACGTGGAGTAACATCAGTTTTCTGCTGTCTCTATCCCATAACAGTTATGACACAAATTGGACTGCACATCCATATACGAGTTACTAGAGGAATCATGATCTGTGTAGAGAAAGCAAAATTGCCTAGTAACCTTGCAGCTCAATTGCATGACAAATAAGCAGAAGCAGACCTGTTTTCTTACGACGAGGTTTAAATGTTGTTGATCTGGGCCCAGAATTACAATGCCTCCTTAAAGTTAAGGAAGACTTAATTTAAGTCTTGATACTTCAACATGTACATTAAATGCTTAATAAATTGCCAAGACCGATGCAGTACTCATGGTCAAAGATATTATTGTGATCTACAGAAAAAATGAAACTATTTTGGTTTTAATCAGTTTGGAAACGTTATTTTTCGCATCCTGGAAATTCAATACTTAACTTAAGTACTCCTTAACTTTAAGGATACATTGTAATTCTAGGCCCAGATTGTCTTGCTTTTTCGTAAAAATATATAAACACTTTGAGCGGGGCATGTGATTTCCAACAATGTGATATTTTGAGAAGTGTAGACTCAGACAAGCCTGTGCAGTCCCCATTTAAGCTGTAAAGTTGTTCGGTCAGTAGCTTAACAGTCATAGAATAATCAAGCGACAAGCAAATGCTCTGATCAGACTGCGCCTAGGCGCAGGCTGATCTGAGGCTTTGCTAATGGCAACTACCACATTGTTGGAGATCTCATGTCGTGGCTCATATATGCTTGACTCTTCAGTAATTATAAGTGCATTTATTCATATTCAGCTTTGTAAATGAGCACATTTATACTGCTGACAATTTAACCAACTTGTGACGAATGGACTTTCCCATCCTTATCATTTGGATGAATCCACTTTCATTTTAGGTGCAGCAGGAGTGACTTTTCATTTTTATTTTGCATTTTATTACATAAACATAGGCAGTGGAACCACACGGTTTATCACGGTGGAGACACGGATGTTCCCGGATTACGCCGGTATCGCCCCGACGCCGTCCCGGTGGAGACACGGTTGCTCCCGGCGTCTTCCCGGTTTATCACGGTATTTGACAGCCTTCCCGGTTACTCCCGGTGAGTCCCGGTTGTTTTAAACATTTTAAAACAACCGGGGACATGAGCCGGTTTAACACGGTTCAACACGGTTCATCCCGGATCTCCAAGGTTGTCCACGGTGCCGCCACGGTTGTGACACGGTTCATCACGGTTCATCCCGGATCATCAAACCGGGGTGAACCGGCACCTTGAACCGGGACAGTGAGAACGGGGCTTTAAAGATGATATCTAAACTCAAAGATTTGACCCAAAGAATGGACATCATTCAATTTGTGAATTTGGCACTTAGTAATTTGGCACTTAGTCATAATTCTAGGGAAAGAAAGATAATAAGAATCTTATTTCTCTACCATTTTAATAACTGGGCAGTGGATCAAGCTGATGGACAATCTTTGAAGTTAAGCAACAGGATCATAGTTAGTAGTTGGATGGGTGACCCAATGGTTAGTAGTTGGATGGGTGACCCAATGGTAACTGGCTGTCAGGCACATGGGTCATGGATCTGATTTTTTTTTTTTTGATTTTTTCTTTACGCAAAATTTACTTCTGATGTTTCTCAAGATTCTGGTTCAAAAGTTTTGTGTTTCTATGGAAACGTGCAGTATGGGAATAGAAGAAGTATGTTCTAAAGAACAGAGTGTTCTTGAACTTTTCAAAAACAAAATGTTCTTTCAAGAACAGTACATTCTTGAACTTTTCAAGAACTGTTTTTAAGAACAATTGTTCTTAAAAATAGTCCAATTTGCGTTCATAAAATGTTATTGAGCTGTTCTTGGAACACTTTAAGAGCAGTTCACGTCCAGTTCTTGAATCTTGTTCTTGAATAATGAAAGAACTTTTCTTGAACTGTTCTTTAAATTTTTCGCAGGGGGCCTCTTGGCTTTCTTATATGTGATGTTTTCTCGTGTTTTATGTCGCTTTTCCATTCCGTGTCCTGGGTCAGGTGTTGTACTTGATTGCATTGATTCCTGATCTTTGCCTTCTTCCTTATTTTGGTATTCTTGCCGAAGTAGATAGGTCAGTTTCAATATGCCCCATAGGCGTTATGGCCATTGCTCGTTCATTAGACTCGTTTATTAGACTTGATTGAGGAACTATGCATACTGCTTGGGGAGTGGTGTGTGTGTGGGTGGGGGGGGGGGGGGGTGAACTCCAACATTTTCCCAGTGTGTTCATGAATAGAGTCTTATTGGAAGATGCGTATTTCCTGTGTTTATTTGCTTCCAATGGATCGTGCACCTACTAGGCAGAGCTTAGTACATATAAATGGTTAGCCTGAGTCCAGTCGTTAATATTCTAAAAAAAATAAGATAATAAAAAGATCAAAGATATCGGTTTTCCGTTATTGATTTCGGTCGATGTTGACCAAGAAACGGAAAAAAGAGGAAAACATGATAGGAATGGAACCCAGGCTAATAAATAGTTAACTAAAACAAATAATACTTAGAGCTTGAAATGCATGAAAAAACTGAAAAAGAGTGGGTTCAGCAAATTCAAAAGTAAACCACTAAAATAGTTCTCTAGTAACTATGATACGCCATGCGATGGTCCAAAAGCTAACTTTGTAGTCGGCTGTAAAATAAGATACAATTCTTCAACAAGCATGTCCGTTTAAGATTGATATAAGTGGAATTTAAGTAACGTTAACTGCCAGTCCAGTTACATATTCTATTACGGTGCCTTGCAGTCATAAAGCATTTAGTAATATACATTTATTTTTTACATCTTACATATGATATAGATGGCTTTGGTACTTGTTGCATATGCGCAAATATACTTTAAAGGCCCGCTGTTGTAAACTGTGTAAACATTGGTCTGAGAAATCAACTTCATCCAAAATGTGTGCATACAAGCGGTGAAGGCTCTGTTGAGTCTGTGCATTCGCGCAGGCTCGCCTGAGCCTTCTATACTCAACAATGCGATAAGTACCAATATCCTGTACAAATGTAAAAAGCCTGCTTTAAACGAATATGCTGACATATCGAGCAGGGTTACATGCTTAAGTTTAATCTGAGTCTTCATCTACATCTATACTTTATACATGCGAGCACGTGAGTGCATTTGCGCAGGCTTGCCTGAACCTTCGCTGTTCAACAATGTGATAAGTATCAAAATCTCAAGTGCTGGCTTTAACACAGGCCCAAGCTACTTAAAAAAAAGAAAAAAAACTTATAAGCATCAGCACATGGGGAATTCAGCAATTATAGCACCGGCAAACGGTGAAAGGGTCAGACGACCCTATACTATGCATATGCACAGTCTCACCAGAGCAAACGCTGCTAGGCTCAGACTAAAACATCTAGTCCATTGGATACACTTTAATGATTTGCGCGTTTGTGAAGTGCACTGGCCCAAATATTCCTACCAAAAATACGCAAAGACTGCAAAGTGTCTCCAACACCCGTCTAAACTCAAGGAGTCTGTGCAAATAGAAAGAAAAAAATAATTCGTAGACATACCCATGGACACCATGGATGAAAAATACGTTGTTTTTTTTTAATATGAACGACCAACAGCTAGGGTCGACGCAGAATTCTTTCATCTATTCATAACTTCGAAACGTCCTTCCAACATATCCATGGGCTAACATGACAGGTCGACGTAATAAAGATGCTATGATATGGTTCTAAATTTCATAATAGCTTAATTTATTATAAAAACAAAGAGGAGTGGAGCAATTTTTCCTGCATTTTTTTCTTCTTCGTGTCTAGAGATACGGGTACGTACCCTGAGACTAAGGTATGGGCGAAAATTCTAAGACTTACCAACGTATTACATCATCGGCCATTTCTTTAAGCCCAAAGTCCCAAGTTATACATCACAAGTCGGAAATCACAAGTCCAAATGTCACAAGTCAGTGGTCCATTGTCGGCTTCCATAAAAATATGATTAGTATTTCTCAAACAATATACAGTAGCAAATTTGCAATACACCCCTGCTTCAGGTTTGCACCAAAACTAGCACAAAGCCACAAATCATAAGTAGGATGCGTCGTGATAAGTCAGAAGTCGCAAGTCAAAAGACCTCCCTCTGCTCCCATACATAATCTGACACTCCTATTATTCAACTATTAGGTCACTGTCTAGCCATGTCCCAAACAGCACGGTTCCTATCTCCGTTTACATTACAAGAGACTGGGGACATAACATACCACATGGCGATACAGTGACCAATAGCTGAATAATACTTATTATATAGGACACGTGCTGAAGGTCAACTTTCATGGCTTTCTTCGCGTCGTGCAATTTGAGCTAGCACTTGAGTTTTTTTTCTTATTGCGTGGATGACGAACGAAGACACAGAATCTTCACTGCGCTCATACACAAAGTATGGATGTAGACTGACCCCGTTGAATACGTCACCATGGGCATTTAAAAGGAGGCTGTTGTGCATATGAGATAAATACCATATAACTGAAGTTTAAAATATGGTAATAATTTTCGAGTACTATAATTTGTGTTGACGTCAGCATTTTTTGCCATGGCGGGGCCTAGGTTGAACCAGTCTGAGCTGAGCCAGTACTAAACAAAGTGTCTTGCTCAAGGATCCGGCGTATCTTGAACTAGCGACTCCTCAATCTCAAGTGTCTAAAACACTCGTAACATTGAAACACTGCGCTCATCATTTCGAGTATGCGTGTTTTATTCAGGTGGAGAACATTCTGAATAATGCTTGTGGAACCCACAACTGATCTTCGTCGTTAATGGACAGATCCACCTCGTCGCCGTTCATTGTTAATAGTATTGACTATATTTGGCTAGTGCCAGTACTAGCACTGTATCTGAAATGCTACTGATGTTTGGGGCCAAGAGTGTTTGATAATCTCTTACCACAGCTGGTCCAAAGTAATGGACTTAATTATATCCTAATATGCTGCATTATTTACACCAATTAAGGTGTAATTGCGTTTACTCGGTCATTAATACGCCAGAAGAATTCTTCTTATCAGTACAGTGCTAATTAATGCATGCGGTTCTTTTTGTAATGCACTTGTTGTGCAGTGATTTAAAGTAAATTATCACCTATGCGTTTTCATAAGCACATGCCAAGCCGCCGTTGGCCATGCTTTATGCATAGGCGTATATTCCAATATAAAACGGAGTTTACAAAACGTAGCATAATGACATTAAAGATGCATAACAGTGGAATGTGCAAAACATAAAACCTGTGCATTATTTTATTTTTTAAATTATTAAATCTTGAAGGAATGGAGATAGGGGTGGGGGCACCCTGATTTTAACATCATAATTGTAAAGATGACAAATCTACCTTCAAATCCAGTGTCATGCCCTTAGCATGAAGTTCGATTCCCATATTCATTCTAATTGATTCCCAAGAGAGCCCCCTTTGCCCTTTGACTAATTTAGTTGAACAATTTGCACTGACAATTGATGCTACAGTTAACTGTCTTTGTCTGCAGGATCGACAAAACGTCAGGCCTGGTCTTAATCCAAGCTGTTTGACTCTTTGATAGTGTTCCTGAGAAAACTTGTGTAGCTTTCAACTTCACACTTGTCCTGCTAGACTTAGATATATCATGCTTTGGAGGCTGTGTGTAAAATGACCAGCTGATCATGATCCAATGTTTTCCATCTGTAATATCGGTAATGGAACGCGTAGGGGATTATTTTGCCCAGCAGCACAAGTGTTAACAGTTTAATTTTGATAACTTGTGTGAAATCTGTGTACACATTAATTCTATTTTATTTTGAGGGCCTCATGGATGATAAGTTGTATTGCTAAATGTTGTCAACCTAAGATTTTACTTACTTACATGACCTATAATGAGTACCAGCAACACGACAATTTTGCACATTGCATCTATAAAAAATTGAGTGGATTTAGTGGCCCGCGGTTTCAATGTTTGCAACATTATTCCCCAGTTTTACCCCAAGGTACGGGTATCCATACTAGCTCTAACTCTTAATAAATGTATACCAACTTCTAATTCACAAAACTATGTGTCATTCTATGAGAAGCGATATATTCCAGTTTTATAATTTTACCTTTGCCCCCGATGAGTCTTGAACTTGCGATTCCTTTCTCAAACACGAACAGCGAGTCAGATGTGGTAAGGAAAGAGCACAGGAAAAAGTAAATACCCGAACAAGAACAATATAAAACAGGGAGTGTCCGGCCTAGATCCCTGCAAACTTACGTACGTAAGTGATTATCTGTCGTGAAATATCCATTCAGCGTTTGAATATCATTTCTGTAAAATTTTATTGGAATCTATGCTGTTTCGTAGCGTGATGGACGGACGGGTGAACGCAATACCGCCTTCGTTCGAATTAGCGATAATTTGACACTCCTACTCTTTGACTGTAGCTGGATTTGTATATTAAACACAGACTGTCGAAATGCATAACATAATTAAAAATGAATTTTAGAAAACTTTTTTAAATTTTCCAAAAAAAAAAAAAAAAAAAAAAAAAAAAGATAGGCAATTTGCCAATGTATTTTTCAAAGCGTGGTAATACTAGAGATGAATATGGGCCTAAATTTTGGTCAAAGAAAAAATATGCATCAAAGTTGAAAAAATATTTTAATTTGATAAAACATTCTTTTTTAATTAAATTTTGACATATTACTATATATTTCTTTGCATACTACTGCATACTACTGTATACTACTGTATATTACTGTATATTACTATATACTACTGAAGACTACTGTATACTACTGTATATTACTGTAAACTACTGTATACTACTGTATATTACTGTAGACTGCTGTATTTAGGTACACCCCTTCTACAGTTCTACAGGCGTGTGGTGTCCCGATTTACTGATTTTAAATTCACAGCCACGGCATGCACCTTCATTGTGTATGTGGGCAGTTAAGGCGCTGGCGATTTTCCGCGGATGCGCAGGCTCGTCTGAGCCTTCGCTGCTCGCATATGCGATAAGTACCATAATCTTATAAACTGACTTATTTCATGAAATTAAATATGTATATATTAAATTCATGATCAAGATGCAGAATCGTGCTACAATCAATTTATTTCTTGGTACATGTATGTGCGTCTGTGCGTACATTATACCGGTAATGCACTTGTAGGACCTTCCATGTGCAGTTTCATGAGGACAAACAGACGATCCGCGATCGGCTCAACAGTTTGTTAAAATGTTCCATTTTGAGGAATTTGATTGATAGGAATAGCCATTATTACATGTACCTAGAAAACCGCCGACAAGTATTTAAAGACAACGTACGTAGATGTCTAGAATTTTTATTTGACTCGAGTCTTCTTCCTGTTTAAACTTTGTTAGTGAGCGAGACCCTGACGAGATTGTGCAAACACACATGCTCTCCTGAGCCTTCGCTGATCACATCTGTCATAAGTTCCAGCAGGCTCTTTACCAGGTCATATGGGGCTCCGCGCAAGTTGATTTCATGCTCGGGTCCGAGTTGTGTTCAAGAAAAGAGCACACGCATAGACTGATAGAATTGCCCTCCGTGTCGCACGCGGCTTGGATATATTGCCGAACTGGGAAATCCTTTAACAGGGAGGGGAGAGTAGGGGTGTCAGTCTCATACATATTTAAGCCTTAAGTTTACGGTAAAGTACCGTGAATAAAAATGAGATGATGACCACGTGTGAGTTCTTGCAGGCATGTCGGTGAAATATTAAATATACGGTGGCTGGATGTCTGGTGAGAAAAAACAAACAAACATGCGACTTGCACGATTTTCTCTGCATTTTGCACGAAACCGAATGACCCCTTGTGTTGAAAACGTCCACGGCAATCACCATACATCAACTTATTTTATTCTCTCTCATTTTCCGAAACTCTCTTTCTGTTCGGGGCTAGTATTTTTTTTTAAAAAAACGAGCACGTGTCACATGTTCAGCACACTAGTGAGAATTGTTCTGCGTGTGTAAACGTGCATAATTCACGTACAATTAGCCGAATCGCGGTTTGAAGGTCAATGTTTGGTCAGTAATAAATAATGATCTCAGCCATTTGGGTGGATACATATACTCAATAGGGTTAGTCAAAGCAGTTTCGGAATCGTTGCAGGAACTTGTCCGTGCATCAAGTTCGTCATTGCTGGTGACCTTGAATAATGTATAACGTATAACGTCGCGCTGGCATGCAAAATAGAACGTCACGTGCCAGATTACCCATCTAAGTAGAATGGAACCTTCCAAATGTCGCTACCGCTCACGCGCTGTACGGTAGAAGTATACCGAACACAGATGGGACACAAACAGACAACGGACATCGGTTTTCAACCGAAAATAACGTGTGTTCGTAATTTTAGAAATTCATTTTTCCGAAAAAGGGAAGTGTTCGATTTTTTAGGATGTTTTAAAAATTATTTTCGGCGATAATTTTAGGTGTTCGTAATTTTAGAGTGTTCGAAATTTTAGAACATTTACCGTATGCATTGATTTCACTGCTAAGTATGAAATAAATCTCTTTATTATACCTCACATAAATTTCCCATGTAAAACCGCCATAGGCCAGCGGGCAGTAATTTCTACAATCACCCTGCGATAATTTCGACTATCACATGCGCGACAGTGATGTGCGTACGGTTCGTTTACCCGATGAGACGCTAACCTTACAATGGCGGATACATGTATGATGCAATGGCCTGGTCACCTTTATCTCCATATAACTTCGTTATTTGTGGTCAGAAACATAAAGTGTTGGTACTCGTTTTCTTAGTTAGAACAAGAGAAATACTTTGAGACCAAAATTGGGCAGATTAGGCGAAATTTTCAGTTTTGCATCAAAACCGCACCTTCCATAGCAACTCCATTTACAATGTGGATCAAAGCGACGCTGCTAAGTAGCCTATTAAATTTGCCGTCATCAGTGATTATGGTACGATTTGTTTAAACGGCGATCATGATCAGCTTGAACACTAAAACTGTTTACAAACACAACCCTTTTATGAAAGATATTATTTTCCATTCGTAACAAATGCGCATTGATTCCTGCATTATGGTTAGAAGAAAAAAATGTAGAAAAAAAGAATAATGTTCGGTATAATAAAATAAATATAACATTCTTGAGAGGGTGATAGTCGAAAAATCATCCCTTGAAATATGATTATCAACCTTGGCTACACCTCGGTTGATAATCACATTCCTCTGGATGATATTTTCGACTATCACCCTCTCAAGAATATTATATTTATATAATATCATTGTAGTAGTAAGTGAAACTCAGTTTAGAAAAAGCCTGAACAGTGAAAATATTACAGCTGTACTTGGTATTTTAAATTTTGCAACATGTAAATGTTTGTTTTGTTTGATTTTATTCTTTACGTCCCATCAACAACCTTTCAGTTATAAAGGGACAGGTCTTCCTGGGTTGAACCAGTACTAAGCTAGGATAAATGTTCTTGCTTAAGGACACAACGCAGTGATGCCGGTGAGGCTCGAACCCACGACCCCTCGGTCTCGAGTCAAGCACACTACCACTGAGCCACTGTGCTCCCGCATACTACATGTAAATGGGAACCTAACTTCTTTGATGGTGATGTAGTTTGAGAGTCCATTTGAGCGTGACATGTGATTTCCAACAATGTGGTATTTTGACAAGTGTAAACTTAGAATCTCCAAATTATGTTGGGTCAGTAGCTGAACAGTTATAGAATATTCAAGCGACTAGCAAAGGCTCTGATCAGACTGCGCATATGCGCAGGCTGGTCTGAGCCTTTGCTGGTCGCACATACCACATTGTTGGAAATCTCATGTCACGGCTCATTTCTGTGTTCAGTATGATGTAAAGATAACTTACCCCTATCATAAGTCTGAGGTAGAAGAATTCTTTGCCATTTTTATATTTCATGTAACCATAGACAAACATACCAATGTTCCCAGCAATCCAGATCCCCTAAAGTAACAAAACAAAACAATTTACATCGCTGTGGACCCTGACAACAGCAGATCTAGATGTAATAAGCAGACAGCATTCCAGCAGAAAAATGGTTAAACTCTTCAGATGTCAATGAATGGACAAGAAGTTCTCTTTGGTACATGTCTACCAAACAATCAAATTCTAAAATCTCTGGTTCAATAAGGAAAACAATTTAATTAACATCTGGTTTGGCATCAGAAGTCACAAATACCTGAACAACCTTTATACTTTCTTACATTTTGGATTAAAATAATTTTTCTGAGACAATTATTGTAAAATCAGGGAATGTCATGCAATTGCCATGATAAATCAGTGGTCAAATTGGCTAAAATTCATGGTTATGCATCAGATCTATATCAATAATAGGAACATTTGCAAACACCTGTCAGTTCTAAATGCCACTTCTAGACCTTTGCATGTGTAAACATTCAAAGTTTTCAATGTTGGCCTTTTTTATCGAAACTTAACCAGCATTTTATTTCCTAGTTGGAAATTCGCTACATTTTAGGATGAAACAGATACATGTATAACCTCTTAAATATGCTGTAGTATGTTATTATACCCGCTTTTTTCTTTAGAAAAAAAAGTGTATATTAATTTCGTGTCAAAGTCCGTCCGTCATCCATCCGTCTGTGTGACCGTCCATCACGTTTCTTGTAAACAAATCTCCTCCTAAACAGATAGACGTAGCAACTTCAAACTTTGTAGTTGAATAGGTCACATGATGTAGAGGGTACTGGGCAACATTTTGTGTGACCTTGACCCCAAGATCAAGGTCAAATATTGAATTTTCTTGTAAATGCTTCTCCTCCTAAAGCTTTCGACGTAGTAACTTCAAACTCTGTAGGTGCATAGGTCACATGATGTAAAGGGCAATGGGCAACATTTCGTGTGTGACCTTGACCTTCAAATAATGTATTCTCTTGTAAATGCATCTTCTCCTTCACCGTGGGATGTAGCAATATAAAACTTTGCTGGTGCATAGGTCACATGATGTCGAGGGTACTGGGCAACATTTTGTGTGACCTTAACCCCAAGGTCAACCAAAGGTCAAGGTCAAATAATGTATTTTCTTATAAATGCATCGTCTCCTTAACCATGGGATGTAGCAACGTCAAACTTTGCTGGTGCATAGGTCACATGAAGTCGAGGGTACTGGGCAAAATTTTGTGTGTCCTTGACCCCCTTGACCTTAGGGTCAAAGTCAAATAATGTATTTTCTTGATAATTCATCTCCTTAACCATTGGCCGTAGCAACTTCAAACTTTGCAGGTAGATAGGTCACATGATGTAGAGGGCAATGCTTCATGTCAAATCAAATATTTCTTGTAAATACATTTCCTCCTAAACTGTTAGACATAGCAGCTTCAAACTTTACAGGTGCATAGGTCATATGATGTAGAGGATACTGGGCAACGTTTCCTGTTTGTCCTTGGCCTAAGGTCAAAAGTGAAATAATGTACTTTCTTGTAAATGCATCTCCTCCTAAACGGTTGGACGTAGCAACTTCAAACTTTGCAGATGCTTTGCATGGTTATCTCAAAAGCGGGTATTTGGGATGGCGTTCCATCGACTGAAGTCTAGTTATCCATTGATTTCCCGCAAAAAAACATTTACTTTGCCGTACAATTCTTATAAGATTTGGTAGCGTTTCAATTTTTTTCACTGTGGGTTTCATCCAGTCCGATTTATTATTCGCGGTTAAGCATTAGATTGTTCAGGGTGCTGTGGTTGCAAATGACCTGTGCATAAGTGTTTTTATCTTTTCTGAAGAAAATAAACAATTTGGATACATTAAAAGTACATGTATATGGCACCATTGTCTATTATAAAATTTATATGCACTAGGAGTGGAACTATCAATTTTGAATCTTTTTGAATAAAAACCTTACTATAAGAATCCATCTTGGAATGTCGTTGAATATTCTTGCCATTTCTCTGTCAGCTCTTCATTGCTCGATATATATAACACAACCTGCCTAGAAAAACATACAGAGTAGTCCAGTTACAAAACAGATTTGGATGTAACACAGCCATGTACACGTTTACAATGAAATTTTACAAAGGAATTTTTTTATGAAATATAAATATCGTTAAAAAGGGACTCTACTGTACTTGATTTGAATTAAACTTACAGAAAATGTTCTAAAATTTCTAACACTTTTCAAACTCTCTTTCTGTTCTTAAATTAAATATTGGTTATCTGGGCTGGAATTCATAAAATGCTTGTCAGCATAGCAAACAGAGAAGACCCATGTTGCTGCATTTGTGATTCCCGTTAATTTGATATGCAACATGACCATGTTCTGAAAAAGTTGAATCTTGAGCTTTTTGACCCCACCCCCAGGTTCAGGGGGGTCTGCAGGTAAAAATAAGTTCTACCATGTCCCTGCATGCGTCATTCCCTTTAATTTGGTATGCAACATGACCATGTTCTGAAAAAGTTGAATTTTGACCTGGGGGAGAGGGGGGGCGGGGACTGCGGGCAAAATATTTGCTACCATGTTGCTGCATTCACGATTCCATTCGATTCTGAAGAAGCAGTCTGATCTTGGTCTATGCTGTTTGCCTAGGCCTTTTGGGCAGGCAACTAGTATTCAAATTTTGAAAATGTTTACTGTAACTCTTTGCATGCTGGATGCTTCATGACCAGTTGCAAACATGACCATATCAGAGTGACGAACAATTTGGATCCAGACCAGGCCAAACATTTTGTTGGGCCTGATCTGGGTCCAAAGCATTTGCAAACGTTAAATATATTAGCAGACCACGCTATAAAGTTAACAAACAAAAGTTTTGCGGAGTATACATGACAGTACTATGTAATTTTTTTATAACTTTTTGCCTGCTGGGTAATTTTGTGTGCTTTTTGTCATCTGCTGAGTTTTTTTCAAAATCAACTTTTTCGAAAAATCAATTTTCAGGAATACAATCAGTGTCAAACAGCTGATCTGGATCCAAAGCATTTGCAAATGTTATTAGCAGACAAACAAATCTTTTTTTGAAACAACACCTTTGTGGAATACTATGCGATGAAAGATTTTTTTATTAAAAGAGGAAAACACTTATATAAAAGAAGAAAAAGATTACTGTAACAGCATTAACCTGACACTTTTTATTTTGGTAAATGTGAAAAAAGAAAAAATTTGTACTGCAGTGAGAAGACATTTACATATTTAAGAACAAATCTGTTAATAACCCTTTGAAGACAAGAAACTCCTAAATGGGTACTTTGGCAAACAGTGAAGACCCAGATGAAATGCTGCAGCATGCAGCATTTCATCTGGGTCTACACTGCTTGCTCAGGAAAATGATCATACGACGTCGCGTCTGAGAGTGAAATAACGCCATGCATTAAACATGTTAAAATCTATAAACCACTAGTGGTTTACAGATTTTCGGGAAACGTTATGAAATGACGCTTTTAACGCCACGCATATGACAAAACCCTAACATTTTCACGCCAAAATATGATTTCAAAATAATTTTAAATATCATATGATAAATAGAATCTAACATTTGTGCTCCTGTATTATTGAATTTAATAAACTATTTGCGAAAAAGAGATAAAATGCTTGGCAAGCCTCCCATTTATCTCTTTTCCCAACTTGTTTAATAATTCAATAAAACTTGAGCACTCATGTAATCCTCAGGGATAGAAATACATCTTAATTGGTAAATGCCAACCTGTGACCCCTTGAAATAGTCATAATGGACAATGACATCCTTATTGTTTATATCTGTATGGGAATCTCCATCAGAATACTAAGGGTTAATCAAGTACAAACAGCCTTTGATATATCTGGTCATGGTGAACTTGATCGCTGGTCAAGATTGAGGGTCATCATTTCACAACAATGCCTTAGGCTTAATCTTAACTTCTTAAAACTTGCTACTTATCACACAAGAATGGTTTAACTTTTATTTATGTACAGGCTTATACTTGAGAGTCACTTTTGGTATTTATCGAGTATCGAGTAATAAAAGTCGAGTTTCGAGTAATAAAAAGCGAGTATCGTGTTATAAAAGTCGAGTATCGAGTTATAAAAGGCGAGTATCGAGTAATAAAAGGTGAGTATCGAGTTTTAAAAGTCGAGTAGCGAGTAATGAAAGTCGAGTATCGAGTAATAAAAGGCGAGTATCGAGTAATAAAAGGCGAGTATCGAGTTATAAAAGGCTTGAAGTGTAAAACGTAAGGTCTACTGCTCTTAGCTCTAAATGGAACTCATGTTTATTCTTGGTCTATTTGCGGGATAAATTATGTATAAAATAGATGAGCAACGGTATGAACTGCTGTAGTTCAGCAGGTTTTTTCGTGCAGTCGTGCAGCGGAGCTTCGGTGGTAATAAACAAAACCTAAGCCCCAAACGGCCATAACTGAGTCGAAATTATCATGATTATGAAGATGGTTTCCAAATTCAAACTCGACCTGTATTGTAAAATGTTTTTACTTAATTACTATTCTGTATTTATTTATATTTTATTGATGCATTCCTTCACCAGTTATTAATCGGAAACCAAAAGTGTGACGACGACGACAACTACGATGGAGGCATGATTGCTTGCCTCGCACACGACATAAAAATATTCGAAATAAGTTTATAAATGTGTCGCAATTATGTCGTTGTGGTGGTGGCGGGTAGTGAGGGGTAACATTTCCATATGGGTACAATGTCACTTTCCGACCTCCAATCTGATCCACTCGAGCATGGTGACACTAAATGACGTATAATCCTGTAAGGTTTTTGTTCTAAAATTAATGCGTTATATCGGACATACCAATACCACAATACAAATGTACCAGATACAGCAAATGGACTTTACAAATTACCCAGACTGACATGTTACTAACGGGGCACTAACCTGATGGTCGCTCTCAGGGTGGTTGAAGATACATGTACTATCAAACTTGGAAGTGACAGTTATTTTCCAAATAAATAAAGTTTGGCCTGCAAAATTAACTATTATTGTAAGCCCATAGGAATCAAGATAGTGTGGAAATGTTATGTGGTAGATTTTCAGCCATTTTGGCCACTAGTATTTAGACAAATTACTAAGTTCAAAATGACAATTTTTCAATAGTATTCTTTTATAATCGAGTTTGGTATCATTTTTATGCTCATGAGAATCGCACCTCGAATTTTCGATTTGATATTTGATTCAACTTTTATTAATCATTTTAGAAAGTTTTTCGAAAATTCTGACTTAGTTAATTTTCTTATTTTCACATATGGTCAGAAACGCACAATCAATTACTTTGTTCCATCTAATGTTAACAGATCTTACATCACAATACCTATTCTTAACCTTAGTATCCCTTAAAGCGCCGCATAAATTGCATATTGACACGTTTTGTGTCGTCTTAACAGCTGGCTTTAGGGGATAATAAAGGAAGAAGGCCTGCGATACGCAGGTAGAAAAATCTTTACAAAAACAGTCGGTCTTGAGAAGTTGAGTAGGACACTTATTGATCTGACTGTCAGCCCAGGATAAAATTTAGAGATATGGACTTAAGAACTGTAAACATGTAAAGAAGAAAATATTAAAACTCGTCGGCCGCCAGGCCTTGCCTGTGCGCGCTAGCTAACTGTACATAATGTAAATGTTGGTGATAGGGGTAGAAAAAAGAAACTACTGCGAAAGTGTTGACCTCGTGGATCCTTAATAAACATCTTTGGAACACCATACACGTTTTAATCACTGTCTTCACCGTTCTTCAGCGTGTACCATATTGCCATACAGACATGTACGAAATAAACACATGCACGAAAAACTCCTCAGTTGCCCCCACATTATAAAATGGTGTTGGAATCCGGATAAGCAACTTTTTAGCTTGCTTTACGTTCCCGTTACCTTGAGCTGCAAGCGAGCGAGTATTCCCCAGAGCTGGAGATATCCAAGTTGGAGCGAACCTGTGACAATAACCGCTGGATGGACAAAACCAGACGCTAGAAGACGAGTGATGATGATGACCTGTTCCTGATCTTCATGCGGACTATGGTGGACTATGGTGGACTATGACGATATAAGTACTAGGAACTTTTAGTAACACATTTTAATTGTTTTCAATTTGAAAAATTTTACGCTGCATATAATCAGAAACATTGACAGTTCCAGTGAAACCAAAACAGCGTAAGCAGTGACAGAACCTATAAATAACATCGTTCTTATGGATATTTTCATGGATTTCATGGACTTCAGTGAGTACTTACCTCATCTTTGCGACTATCTAAAGTTTGACATGCGTTTCTATTATTTTACAATATTAAATATTTCATTTAACTGCATAGAAGCACGTTTAAGGCAAGCAATTTCAGTTAATAGTTAGTTACTAGAAGTTGGTTCATGTTACACCATGTAGGTACAGCACAATTACACGTAGTGGGCGCAATGTAGTCAAATGGGTACAGTAATAAGTACTGTGGGTAATATGCTAATCAAGATTTATAAAAAGTACTGTAGTTTACTGATCTATATTTTAGAATGTATCAAGATTTAATAAAATGAGCAAATAGAGTTTGTAAAAATCAAAAATCGGTACTACAATATGTATTTCCAAAGAAACAAATCGAGGCATAAGTCCAAAAGGACAGTTTGGTTAAATCCGCCTTATGTTTTCCTTATAGAGTTTCAAGCATGACCACGTGTGTTTTTCGAAATTTACAAGCCTTTTGTTTCAGAAGTGAGTGACATTATTTTTAAGGTGTTGCTTTTGGCATCTTGGGTTTAGTGCTATTTGATTTTTGAGAGATTCGTAACCTCACAAGAATCAATACCGTTTCTCACTTCTGTTACAAGACGTTCATTTTTTTAAATCTCAATTTGGGTGTGACGTGGGATGTTCAAGCTTTGTAGGGCTAATATATAGTTTGAGTTTTCCTATCCTCGCATAATGTTTTATGGAACACATATTTTTAGTACTCGAAAATATGTTAATGCTACCACGTTGTTAGCCTATTACATAGTTGGCCATACTAGAACACAGTAGTGATCGCAATGCATTGGCAGTACATGTAAGTTCCATGCAGAACTTAACATGGGTTGTCTACTTGCTAAGAGCAAGTAAGTTTATATTCATTATCACATTTATTCATGCGCAATGCATTGACGATGCATGTCCGTTCCACGTAGAACATTGGCATGGTAAGCTACTTGTTGAGAGGGAGTTAGATTCATATATTTTCACATATCATACAGTTACATAGTATGCGCCTTTCATGAGTCATGTTTTCAAGTTTCACGTAGAACTTAAATGTTTGTCTACTTGCTGAGGGCAATTGAGACCCATATCCAGTCATAATTTGTACGTCCTGAGGGACCCATTCATGCAATAAATGTATAGGCAGAACACGCATGAGCATTCAGCGACATACGTCGCATGTGGTAGCCAATCAAACATTACTATTTGTACGCATTTTTTGGATCAGTTACATGTAGTAGCAGTAGCGCAATCCTCTATTAGAATAACCCTTGCATAGTAATAGTAACGTTAGTACCAGAATATATTTCAAAACAACAAAACTAACTTATAACTCATTTCTAAAACTCATGGCATATCGTAAATAGTTAGAGTTTAATATGTAGCATGTCGTTAGGTATACATGTAGTATGTGTAGCGTTTTTAATAGTTTTACGTTATTTGCGCAGAAATATATTTGTAATCTTAAAGCAAGTAATCAGAATTCACAGAAAAAAATATATATACATTATTCATAAACCTCAAAGTCGCAAAGATATGGTGTAAAAGTACTCAACAACCACGATAGTTTATTTACATATATGTTTATTTGATTTTGCGTTTTAAACACTTTCGCAGTTGTAGATATTGTCAAGAAGTCCATTGTTATTTTTTTTTTTGCCACAGATATTTAACTTAGATAAGCCAGAAGACAAAATCACAATATTCGACTCTTCCCATGAGAAAAGGGAACTCAAATTGCACAAATATCGAGAGCTCATACGACCATGCGTATTCGCGCATCCTCGCCAGAGCTCTCGCTGTTCGTCAATATAGTCATGAAAGGGCTTCATGTATGCAAACAAAAGTCTCAAATTCCTCAGATTTGCAAAACCAAAAATGAATAGAAATGATAGATCTAATTTTCATTTTTTACATATTACGACTAAACCATTTATCAACTAGCCACACCAAGTGAAAAGAGAAGGCCCACGCGACCATGTGCATTCGCACATCCTTGTAGAAGCTTTCTCGGTTCGCAAATATACATGTGTAGAGTTTGTGATTGGATCCATATGTGAAGCCAAATAAAATATCTCCATTTCCATAGATAGGCTTATTTGTTTAGATTGTCTGTTGTCGATCATACATTTATTATCATTTTGCGGTGCAAAATTTAAGTACAAAGGGGGAATTGTTATGTGGTAGATTTTCAGCCATTTTGGCCACTAGTATTTAGACAAATTACTAAGTTCAAAATGACAATTTTTCAATAGTATTCTTTTATAATCGAGTTTGGTATCATTTTTATGCTCATGAGAATCGCACCTCGAATTTTCGATTTGATATTTGATTCAACTTTTATTAATCATTTTAGAAAGTTTTTCGAAAATTCTGACTTAGTTAATTTTCTTATTTTCACATATGGTCAGAAACGCACAATCAATTACTTTGTTCCATCTAATGTTAACAGATCTTACATCACAATACCTATTCTTAACCTTAGTATCCCTTAAAGCGCCGCATAAATTGCATATTGACACGTTTTGTGTCGTCTTAACAGCTGGCTTTAGGGGATAATAAAGGAAGAAGGCCTGCGATACGCAGGTAGAAAAATCTTTACAAAAACAGTCGGTCTTGAGAATTTGAGCAGAACTGACGGTCAGCCCAGGATAAGTTTAGAGTTATGGACGTAAGAACTGTAAACATGTAGAGAAGAAAATATAAAAACTCGTCGGCCGCCAGGCATTGCCTGTGAAGCTAGCTAACTGTACATAATGTAAATTTTGGTGAAAGGGGTAGAAACAGAAACTACTGCGAAAGTGTTGCCAGCATGGATATTTAATAAACGACAGTGGAACACCATACACGTTTTAATCACTGTCTTCACCGTTCTTCAGCGTGTGCCATATTGCCATACGGTCATGTACGAAATAAACACATGCACGATAAACTCCTCAGTTTCCCCCACATTATAGAAAGATTAAGTAATGAATGCGGGGAATGCCCCTTAAAACTCTTTGCCTGCCAGTGATGAGTTGTATTTTCTACTGATAACCTTGCAAAGAGCTTGGCCAGAAACGTTGGGCATGATCTGGGTCAAAACCATTTTACACGTGGATGATATTCATGAAAGGTTTTAATTGATTTATGATTTGCAAAGAGTGAACCCTAATGCCAAACGCTTTGAATTCGGTATGTTCTAATGCCCTGGCCTGTCCGGTCAGTTATCTTAATCAGGGCGGACATGTCAGGCCTCACACCGTGTAGGCGGCAATCGAAAACGCTCTTAACAATAGACGAATGCGGATCAAAAATCGCTAGAAACAGTGTCGGGCGACAAATGACAATCAAAAACTCCGTTTCTATCGATTTTTGATCTGTGTTCTACGATAGAATTGACGTTTTCGATTGCCGCCTACCCGGTGTGGGCCTGATCTGGATCAAAACTGTTTGACACTCTGATGGTATTTCTTTTGTTGTTGTTGTTAATAAAAATACTACATATATTATATTTCTTAACAAGAGGCCTAAGATGGCCCCTCAATCGCTAGCCTGAATTTGTGGATGTTGTCATACGAATTGTTTGAGTTTATGCTTGACGCCCAAAGCAACACTTTTTAATTATGTCGGGATGTTCCCTTGGTTGAGTTAGTTCTTATACTAAGCAAGTGATAAAGTGTCTTGCACAAGGCCACAATCTAGTTCCTCTATGAATGCTGAACCAGCGACCCGACGATCTCAACATTCGTTGGTGAGGCTCATCAGTTATATAAGAGCCAGATACTTAAGCGAGCAGAAATGACACAGTCTCTCCAGAGCCTGTGCAGTTTTTCCTGAGCCTTCGCTGCTCGCACACCCCATAAAAGGACATCCTGGATGAAAGTTCGGGCTACATTACAGTTCAAAATAATCGAGCCCAGAGCCCAACTATTGGAGTCCTTCGTTGATGTAGCAAGTTTGTGCATATAATTTTATGCAAAATTTCACTATCTAGCTTAGCAGGCAGAGTTATGTCCTAGCTGGTAACAACCCCGAAGATTTTTCTCGATATACCTACATGTAATAAATGGACAAATCCATGAGCAATGGTTGTTCCTTAAACGTGCTATCACGGAAACCTTTCGAACAAAAGTAACCCTAAATATTTGACACCTATATATGTAAAAACATGTAGACGTCTGCAGCTTTTTATTTTCTCCAAGAATCCGTTGTGATTATGCACCAGGAGATAACGCATTGAGACGCTTCCAATGCAATGATGATCACCTATATGTAAAAAATACTATATTCTTGGAGAAACCAAGGCCCAAAATTACAATGTCTCCCTTATGATATCGTTGGGGGCCATAAGTATTGCATCGATCCTAGTTATGTTAAAAGCGAGTATCGAGTAATAAAAAGCGAGTATCGAGTTATAAAAGGCGAGTATCGAGTAATAAAAAGCGAGTATCGAGTAATAAAAAACGAGTATCGAGTTATAAAAGGCGAGTATCGAGTAATAAATAGCGAGTATCGAGTAATAAAAAACGAGTATCGAGTAATGAAAAGCCTTCTCTCGGTATATAACCGTGTAGTTAAGCAAACAAAAAATCAATTTTTAACATTTGTGTTTGGGTGCTCAAAAGAACCGTCTCATCGAGACGGTACTTTTGAGTATCCACAGCATATGTTTTGGTAGAGATAGTAACATAGTTTGGGTGCTCAAAGGACCGTATCATTGAGACAAATCTTTGAGTACCCACAACATATGTTTTGGTTGAGAAATAGGAAACTTACTTTTAATTGCGCTCTCTTAAATGTATCTAGAGGCATCAAGGTCTATACATGTATATATTGAACTGGAAAAATCCCAAAACAACAATGAAACAACCAACAACATATATCTGTATCAGAAATACTAAATGTTGCTTTGAGTTAAATGCCACCGCCTGATGAGATCCACTGACGGGTCGAAATAATTGTTAATACATTGATGGTCACCATCAATGTATTAACAATTATTTCGACCCGTCAAAAAACCTGTCGTAAGCATTTGAAATACAGCTAATGCTTGTAAAATAAGCTTAAGAAAAATGGCCTCAAAATGCATTAGTAACGCTTCTATAGACATCTTGAATTAGAAACTTTTCTTGGGGGAGGTCAAACCCCCCTAACCAGAGCCGTCGACACTAGGAAAACGACGTACCAAGGCCGTACCACTTTTCAAAAGCCTACGACGGCCCTGATTTGTTGCTGCAAAATGATATTGCTGCAATATTTCTGGGTACTTAATTACCTTAAGATGAAGGCCTGGCACCACAATTTTCTTCTACGACGTAGCCTGTACGGGCAGTTTTTTTTTTATTTTAACCATGTCTATTTGTCGTGTTGTTTTTTTAAAAATAAGTTTTCTTTATTCCATGAGATCGTCACGTATGTGATCTAGTACTGCATCCGATCGTTTTCTTGTTCTGTTTTATTACTCGATACTCGCTTTTTATTACTCGATACTCGCTTTTTATTACTCGATACTCGCTTTTTATTACTCGATACTCGCTTTTTATAACTCGATACTCGACTTTTATCACTCGATACTCGACTTTCATCACTCGATACTCGACTTTTATTACTCGATACTCGACTTTTATAACTCGATACTCGACTTTTATTACTCGAAACTCGCCTTTTTTAACTCGATACTCGATACTGTAAGAAAAGAAATCCTCCTTATACTTTCCTTGTTTGTGGTGACTTTTACCGTATGCTGATTGCCTTTGCAAGCAGTATTGGTCCAGTTCAGGGCCAACAGAACATCAGTCCTGATCTGGATCCAAACTGTTTGACACTCTGATAGAATTTTTTTGATTTTTTTTTTAAAAAAGATAAGCAGGCAACAACAAAAGCAAGAAAATTACCTAGCATGCAAAGAGTTAATTTGTGGATTTTAATTCTTCTAACTATAATTTGCACGCTAGATTGTCTGCTGATAACCATTGCAAAGTGTTTGGACCCAGATCAGGACCAACAAAATGGTGTGCCTGATCTGGACCCAAACTGTTTGATGTACACTCTGAAGGTATTCCTAAAATAATTTTTTGAGTAATATGTACAAGCTGATTTTGAATAAAAAAAAACTAGCAGATGGCAAAAATTAAAGATGCATATTAAATTACCCAGCATGCAAAGAGTTAATTTAAGATTTAAAATTAATTAAAAGAAGCTGAGGAATTGTGTATTAAAGAGCGTATACTCGTATCAGCTACCAAGTCCATAGTTCAAGTTAAGCAAAATTTTTGCTCATAAATATGTCATTTTTCCCTATCTATCAATTTAAACATGTGTTTTGGGTGCTCAATGAGACTGTTCATTTGAGTACCCACAACATATGTTTTGGTTGAGAAATAAGAAAAATAATTTTCAGTTAGGGGCCTGCAAGTCAACACTGTTCGATCATTTCGGGCATAATCAGCTATCCTGCGCTGACTAAGCTAACCTTTAGGTTTTTAACATGTACGTACCGTACTTGGGATTAACTCATGCAGGATATAATTTGAGAGGTACAGGATATATGCCCTAAACTGAAAACTGGCCTTATATAACATCTGTCCAAAGATGGGTATCTGCATAAAAGGGATAAAGTTGAGCCAAGCCATGAGAAAACATTGGTACATGGGTGAAAGTTCAAAATTTCCAAAAGCCTGAACTTTAGAAATTCAATTTTTAAACTTGCAGGATGCCTACAATAATTAATAATTTCATGTTTAAATGGTTAAATGTGTTAAGATAATCTGAAAACTAATCAGAGAACCTATTTTATTCTTCCTTTATCAGCATTTTGAGGCTGGGTTTTCACTGTTTGTCAAATTACCCAATTTAATAGGGGTTTCTAGCCCACAAAGGGTTATTAAATACGTGCTAATTTTAGTAAGTTATGAAATTTTGGTACTTACATATCACATGGGCAAACAGCTCTAAAACTCAAATGAGACTGTTCATTGATGAAGTGTGCCACTAATCTAGTACATGTACTTAAAAAAGTATGAATGCTGATGTTTTCAGACCAATCTCACTAAATAGCTCTGCAATTACTTTTACGCAAAAAGTATAATTTTCTCATAGAGATATTTAGCAGCATTTAGAAAGAAGTGTTGGGTAGAATATTTGTCCTTTCATGTTAATTACCTTAACTCTTAAAGCGCCAAGACGACAAATTTTGCGACAACTTTCCCAGTTTTCGACAAAAATAAGGTGTGATATTTCATGAGAATCGTCTGCCAGCAGATGATTCTCATGAAATATCATGCCTTATTATTTTGTTATTTTTAAAAAAAAAAACAGCAAAATTTGAGATTGTCATCTGCTGCAAATTATAGGAGGAGCTTTAAGGGTTAAAACTTCTCCCTCAGTTGAAAATAGGTAGAAAAGAGCTAAGGAGCTAGCTTGAGCCCTGATGGACTGGCCCTTAGGCTAAATAATTACGCCTCTGTTTTGAACTGGAAATTAGAAATACTCATCCAGAGCAATAGATACATTTTAATTTTCAAGATTCTAGCTAGTCTGTGTAGTTGAGCAGAGTGCCAGACTAATTCCAACAATTATCTGGTTCCAAAACCATATAAGGCAATATGGATGTTGGTACAACGTATCAAGGCTAAAAAAAAAGACAAAAGTGTTTCTGAGGCCAATTTTTTTAAAAATTTTTGAGGCAGGCAGGTTATTATTTTTTATTTCCCCAAAAACAGATGAAGCCACATTTTATATTTTTTATTTCATTGAAAACTTATGAGGCACATTCTTTTTTTTCATTTTAAGTATAAAAATGTTGATATTTTGATTTTGACATGTCAATAAAATAAATGAGGCCACTTTTTTAATATTTAAATCTGAAAAAGACAGATGAGGGGCATTTGAAACAGATGAGGGAGGGCCTGAGAAACATTTTTTTTTATTTGGCCTAACATATTCAGCAGGACATGGGTTGGGTGACTTAGTTTAGCAGAGCACCCTTTGTAGTTTGCAAAAAGATACCCTTAACTCTTTGCATACTGGTTGACTTTGTATTTTTTATGGTGTCTGCTGATTTTTTCAAAATCAACTTTTTAAAAAAACCTCTTTCAGTGTCAAAGCTTGGATCCAGATCAGGATTGCATTCTGCCAGGCCTGATCTGTGTCAAAACTATTTGCAACGGCATTAGTAGACAAAAAGTTAACCATTCACTTTGAACAGTAGACAATATATAATTCACATCTTTGTCAATTTCAATTACATATTAAATTTTCCAGGCATAGTGGCGCTGCATGTGAATGGCCACCCAGCAGCTGATTCACATGAAATATCATTGCAATATTAAAGACCTAACAAAACATGATAATGTCACCCACTTCAAATTATAAAGATCACTTTTATTACATCCTATCTGTCTCAAATTTATATAAAACGGGGTGTCACCCGGTTTTGATTACTAAATCCAGGAAATATCATAGCATATTTACAGTAACTCTTTCCCTGCAAGTGACTAATTTTGTTGTCTACTGAAGATCTTTGCAAACAGTTTGGACCCAGATCAGGACCGACACAATGTCGACCCTGATCTGGATCCAAACTGTTTGACACTCTGATAGTGTTGAATGAAAAAGAAAATTTTGGAAAATGTCAGCAGACGACAACATAGGCATGAAAAATTACCTAGCATGCAAAGAGTCACAGTCTTTCAACAATTTTTCAGTCATGATGGTCATTTATACTATCACACTGATCCATGGGTGACTTTTTTTCCAACAATACTGTCTCAGCCAGAAGAGCATTTACATTCAAATGATCATGAATCTCTGATAATGATCAGATTTGATTGACAGAGTAGATGATAGATAGAACCATGATTAGTCATAAAACACTCCTTGTTCTATAGTTGTTGTTGTATCAGGGATCCAGCCTATGCAAGCTGAGTGTCTCGGAAGATTGCCCCCTGGGCAATCTGAAATTCTAGAACTTGAAATAGTATTTGTTTCATGTCTTTCTTAAAGTATTGCATGTTCACTCCATATTAATGAATATTAAGATGTTGCCATGCTGGCATCTTAAAAAACTCAACGGTCTAAAACTATTAAAATTTAGAAGTTCAGGTCTAGACAAACAGACTGTCAGTGCAGACACATATCAGACTTCTCCGGCAAACAGTGCAGACCAGATCAGACTAATTAAGGCTTTCACTTTTTGCAATAAGTGTCTGCATATTTTGAGCCATATCTGTAAATGTTGAAAGTACACTGTTTGATTACAGCAATTGTTTACGTGGGAGAGCGCCAGACTCTTGATCACAAGGTTGCGGGTTCAATTCTCACCTGGGGTGCGATGTTGTGTCCTTAAGCAAGGCACTTATCCCAGTGGCTTAGTACTGGTTAAACCCAGGAAGCTGTCCTAAAATTACTGAAAAATTGTTAACCCAGACCTAAAGCCTCAAACAAAAAACTTTTTCATGTATAAGCATTTTTAGGAATTTTATGAATGAATCGTGCAGGGCAAGTTAAAATTGTGGGGGGGGGGCAAGTTGTGTTTGTCTTCAGGTTGCCCGCCAGACAAGTTGAGTTCTCTAGCTTATTTCTAACACAGCTTCCAATACATGGACTCGTCAACCAACGAGGATTTCTTTTCTTACAGTATCGAGTATCGAGTTAAAAAGGCGAGTTTCGAGTAATAAAAGTCGGGTATCGAGTTATAAAAGTCGAGTATCGAGTAATAAAAGTCGAGTATCGAGTGATGGAGGTCGAGTATCGAGTGATAAAAGTCGAGTATCGAGTTATAAAAAGCGAGTATCGAGTTATAAAAAGCGAGTATCGAGTAATAAAAAGCGAGTATCGAGTAATAAAAAGCGAGTACCGAGTAATAAAACAGAACAAGAAAACGATCGGATGCAGTACTAGATCACACACGTGACGATCTCACGGAATAAAGAGAACTTATTTTAAAAAATCACACGACAAATAGACATGGTTAAAATAAAACCCCTGCCCGTACAGTCTACGTCGTAGAATTAAATTGTGGTGCCAGGCCTTCATCTTAAGGTAATTAAGTGCCCAGAAATATTGCAGCAATATCATTTTGCAGCAACAAATCAGGGCCGTCGTCGGCTTTTGAAAAGTGGTACGACCTTGGAACGTCGTTTTCCTAGTGTCGACGGCTCTGGTTAGGGGGGTTTAACCTCCCCCAAGAAAAGTTTCTAATTCAAGATGTCTGTAGAAGCGATACTAATGCATTTTGAGGCACTTTTTCTTAAGCTTATTTTACAAGCATTAGCTGTATTTCAAATGCTACGGACAGGTTTTTTGAGCCGTCACCATCAATGTATTAACCAGAACAATTACTTCGACCCGTCAGGGGATCTCATCAGGCGGTGGCATTTAACTCAAAGCAACAGTTAGTATTTCTGATACAGATATATATGTTGTTGGTTGTTTCATTGTTGTTTTGGGATTTTTCCAGTTCAATACATACATGAGACAAAGCATTCTCATGCCTCTAGATACATTTAAGAGAGCGCAATTAATAATAAGTTTCCATTTCTCAGCCAAAACATATGTTGTGGGTACTCAAAGAACTGTCTCAATGATACGGTCCTTTGAGCACCCAAACCATGTTACTATCTCTACCAAAACATATGCTGTGGATACTCAAAAGTACCGTCTCGATGAGACGGTTCTTTTGAGCACCCAAAAACAAATGTTAAAAATTGATTTTTTGTTTGCTTAACTACACGGTTCTATACCGAGAGAAGGCTTTTCATTACTCGATACTCGCTTTTTATTACTCGATACTCGCTTTTTATTACTCGATACTCGCCTTTTATAACTCGATACTCGCTTTTTATCACTCGATACTCGCTTTTTATTACTCGATACTCGCCTTTTATAACTCGATACTCGCTTTTTATTACTCGATACTCGCTTTTAACATTACTAGGATCGATGCAATACTTATGGCCCAAAAGATATCATAAGGGAGACATTGTAATTTTTGGGCCATGGTTTCTCCAAGAATATAGGTTTTTTTTACACATAGGTGATCACCATTGCATTGGAAGCGTCTCAATGCGACGCCTCCTGGTGCGTACTCACAACGGATTCTTGGAGAAAATAAAAAGCTGTAGACTTCTACATGTTTTTACATAAATAGGTGTCAATATTTAGGTTTCCGTGATAGCACGTTTAAGGAACAACCATTGCTCATGGATTGGTCCATTTATTATACCCGCTTTTTTCTTTAGAAAAAAAGGGTATATTAATTTTGTGTCAAAGTCGGTCCGTCGTCCGTCTGTCTGTCTGTCCGTCTGTCCGTCCGTCCGTGCGTCCGTCACGTTTCTTGTAAATGCATCTCCTCCTAAACCGTTAGAGGTAGCAACTTCAAACTTTGTAGTTGAATAGGTCACATGATGTAGAGGGTACTGGGCCTTATTTCGTGTGACCTTGACCCCAAGGTCAAAGGTCAAATGTTGTATTTTCTTGTAAATGTATCTCCTCCTAAACGGTTAGGTGTAGCAACTTCAAACTTTGTAGCTGAATAGGTCACATGATATAGAGGGTACTGGGCAACATTTTGTGTGACCTTGACCCAAGGTCAAGGTCAAAGGTCAAATATTGAATTTTCTTGTAAATGCATCTCCTCCCAAACCTTGTGACGTAGCAACTTCAAACTTTGTAGCTGAAAAGGCCACATGATGTAGAGAGTACTGGGCAACATTTTGTGTGACCTTGACCCCAAGGTCAAGGTCAAAGATCAAATATTGAATTTCCTTGTAAATGTATCTCCTCCTAAACGGTTAGACGTAGCAACTTCAAACTTTGTAGCTGGATGAGTCACATGATGTAGAGCAGAGCTCTCACTAGGATTTTGAAAACAGGAGTTCAGGACTCCCATCTGGCAAAAAGTAGGAGTCCCACTGGAAAAAGTGGGAGTCCCACTCCAAAAAAGTTGGAGTCCCACCTCTTTGTGCATACCGTATATCTTTTCCATTTTAGCCGGAAGTGATACATTTTGAATAGTTTTTAGATCTCTAAGAGGGTACTGGGCAACATTTTTGTGTGACCTTGACCCCAAGGTCAAAGGTCAAATATTGAATTTCTTGTAAATGCTTCTCCTCCTAAAGCTTTTGACGTAGTAACTTCAAACTCTGTGGATGCAAAGATCACATAATGTAGAGGGCACTGGGCAACATTATGTGACCTTGACCCGAAGGTCACGGTCAAATAATGTATTTTCTTGTAAATGCATCTTCTCCTAAACTGTTGGACGTAGCAATTTCAAATTTTGCAGGTGCAAAGGTCATATGATTTGGAGGGCACTGGAAAACATTTTGTGTGACCTTGACCCATATAGGTCAAGGTCATATAGTCAATTTTTTGTAAATGCTTCTTCTCCTTAACCATTGCACATAGCAACTTCAAACTTTACAGGTGCATAGGTCACATTATGTTGAAGGTACTGAGCTACATTTTGTGTGACCTTGACCCCAAGGTAAAGGTTATAGGTCAAAAAGCGGGTATTTGCGATGGTGTACCATCGACTTCTGCTCTAGTTACATGTAGGTTTATCGAGAAAAATCTTCGGGGTTGTTACCAGGTAAGACATAACTCTGCCTGCTAAGCTAGATAGTGAAATTTTGCATAAAGTTATATGCATAAACTTGCTACATCAACGAAGGACTCCAATAGTTGGGCTCTGGGCTCGATTTTTTTGGACTCTAATGTAGCCCGAGCTTTCATCCAGGATGTCCTATTATGGGGTGTGTGAGCAGCGAAGGCTCAGGGAAAACTGCACAGGCTCTGGAGAGACTGTGTCATTTCTGCTCGCTTAAGTATCGAAATCTGATGAGCTGGCTCTTATATAACTGATGAGCCTCTCCAACGAATGTTGAGATCGTCGGGTCGCTTGTTCAGCATTCATAGAGGAACTGTATTGTGTCCTTGTGCAAGACACTTTATAACTTGCTTAGTATAAGGACTAACTCAATCAAGGGAACATCCCGACATAATTAAAAAGTGGGCGTCAAGCATAAACTCAAACAATTCGTATGACAACATCCACAAATTCAGGCTAGCGATTGAGGGGCCATCTTAGGCCTCTTGTTAAGAAATATAATATATGTAGTATTTTAACAACAACAACAACAACAACAACAGAAATACCATCAGAGTGTCTAACATTTTTGATCCAGATCAGGCCCACACCGGGTAGGCGGCAATCGAAAACGTCAATTCTATCGTAGAACAGAGATAAAAAATCGATAGAAACAGAGTTTTTGATTGTCATTTGTCGCCTGACACTGTTTCTAGCGATTTTTGATCCGCATTCGTCGATTGTTAAGAGCGTTTTCGATTGCCGCCTACACGGTGTGAGGCCTAACATGTCCGCCCTGATTAAGATAACTGACCGGACCAGGCCAGGGCATTAGAACATACCGAATTCAAAGCGTTTGGCATTAGAGTTCACTCTTTGCATATCATAAATCAATTTTTAAAACCTTTCATGAATATCATCAACGTGTAAAATGGTTTTGACCCAGATCATGCCCAACGTTTCTGGCCAGGCTCTTTGCAAGGTTATCAGTAGACAATACAACTCATCACTAGCAGGCAAAGAGTTTTAAGGGACATTCCCCGCATTAATTACTTAATGTCAAGCGGGGATCTTTCCACACTATCTTGATTCCTATGGGCTTACAATGATAGTTAATTTTGCAGGCCAAACTTTTATTTATTTGGAAAATAACTGTCACTTCCAAGTTTGATAGTATCTTCAACCACCCTGAGAGCGACCATCGGGTTAGTAACATGCCAGTCTGGGTAATTCGTAAAGTTCATAATTTGCTGTATCTGATACATTTGTATTGTGGTATTGGTATGTCCGATATAACGCATTAATTTTAGAACAAAAACCTTACAGGATTATACGTCATTTAGTGTCACCGTGCTCGAGTGGATCAGATTGGAGGTCGGAAAGTGACATTGTACCATATGGAATTGTTACCCCTCACTACCCGCCACCACCACTACGACATAATTGGGACACCTTTATAAACTTATTTCGAATATTTTTATGTCGTGTGCGAGGCAAGCAATCATGCCTCCGTCGTAGTTGTCGTCGTCGTCACACTTTTGGTTTCCGATTAATAACTGGTGAAGGAATGCATCAATAAAATATAAAAAATACAGAATAGTAATTAAGTAAAAGCATTGTACAATACAGGTCGAGTTCGAATTTGGAAACCATCTTCATAATCATGATAATTTTGACTCAGTTATGGCCGTTTGGGGCTTAGGTTTTGTTTATTACCACCGAAGCTCCGCTGCACGACTGCACTAAAAAGCCTGCTGAACAACAGCAGTTCATACCATTGCTCATCTATTTTATACATAATTTATCCCGCAAATAGACCAAGAATAAACACGAGTTCCATTTAGAGTTAAGAGTAGACCTTACGTTTTACACTTCAAAGCCTTTTATAACTCGATACTCGCCTTTTATTACTCGATACTCGACTTTCATTACTCGCTACTCGACTTTTATAACTCGATACTCACCTTTTATTACTCGATACTCCCCTTTTATTACTCGATACTCGACTTTTATTACTCGATACTCGACTTCCATTACTCGCTACTCGACTTTTATAACTCGATACTCACCTTTTATTACTCGATACTCCCCTTTTATTACTCGATACTCGACTTTCATAACTCGATACTCGCCTTTTATAACTCGATACTCGACTTTCATTACTCGCTACTCGACTTTTATAACTCGATACTCACCTTTTATTACTCGATACTCCCCTTTTATTACTCGATATTCGACTCTCATAACTCGATACTCGCCTTTTATAACTCGATACTCGACTTTTATTACTCGATACTCACTTTTTATAACTCAATACTCGCCTTTTATAACTCGATACTCGCTTTTTATTACTCGAAACTCGACTTCTATTACTCGATACTCGATACATACCAAAAGTGACTCTCTCAACCAACAATTGGTTATTCTGACACCATATATTGCAGAGAAACAATGGGGGGGGGGGGGGGGGATAGGGGGAATGCCGCCCAAGGTGGGGCTTGAATCCCTTGGAACATTTAATAGTCAGGTGCTCAAACCACCTGGTTGGTCCTGGCCTAACAATAATGCTACATTCTCTTTTTCAGAGCTGCATGAGCCTGTTGGCTATCTGCTAGAGCTCTGCCAGATGGCACTCAGCTATCAGGATAGGGCTAGTGCTGGCAATATCTCCAGATGCTTTCCTAAAACCGCAAAGGCCAAAACGCCAAATTCGTGCAAAATAGTTTAAAGGCTTTGATACTAAAAACTTTGTAGAAATTGATCAATCCAAAAACACCAAATCTTTCATAGTTGAGCAGTCAAACACAGTGCAATATATTAGTTCTTTGTTCATTAAAACAGTGAGAGACTGGAACAGCCTAGAAGAAGCTACAGTGTGAGCGGATTCAGTTGAGGGCTTTGTTTCAGCCCTATACATTCTAGTGACTAATATTCTAGAAACATTTAAAACTCTCTCTCTCTCTGGCGCATTTAATGTCGTAACAGGCCCTGCGCTGTATAAATACTGATACAGATAGGATGATCTCTTCCATCGTATGGACTCATCAACCAGCAATTCTGACACCATTGTAGAGAAATCAGAGTGGGAAATGCCGTCCAATGTGGGGCTCAGACCCACGACCACCGGAACACTTGCCAGGTGCTTTAACCAGCTGAGCTACCCAGGCTGTCCTGTCCTAATCACCACCTACAAACTCTCCACAGATGAGCCATTAGGCCTAGTCTGTTACCACCACTAGTACGTGCCGAACAGAACGACAGATGAATCATCAATCACTTCCTAAAAGTAAAGTCACGTTTTTTTCTGATTGAATTATAAGGTTTAAAATCGGTTATTCTTTCTTACCTTATTTTAGATGTCTGCTTCCTAACGTATGTCGAAAGTTATTTTCAATATTAAACTTATTTACTCGTTTAGACGTCTTTATTTAGCTAAAATAGTGAATATTGGCTGTGATTGAGTTTGTAGTTGTTTACATTTTGGCTATTTGGATACCTTCCGGTTTCATCCTTTTCCTTAAAAAACAAGTACTGGCTTTGGCAAAAAGCTGATAATAATGAGCAGGGGCATTCTCCAGAGGGGGGGGGGGGGGGGGGGGGGGGGGGGGTATTACTTGCGGCCTGTCCGTCCGTCACACTTTTTATACTCCCAACATCTTGGGAACCTGCATGCTGAGTGGGATGCTGATGTCCATATTGATTCTCCATATTACAAAATCGGCTGGCATGTCTAAGTTATCTCCCATTCTTGACTTATGACACTTTGATGAACACAATGAAGCAATCTTGTCAGCAAGAAATCTCAAAAAGTATTTGAGCTTGAGTCATGTTATTTACTTAACTGGTTGGGGCTGAGGTATAGAAAATCTGGTTTGAACTTTTGGTTGTATTTCATTAGAAAAATGACAGTTATGCCCCTTTTTACTTTGGCATTTTCCATCTTCTGAACCACTTGACATAGAAAGCTGATGAGAGTATTTGATATGTAGAATATTTCAATGAGTGACATACCTTTGCATCATTTTTTCAGAGTTATTGCCCCTGATTCACATACATAACTTATCTTCACAGCAGAATACCTCACAAACTATTTCCAGGACTTTAGTGACCCCCGTTGTTTGCTAATTATTCTTTAATGGTGATTTTAATTGAAAAAATAATTAGAGAAATGAATTTAGATATATACCGCGTAATTGAATTTATTTTTTCTACATAAATATGAGTTTTTGTATAGGCTGGGATTAGATGGAATTTTGGTGTGTTTAAGTGAACCTAGCGATATAAATAAAACATGGCTTATACAGGTCAGTGGAGGTAATTTGTCAGTCCCACAGATAAGAGTGCGTAACAGAGATGTATTTTTCCTATTTCTCAACCAAAATTTATGTTGTGTGTACTCAAAACAACCGTCTCGATGATATGGTTCTTTTGAACACCCAAAACACGTGTTTAAACTGATAAAGACAATCGCAACTTCACGCTAAAATTGCTAAACTGGCCAAATCTTCGCGCATTAAGCTATGATTCACTGCTTATACTGACTCATAAACTTCACTGTACATCTAAAGTCGATGCATTAAAATGGCCTGTGTTAAAAAATACGATTCAAGCAACAGTATTGTCTGAACCTAAATAATGGATGAATTTTCTTTCGAGACAGTTGTTTCCTGAAAATATGTCTTTCCGGAATACAAGTAGGTTATCAAATAGTATGGATCCAGATAATGCCTAACGTTTTAACCTGAACTTGCCTTCGGCTGTTGACAAAGATTATCAGCGAAATAGCTTTAGCAGGCAAATATTTGATGCTCTTTTAGTCTTATGTATATCCCCAATTCGCTATTTCTCGTCAACTCTCTAATTTGCTTGAATTGTCGTCATAAACTCTTTTCTTACTAGTGTCGTCTGCTGATTACCTTTGCAAACAATTTGGACCCAGATCAGGCCCGACAAAACGTCAGGCATGATCTGGATCCAAACTGCTTGGCACTCTACTGATATTCCCGAAAGGTCATTTTAGAAAAAAAACAACAAGAAACAAACTGATTTTGGAAAAATATCAGCAGACGACAAAACCATGACAAATTACCTGGTAGACAAAAAGAGTCAATGAATTTAAATGAAAGGTGCTATATGTGTATGCACGTTTCATACTTAAGCCTTATATTTGCCTGCTTTCAATACGGCACGGTCTAGGACCCCAATATACTTATACAATTACGTGTGTGCGTGCGTGTGTGTGTCAAAATGATGACGAGTGAGGTTTGCTGAATAGATTTTCGTTGAATCATCTGATAAAGATAGTCCTGTAGGCTAGTACATATCATCATAGCAATGCAAATATACCACGTGTATCTATTGGGGTACACATGGGTGTATTCTCAGGGAAAAACAACTAAGTTATTCTTTTGTACAGGGGACTGGGGCTTCAGTTACAAATAAGGGCGTATCCCAAAAATAAGTTTAGTTACGCGGTGTGCGTTTAAATCCGCATGCTAAGTGCCGTTCTTCTAAGTTCAATTTAAAGCTGTTTAAAAAAAGAAAAACGGGAGTCACGTATAACCTGGAAACACTAATGATTTTAAGTGAATTACCTGATAAGCTTTTGAAGACAATTGGGAGATGGCATAAAAGTGAATATTGAACTGCCAACCAAGTATATTTACAAGACAGAGTGTACATCACTTAGTCTCTGTAATAGTAAAGCAAATATGGAATGATCTTTGTAGAGGTAAGTCAAAAGGTAAGCCCTTTAGAGCAAACAGCCTTGCCAGTGCATCAGCACTGTGTGACATTGATATATCCATTATTATTACTTAATACAATGTATTATCAAACTCTCATTTGAAACGTATAAAAGTTGTTGAAACCACAAAGTTTCACCTTAAAATTTGTTCATGGGAGATCAATCAAACAGTAAACAAGGGAGAGTAATCGTTTTTGCATACGTCACACCATCTTGATAACCATATAAAATAATAAAGTATCTGGCAGGTGAGTGATTATGGTTTTGTGTTTCAATCATTATAAAGGAAATAAACAGAAATCAAGGGGTGGCAAACCCTTCTTACCTAAGACAAATAGTACTGACCTGATAATCCTACCAAATATAATAGTTATCACAAAGGGTATGAAAATGATTTGCCTTTAAAATACGTCGAAGGTGGTCTACTCAAACAAGAAGGGGAGAAACCGGAGATGTTCCTGAATACTACTTTTTTTAAAAATATGACGTGGTCTAAAGTTATCACGAAAAAACAGATCTTAAAACATTTCAGCTGGAGTTTAAATGCCATCAAAATATAGTCATGTATCTTATAAACCCTTAAAGTGCCTACAAAAAATCATCTGAAAATGTTGTCTGCTGAAAGTCATATTTTTGCTAAGATTATTTGACATATAAGTATAGGGGCAAACAGAGTGAGGCCCTCCCAGGGTTTTTGGGGAACATGGAAAAAAATGGCATTATTTCAGGAGAACAGTGGCCTTTTAAGGGGAAAAGTCAATATTGGGGAACAGGGAAAATAAGAAAACATTTTTTTTTATTTTTGGGGAACAGATGAACAATTTTTAAGCCAATTTATATCAGGGGAACAATGGAACAGGTACCTGAGAGGGCCTCAGCAGTGTGGAGCAGTCTGATCTGGGTCTACACTGTCCTAAAATATTTCTGTCAGCAGACAACTTTTGTTGTTATTGGCACTCTAAGGGTTAAAGAGTACAAGTTCCCCATTTAAAATTCATTTCAAGGGAGATAACTCAAACAGGAAGCATGGGAGTGCAACCATTCTTGCAATTGTTACACACAGTCTTGACCTGAAATATATGCCTACCATTTTCAATATCATCAAAATATCTCTCAGGGGGAGTGGGGGGGGGGGCACATTAGCTTTTTTTCTATGCACAGAGATCAGACTGATTGCTATATCCCTCGAACCTTGCTGGTTGCTGGAAAAAAAGCTGGAACCCTT
Source organism: Loripinus fragilis (assembly GCA_964019695.1). Taxonomy (NCBI): domain Eukaryota; kingdom Metazoa; phylum Mollusca; class Bivalvia; order Lucinida; family Lucinidae; genus Loripinus; species Loripinus fragilis. Next base: position 108,299,257 of record OZ026517.1, read on the forward strand.
AATTGGGTCAGCCATGATCTGCTGTAAAATCGTAGAAAAGTGTAATAACCTTTCCTGGTGTTGTGAAATATCTTGTACCCTCATGGTCTGAAATCCAATTTTGGGCCATTTAGAGCTATATCATGAAACTAACATGTGTATGCAATATAGGGGTTAACATGCTGTGAACAGGAAAAGCCACCCTTACAGACTAGATTTTTTAAATTATCCCCTTTGATATGAAATCATTGACTGGATCTTAACTCATACACCATTTTAAATTTTGTCATGGCATTGTTGCGATATGAAAGATTATACTTTTGCTCGGGGCTTTGGCTGTCTCAATTTTAGAATATCTCCTTTGGTCTGAAATCCATGACTAAGTAATATGAAAGTGTCTCAAATTTTGGTCCGCGAGGCTTTTTTATAAGGACACAGCATGTCAACAAGAAATGTCACTTACAGTGGCTTTTTAAAAAAAATTATCTTCCCTGATCTGAAAGGTTGATGCCCAGTGTTTATGCTGGCCATATAACGGCACACTTTTTGTAGTTGTGCCTTGAAACCACACTGATGATACATGTCATGAACAAAAAAGTCATATTTAACACTTTGCTTGCTGGGTATGTTTGATACAGACTCCCAGCAGGCACATAACCTTAAAACAATGTTGTATCAATGTTGATGTGATGTCATAATGTCTCATCGATGTTGATATGACATTGTTTCAACGTCATGTGCCTGCTGTATGGGTATACTTTGTATTACAGTTTTATCATATAAGTTGTGACAAACCAAACTTTCCCAATCTTCAAAGGGCAATCTTTTAAGGTTTATGTTGACTTAATATTAGCCATCTTCGCAAGCCAAGGGTACTAACTCCACTTCGTTCCTTACGTGCGTAAGGAACGAAGTGGAGTTAGTACCCTTGGCTTGCGAAGATGAATATAAGCATGCACTGCATCACATCATAGTCTTTCTATTCACAAAAGTTTCAGCTTAATGGAATGTAATGTAAACTTCATTATCAGGAAACAACCCAAACCACTGCTCTTTCATTCTACAAATTTGGTTGACCTCTCCATATCCACACCAATCTTTAAGAGATTGTTAAGGGGAAATAAGAAACAACAAGAGTTTAAAAGAGTTGTCAAGATTTTTTTTTTTGATTTATGCATTTTTGACAAGTAAGTAATTCTAACTCCTATCCTGAGATTCAAACATAAAAAGGCTGGTATCCAGCATTAGATCCAAGTTGGCATGTGCTTATACAGGGTTCATACAGGCAAGTTTGTGTAAAATTCAAGGACTTATCAAGGACTTCTAAAAGACTTTCCTACTGTTTTCCAGGACTGAAAACTTAGGAAAAATACTGGTTTACACGTTAAAATTCTACTTCTGAAATGCTAGAATCCATTACTAAAGATATTAGTTTTAGAAAATCAGTGTAAAATTAGGGTGTCTTTATTTGGTGCAGCATATGCTGCACCAAATAAAGGCACCACAATTTTATACTGATTTAGGCCTCTAAAAAAAGTGTTGAATCCTCTTGCAAATGGTACAATTCAAGGACTTTTCAAGGCGTTTGAGTGGTTTTCAAGTACTTTTCAAGAAAAAATTTATTTTCAAGGACTTTTTAAGACAGTCCCGTATATTCAAGTACTTTTCAAGACAGTGCGAAACCTGTGATAGCAAAGAATAAAATCAGTCTGGGCATACCCACAGTCTTAGTTTTAGGCCTGAATAAATGCTGGATTCTTGGCTACCCGTAGAGTGCCAATCGAAGACTCTGAACAGACTGCATGGATGTGCAGGCTGATCTGAGTCTTCGATGGGTGCACCTGCCAACTTTTACCTTTTGCGTGTTCAATTTACTTTTTCTCAATAATTACTCTGAGAATATTACATGATTATATATGAGCCGCTACATGAGATTTCCAACAATGTGCTATGTGCGACCAGCAAAGGCCCAGACCAGCCTGCCAATACCCGCAGTCTGATCAGAGCCATTGCTAATCGCTTGAATATTCTATGACTGCTAAGCTACTGACCACAGGCTCGTCTGAGTCAACACTTGTCAAAATGCCACATTGTTGGAAATCACATGTCACGGCTCATATCATAATGAACCTAATCTCATCGTAACTGAAAAACAAATATTTTGCTCATTCAAATCTGCTGATAATCTTTGCAAACAGTTTTGGATCCAGATCAGGCTCGACAACATGTTGAGCCTAATCTGGATCAAAACAGTTTGACACTCTTATACTGTTCCTGGAATTGTTTGAAAAAAAAATCAGCAAACATCAAAAAAGCATGAAATATTACCCAGCATGAAAATAGTTAAAATGTTACATCGATCTTTGCATGCTGGGTAATTTTGTATGCTTTCATGGCTCATTAACTCTATCTGCTTCACAATTTTTGTCGTCTGCTGATAACCTTTGCAAACACTTTAAAACAAGATCAGGTCCATCAAAACAATGGACCAGATCTGGATCCAAATCATTTGACACTGTGATGGTATTCATGAAAGTCGTTTTTTCAAATATAATTTTGAAAAAAATCAACAGATGACCAAAAATCTTGAAACTTTATGCAGGGTGCAAAGAGTTAACCCTTCACCTGTTACAAAAAATGTTGTCTACTGTAGTCATCTGCTGCGTGTAAATGCTTACACCAAAGACTAATTTTGGCATAAAGACAAATCGTCGCTTCAGTGCTATAGTGTTCTAAGTGACATTTTGGTCAAAAATGAGTTATGCATACTCTTGGAAAGGGGATCGAATGTTCTATCTACTGGCAAAGGTTTCATTTGCCTATCTCCTCCCAGTAAGCTTTAAATCGCTGTGCGTTTCTGTTCTATCTACAAAAGGTCAATTTCGTTCAGTGCTATAGTGTTCTAAGTGATTTTCATCCAATGGCCAATGGTGATTATGTCACGTGAACGGGTGAGTTCAGTGCCATACTGTTCTATCTACAGAAAAGTCACTTCCCTAGGAGAAATTGGTAAAATTTGCAGTTACCTCCCTTACATAAATTTAAATTTCCTAAATTGAAGCAGTTTGTCGGTGTGATGACGAACTAATGGCTATATCTGCTACTTTTAGTTCCAAATAATCCTCTCAGTCAAAAATAGATATGCAAATTGATCCATGGACACAATAATAAGCTTTACCTCCCTTACATATATTTAAACTCCTTTAATTGAAGTATTTTTTCAGTGTATTTACAAATAAATGGTCAAATCTGCCTTTTTTAGGTCCAAATAATCAGTTCAGTCTACAATATTATACAAATTGACCCCATTGACAGAAAAAATAATTGTAGAAACAGATTACCTCCCTTACATAAATTTTAATAGCACTATCCGAGTGTTTTGTTGCTGTTATGTCAAACAAATGACTAAATCTGCTACTTTTAGGTACAAATAATCATTTATGTTCAGAATAGTAAACAAATTGACTCCATAAACGGAATTATAAGCTGTAGGAACATATAGAACACTATAGCACTGAACGCAGGAGGCGACTTTTAGGGCATAATGTTCTATCTGCAAACTGTAAAATGTCCATAAATTCCCTTTTATTGTGTAAATTTCTTCAAACCAAGGTCATTTACGCTGTAAGTATATATTTTAACCCTCTGGTATGATTAAAAGGTCTGTGATAAATGAGGCATCAAAAATCAGGATACTAAAATTTTCAAACTCATTTTTCTCAAAACTTGTGCAATGGTAGATAGAACACTATAGCACTGAAGCGACGAAATGTTGTCTACTGTAGTCATCTGCTGTGTGTAAATGCTTACGCCAAGGACTAATTTTGGCATAACGACAAATGTTGTCTACTGTAGTCATCTGCTGCGTGTAAATGCTTACGCCAAAGACTAATTTTGGCATAAAGACAAATGTTGTCTACTGTAGTCATCTGCTGCGTGTAAATGCTTACGCCAAAGACTAATTTTGGCATAAAGACAAATGTTGTCTACTGTAGTCATCTGCTGGGTGTAAATGCTTACGCCAAAGACTAATTTTGGCATAAAGACAAATATTGTCTACTGTAGTCATCTGCTGCGTGTAAATGCTTACGCAAGAGACTAATTTTGAAAATGCTTACGCCAATGACTAATTTTGGCATAAAGACAAATGTTGTCTACTGAAGTCATCTGCTGCGTGTAAATGCGTACGCCAAGGACTAATTTTGGCATAAAGATAAATGTTGTCTGCTAAAGTGATTTGCTGCATGTAAATGCTTATTTTTTGTTTGTTTGTTTGATTTGATTCTTTACGTCCCATCAACAATCTTTCAGTTAAACAGGGACGGGTCTTCCTGGGTTGAACCAGTTCTAAACTAGGATGAATGTGTCTTGCTCAAGGACCATAATGCAGTGACGCTGGTGAGGCTCAAACCTGCCGCCCCTCGGTCTCGAGTCAAGCACTCTACCACTGAGCCACTGCGCTCCCTATGTAAATGGTTACGTCTTACTAATTTTGGCATGATAAAAATAAACAGTGTGGACCCAGATCAGACTGCTCCTAGAGTCTGATTGCTACAGGTATGTTTTAAAAGGACCAGCAGATGACACACAGCAGATAATAGCCACGGCCAGCAGATTCTAACGGTAACATATTCACCGTAAATATTCAGACACACAAGCCAGGGCAAATTACAAAAAATCCAGATAAGACTGCTCCTAAATAAGTGGTCTGATCAGGGTATATAGTACTTGCAATTCCAGCACCACCAATGAGATGATGCTTAAAGTCTCGATCAACAATTTTTCCGTCATGTGGAAATGTTTCCTGGGTTGAATAAGTACTGAGCAGTGATCAAAGTGTCTTGCTCAAGGACACAACACATGCAGTGCCTCCTTTGCAACTCAAAGTAGCAACCCCTTGATCTCAAGTCAAGCACTCTACCACTGAGCCACCACACTCCTTTGCCTGTTTAGGTGTTACAGCTTGCTAAAATTTTATAATTAGTATATAATAATGAATTAAGGTGTACAATATTTAGGGCAGATACCGTAAAAATTCTATTAGATGCCGGGCGTTTATTAAAATACCTTTCATTGAGATGCGGTAGAGGCTACAAGTGACAGAAAACTCATTAAAAACATCCCGTAGCTGCAATTTCTCACAAAGAATAGCCATCTTGAAAAAGGCGCTAGTGTTGCTAAGTCCGTGGAACCAAGCTCAGCCGCAGAGGGGAGACTAGTTCCAGGCAGAGGACTAGAAATTCCCTGTTCTAACCATTTATTAGGACCAAGAGAGAAAAGGGGAGCTGTCAGTTAAGTTATTAAACCACCAATTTGAATCTTTGTAGGCTATGGCCAATTTTTTTTCAATATTACTTAGTGGGCATTTATTAGAAACATGATTTTTTTAAATTGCCTAAAAAACCCAGCAATTTTGGCATCCAAATTGAAGGATGGGTCATTTATTAGAGCATGGGTATCAAATAGAATTTTTATGGTATGTTTTTCTTTTTGAGATCATTGCAACACTCAATATTTTGAGATCACTGTTGTTATTATGCTTTAAGAATAGCAAGGACTACAAACTTGTAGAAAATGCAATGTTAAAACAGTTAAATGTCTAAGTGTAGGCAAACCGTAAAGACATAGAATGCAGCTTCTCATTAGGGTCTGCACCATTTCCTATGATAGAAGCCACATTCAATTTCAAATAGCAGCTCCTGATAATGACACACATGCCTCCCCAATATAATAAAAATGAAGAAATGTACTGTAAAGCCTTGATAATTTGGGCCTCGACACAAGTTTGTTTGTTTGATTTGATTCTTTATGTCCCAGTCAAAATTTTTTCCGTTATGTTGGGACGGGCATTGGCATTGCCAGAACATTGAAAAAGTTATGCACATTGAAGGAGACTACTGGATCAAGCAGTGGTTCTCACCAATTGCGTCCCTTTTCAAAATAGGAACTCTGTTAAAGGCAAGAATTTGCTCCCAGAGGGAGCGAATTCTTTCCTTTAAGAGTAGTTCCTTATGGTATGGAAAATCACTTTATACAACATTAGGTGACCTCCCTTGAATGTAACTATTTTCATTATGCATGTGCGTAACTGCGTAATGGGAGCTAGCCAATGACAGGTCTTCCTTGACACAAGAAAATGTGACTGTTGCATGCAAACAACAAAAGCCCAGACCAGCCTGCACATTCACTATATGGAACTCGCCCGTCAACCATACTCCATCCAAAATTTCAATATTCTAGCTAGTCTCTGTAGCTGAGCAGGCTGGTTGAGCCTTACATCATCGAAAATCCCGAAGGTATTCTCGCATCGAGGCACATTTGGTCTCTGATCTTTCTTCAACAACAAGCCTCATGATGCCAAACATTGGTCTTTGCCACAGCTTTTTTTCTATCCCCCATTTCTTATCTCATGACTAGCTTCTAATATTCTACAGGCATAATATGCGAACTATGAACATCACATTTTTAGCTCACCTCCAAGGTGAGCAATTAGTATACCAGTGACTCCGGCGTCCGTTGTTCGTCCGTCCGTCAACATTTTCAAACATCTTCTCCTCTGAAACCACTGGGCCAATTGAACTCAAATTTCATATGGAGACTCCTTAGGATGGGGGAACAAAAGTTTGTTCAAATGTTCCTGGTCACATGACCAAGATGGCCGCCATGCCCATATATGGTAAAAACCCTTTAAAAATCTTCTTCTCCAGAACCAGAAGGCTGATGACCTTGGGACTTGGTATGTAGCATCAGGGATGTGGGACCTACCAAGTTTGTTCAAACAATGATCATAGGTTGACCTTGACCTACTTAACGTCAAGGTCAAATTTGCTTCCTAATAGATATAAATGGGAATTTTTTTGAAAAGTTGATTTTTTGAATACTGTTAAAGCCAAAGTGATTATTCTTAATTGATATGTTGAAACTAATGAGACAATGGCTATAAATAAGTTTCAAAGGTCAAGGTTGACCTTTGCCCTTTCAGCCAAGGTCGCTCATATTGTGGTCCCATCAATATATTAAAACATAGTTTCCTCACAAACCATTGGCCCAATTGAGCTCAAATTTCATATGAAGACTCCTTATGATAAGTCAGCCAAAATTTATACAAAATATTTTGGTCACATGACAAAGATGGCCGCCACGCCCATATATGGTAAAAACCTTTTAAAAATCTTCTTCTCCAGAACCAGAAGGTCAGTGACTTTGAGACTTGGTATGTAGTATTGGGGATGTGGGGCCTACCAAGTTTGTTCAAATGATGATCCTAGGATGACCTTGACCTACTTAACGTCATGGTCAAGTTTGCTTCTCATGCATTTGAATGGAAAATTGAATTGAAAAGTTGATTTTTTGAATACTGTGGAAGCCAAAGTCATTATTCTCACTTGATATGTTCAATCTAGTGGCTATAAATAAGTTTCAAAGGTCAAGGTTGATCTTTGACCTTTCAGCAAGGAGTCCCATCAACATATTAAAAGTTTTCTCAGACAATTCTTGGCCAATTGAAACCAAATTTCATATGACAACTCCTTATGATTGGTTAGCCAAAACTTATACAAATTGTTATGGTCACATGACTAACATGGCCACCATGCCCATATATGGTAAAAACTCTTTAAATCTCTTCTTCTCTGGAACCAAAAGGCCACTGGCTTTGGGACTTGGTATGTAGGATTCGGGATGTGGGCCCTACCAGGTTAGCACAAATGATGAATCTAGGTTGACCTTGACTTACTTGATGGCTAGGTCAAATTTGATTCCTTATGCATTTATATGGAGAAAATCTTAAAATGTTCATTTTCTATAACTGAGCCGAATTCATTAAAGTTAAACCTATTGAGACAATGGTTAATTAAGTACCAAATGTCAAGCTGACCTGTGATCTTTTATCCAAGGCCACTCATTTGGACTGCCACAAACCTATCTAAACATCTTTTTCTCAGAAATCACTGGGCTGTTAGATGGATTATTCATTAGATTGTTTAGGTCACTTGACCAAAATGTATATGGTAAAAACAAAATTTGTTCCATTATAAGCTGTAGTTAACCTTGACCTATTTTAACATTATTAAGAAGATCAGGTGAGCGCCTCAGGACCTTCAGGTCCTCTAGTTTCTAATTTCTATACTCTCTCTATTGAAAACAGTGTAGATACAGATCAGCTGGCTTCTAATGAAGCTTCTAATGAAGCCAGCTGATCAGGATCCACACTGTTTTTCGTTCACATGATGAATCAATATATAAGCAATACAATTGCACCAATGAGACAGTTCTTTTGAGCACCCAAAGCACATGTTTAAATTGATGAGTAGGGAAATAATTACAGTTTTACGCTCATAAAATTTCCTCATCTTGGCCTATGATTGTGTAAACAATCTAAAAGTTACTCATGGCGGGTGCGATTTACGGCTTCTGGAAGCGGTAGACTGTTATCTAGAAGATACCAAATCATGTGACAGAAGCTGTTCAGAAGATAGAAGATCGAAAACAAATCGAACAAGCTAAGTAAACCGTTTAAACGTTTTGTTACAACATTTAGAAGGTCACTTTATCTACGCAGTTTCGTATTTCGATTTTTGTTTTTTTGGGGGGCATAATTATGTCATATTCAATGTAATAATCTTTCTTTAGATTATTTCGCATTTAATTTGTTGTCATTTACAATAATTTAGTTGGAAATCGCAAAACCAGTTATACGTAAATTTTATTGCCAAGATTTTCTAGCTCGCGTTGCAAGTGTGCGATCACGTGACTACTTCTATCTTCCAGCTTCTGCTCAAAATTCGGAAGATTCAGAAGAGCCTCTAAAAGCAGAAGAGTCCCGTTCGATTTGTCGGAAGCAGAAGAAAAAAGTTTCTTCTAATTTCAGAAGACGAAAATCGAACAGAATTTACGATCTTCTACTTCTAGAACACATCTTCTAGCTTAAATCGCACCCGCCATCAGTGTGCATTAAATGGACCATCCACACTTCATTAGATTAAATACAGTATTTTGTCACACAAATTCACCCATACAGTAATACTATCCGAAAGAATCGCAACAAACTCATCATATTTTCAATAAATAATCTTGAACACATCCATTAAGAACACTCTCCATGCAATAATGTCTTGAAACTGTATTCTTAATATGGGCCAGTCTATGTGATATTTAGAGATTATCTCACAGCGTTTTTGGTTATCGCCCAAAGTATCAACCTGAGACCCCATTATCAGCCTGAGAGCTTTAGCTCGAGGGCTGATAATAATCTAGGGTTGATACTGAGGGCGATAACCAAAGCCCCGTGAGATAATCTGTTTATCACATATTCCAATTCACTGTTTTAAAGTGTTTGACGCACAAAAATGTAAGTAAAACATACTTGTTTACGCCACTTGTTTACATCTGACGTCATCTAATGATCAACGTCTCATGCTGGGCATGATAACCTCTCTCCGTTCATAATGCATGACGTCCTGTTATCATCACAGCAGGCTGCAAACCAGTTGGCGGGAAAGAGCTTATTGCATATGCAGACTTTGCAATAGTTTTGCAATCATCTTGGAGAGGAGAAAAAAGCTGGTTGCTTTGCTACTATTGTCTTACAGATGTATTGTTACTATAAATGTCCTGTGGCTCTTCCTCATGGTGCCAAGGGTTGGTCTGCAGTATGTGATTGTGGTATTTCCTGATCATTATACTCACTTACTTTTTGGGTTATTGCAGCAAATAGCGTCTCAAATATGTGATAATAGTTCTTATTGCATACGGGTAATGAGCTACTTCATGAGACTTTGGTACTTATCACATATGCAAGCAGTGAAGGCCCAGACCAGTCTGCATAGTTGCTCAGTCTTGCCAGAGCTTTCGCTGCCTGCAACGTCATGGGTGGATCCAGGGGTGGGTTGGGGGAACCCATCCTGGAAAATCACAAGTGAGAATAGGTTTCCTTAGAAATACTGGTACTGACCCCCCTCAAAAAGCAGTTTTGGACAACAAGGACGTCCATATGCCTTCTGTGAAATATGTTGATGGCTAAAAAAATGTCAGGACCCCCCTGACGGAATTTTCTGGATCTGCGCATGAACCATGAAGTTTGGATGAAGATACTTCAGGTCCAACTTTAGGCCTCTAGGCCACTAGATAGCTTGGCATGCACGTTCAAAGAGAGACTTTTTGCATATGCGATAAAACTAAAATCTATTGTACAGGCTCATATATATATATAGACAGCAGCCCCATAGAGGCCCGGGCATAGAGGCTGGATGTCAAATTTTATTTTTTTATCCCCTTGCTTTATGTGCCAGCAATAATGACTCTGGCAGGTATCAATGGGTGGCATACACAAGTACCTCACACTATTAAATTCTTGCCCATATTTTTGTCTAAATTACTGGTCTGATGAATACAGAATGATCATTAGTATGACGATCTGCATAATTTTTTCTATAATGCACTGAAATCCACCTTTGCTCATATTTTAAAACATCTTTCCATACTTTGACATCACATTTCAATGTACAAACAACCTGAACACCCACTTTTGCACTTAAATACTGTTACTTTAGCACTAAATTCTCTTTTATTCCTTTCATCCAGTTTTGCTCAAAATTATATTTAAACCTATCCAATTTTACCGCTGGAAGAATCCATTGTCTATTTGAAGCTATCGTCTTCTGAATACCTTCCTTCACTGTTATGTATCTGCATCTTGCAAGCAATGTAGATCCAGATCAGATCCCACATAGTGTGGCATCTGATCTGGATCAACATTGTGTAGTCTTGCCTTCTATCCCCCTTAGAGATACAAGGCAATAACAGGTAAATGTTTCACCCTGTGCTAGCAGGACTTCATTTTAACCCCTTTTCTTTCACACTCAAGTCCTCCTTGTATAACGTCTCTTTTCTTCTTTTGAACACCATTTTGACACTCATCATACTCCTGCCAGGGACCAAAGAAACATCGGGCTGAAAGAGTATGTATTACGTTAGACATGTTATAGAATAGACACACCATACAGTAATTGCATTAGATATAATACCCAATTATATAATATTTATATATGATAAGAAATAATTGCATGGAATTCTGAAATAGTTCTTAGATATTTCCTGAGAGAGCTTTGATGTCATGTATCGTCATTTGGTTGCTAGTTGATTTTTTTGACGTCAGCTCTCTCTGTCTGCTAAGCCTTGTAACATTGACATTTTTAATAAAAGCGCTGCAGACATGCAACATACCTCGCCATGGGGTATTTTCAATGTTTCTAACATCAATCCAGGGCTATAACTCTGTACATATTTGTCAAAATTTACCCTTCTGCAGTTCCAGAACACTCCTTCACAATATCGACTCACATACCAAATTTGAAGAAAATCGGTAAAGAAATGCCAAAGATAGAGAGTGAAAACCAATTTCTAACGTCAATCAAGGGCCGTAACTCTGTACTTATTCGCCAAAATTTACTCATCTGCAATCCCAGGACACTCCTTCCCAATATCAACTCTCATACCAAGTTTGAAGAAAATCGGTAAAGGAATGCCAAAGATATAGAGTGAAAACCAATTTCTAACGTTAATCAAGGGCTGTAACTCTGTATTTATTTGTCAAAATTTACCCATCTGCAATCCCAGGAAACTCCTTCCCAATATCAACTCTCATACCAAGTTTGAAGAAAATCGGTAAAGGAATGCCAAAGATAGAGAGTTAAAACCAATTTCTAACGTTAATCAAGGGCCGTAAGTCTGTACTTATTTGCCAAAATTTACCCATTTGCAATCCCAGGACACTCCTTCCTAATATCAACTCTCATACCAAGTTTGAAGAAAATTGGTTAAAAAATGCTCCCAGCAGAGAGTGAAAACGATGCGCTGACTAACGGAGGTACAGACGGAAGTTCCACCAAATGGCCATTTAGGTGGCTAAGAGTTATGTGTCTAAAACATTATGCGTCTACGAATTTTAAGTGGCTAAATTCTGTCAATTTGATTTAAGTGACTATATTTTTGGGATGATAAATTTTTATGAGGCTACATTTTTATGTGGCTAAACACAGATTTAACCACCAGGGGCTCAAACTGCAACAGATTTTTATTTTCATTATATGAGGGTTACCCCCCTTAGAATAGCTTTTTGACAGTATCAATTGACAATGAAAAAAATATTTTTTTTTCTATTTAAGTAGGCATATAAGATCAAGGCACATAGTGTATGGACAAGACACCTGGTACATGGACATATTTTATCAAGCCACATTATGTAGATGGACGGTGTTGGAGGTCCATACAGATGGATAATTTAATATCCAATTTAAAGTGTCTTTTTTAAACTTACAGGGGTTACCCCCCTTAGTTGATTTATGTAGTTTTAAACAACTTCTTATGTGACTAGACACGTAAGAGGTTTTAGCTACTAAAGTGTCAAAAATACCAGTTATTAGCCACATAAGTGGTCATTTGTAAACACGGACGGACAGACAGACAGACAGACGGACACTCGTACAATTTTTTTAATGGAGGGTATAACATAATACCCAGCACTTTTTAAAGTGGCCGGGTATAAAAATGGCATAACATTGTTTTTACAACGGATAAACATTCAAAACGTAGATTAAAATACATTTTTCAGTCCGAAGAAAATTTATGGGAAATTCTAATGCCATAGAATCTGAAGGTCTCATTTACAATCTTTGAGTGTGTTAGAATCGAAATAAATTCATGCTGGTAGTGATTTGTTGCTTAATATATCAGTGTGAATCGTTTTCTTTATTAAGTAACAGTTGATGCTAGACTAGTGTAGACTGGTCTTACCTTCCCCATTAGATTTAGTACATGTTTTAGAGACAGATTTCTCTGGTTGACAGTCCACCTCATCAACAGAGATCAATGTTCGAATCCTCGTCCTCTTGTTGGTTTCTATATCACAGTCGCCCCATTCACCATAGTCATATTTACACTCTGTAATAAAGTTCGATTTAATTTTCCTGCTAGTATCGTCTGCTGATAACCTTGGCAAACAGCTTGGACCCAGATCAGGCCCAACAAAATGTTGGGCCTGATCTGGATCCAAACTTTTCAACACTAATGGTAATCCTGAAAGAATTATTTTTAAAAAGTTGATTTTTTTAAAAAAATCAGCAGACGACCAAAAAAAACATGAACAAAATTATCCAGCTTACCAAGAATTAAATTCACAATGAACGGTAAATGCTCTTAAACCTTTTTCTGGCAAGGCCCCATTAAGATGACTCTAGAGAAATCTGGTATCTGCATGGTATCAGCTGGTGATGGTGCAGACCAAAATTTGACACCAAGCCCCACTAGATAGCTGTACATTCATGTTTAAAGAATGACTTTACTTATGTGTTCTAAGGCCAGAATTCTTTTATTAGTTGATTTACAAAACCCTCCTACTGTAATTTTCCGGAAAGTAGGAAAAAAATAAAATTTATTTTATTTTTTTATTTTTTATTTTATCCGCCAACTCTAAATAATATTTGTTTCATTGAAAAAAAAAAATATTTAGGTTCTGTCTGTGCATTTTTGAGAGTGACACTCTTAAAAGTGATTGTCCTGTCCAGGTTTTTCGGAAAATGATGAAATATTTAAAGATTTAATACAAACTGTTGGTTTACCTTTATTAGTTTTACTATTTTTTTCTTGAAAAAAAGCATCTCGGTAAGAAGATAATTGGTCATTTTCAGAGCTTTCTTTTTCTCGCCCCGCCCCCCCCACCCCCCTGACCCTAAATTGGACAAAAATTTCTTGTAAATCAACTTATAAAAAAATATGGCCTAAGTACCATTATCATAAGGGCTAACCTGAATACATTGTCTGCACAGGCGCAGTACTCAAAGAATCAACCTGGTTGCTAAGGCACATCACAACTGAATTTTTTTTCCCACCTGCTGAGAAAGGGCTGACCTCTTGGCTCTCGTTTGTGATGGCTCATTGTGAAGTTGTCACTTTACCATTGGTATCCTGGCTCAGGTGTGTGCTTGATTGTATCGATTCCTGATCTTTGCCCTCTTTTTTACTTTGTTAATATGCGGTATGCATTACTTAAAACACTATGTTAAAAAAAGTAGCAAGCACTGAATGGCTATAAATAATCCATATGTGGAGACATCAAGGAACCTTTCGTATCTAAACAATAACAACGATTGATATTACAGTATTTAGCAACAGAATGATAAGTTTTTCAACACTTAAAATTTTTGAAAACATTTCGCACATGGCCAGGTCAATAAAGCCGTTTCAGTGACACATGATGATGCAGATTGATAACAAGTTTAAATCAACCAACCGGGTGAATCACATGAATTGGTGACACATTCAGTAAACAAGTAAGTTGCATGTACCGACATCCTAAAATCAGATAGGCCAGTATTTGAAAAATGCTCCCTATCTTAAAATGATGGCCTGAATACTTTTTTCTTATGAACTTGAACCCTTTCCTTCATGAATATTCATGCTTTAAGCCCTGATCAGGCAGCTATTAAAAGAGCTGCCTGATCTTGGTCTGCTCTGTTTGCAACAGTGTTAAAAGGCGTCTCAATGAGGTAAAGGGTTAAAACTGTTGAAATCATGCCTCTAGATATGAAAGCATTATAATTGAATTTTCTTCTCCATCAAAACATATGTCTAGATTTTTCAAAAGAACCTTATCATATGACGCCTCGTCAGGGAGTAATATAATGCCATGCAATAAAATCAATAAAAGTAAATGATGTCCATTATAACATTGCGTAAGCAATGGCAAAACTTGACGTTTTACGCCCAAAATGTGATTTTGAAGGAATTTTAAAAGTCCTGTGATAAATTTAATCTAACATTCGCACTCCTGTATTATTGAATTTATTTAACTTGTTGCGAAAAAGAGATAAAATGCTCGTCAAGCCTCGCATTTTATCTCTTTTCCTCAACTCGTTTAATAAATTCAATAAAACATGAGCACTCATATAAAATCCTCCATTTCCCATATACTTTTATTCTCATGCAGATAAGAGAATAGTCACATTTTTACCGCAAAAGTTTTCCTAAATCTAGACCTATATATGTGAACTTACTTTTTTTGCCTTTTTTATTACATTTCTTGGTGAGCACTCTGGTTGTTCCACAGAAATCAGCACTGCCACTGGTCACTGTGTCTGTACGAGTCATCTGATTGGTCTCGGGGTTGCAGGCACTCCAGTCTCCATTTATAAACTTACAGGCTGAAAAATAAGGGTTTTCTTTTAGAAATGAGCTGCGACATGAGATTTCCAACAATGTGATATATGCGACCAGCAAAGCCTCAGATCAGCCTGCGCATACGCACAGTCTGATCAGAGCCTTTGCTAGTCGCTTGAATATTCTGTGAGTGTTAAGCTACTGACTAAACATCATTTGGAGTTTCTAAGCTTACAAGGAGGCTGCACATGCTTGTCCGAGTCTACATTTGTCAAAATGCCACATTGTTAGAAATCACATGTCAAAGCTCAAATAGATTCCAAATGGATTAGTTGGGCTGGAAGTCAGCTGTAAACTAGACTATCTTCAACAACTGATCATACAAAGCTGTCTGAATTTTTACTCAACAATTCACTAACTAAAGCTCGCAGGTGATTCACATGAAAATTGAAATGCACAGCCTTATATTTCCTAAAAATCAAGAAAGATATTGCAATTGTCTGGTGCAGTCATGATTTGAGCTTTTATAGGTTTAAAAGAAAAGAGACAGTTAAAACTATATAAGCTGGTCCAACAAGTTTTTGTGGTACTTAAAAGCACAAAATATATTAAAGAAAATTTCTTTTTAAAAATATCATAATCCAACTTAACTTATATAATTGGCAATGTAATTTTTCTTCCCAGAATCAACTTTTTCTGAAGTTTACCGAGAATAATGTCTGCCATTTTTACCAACAGGTTTTCATGGGTCATCTCAAAAGTAGCGATAATTATTGTCATTAACACCACATTATAAATTTACCTTGTAAACAATGTCTTCTGTAGATTGTTTTCTACATCCGCGCAGTCTGATCAGCGCCTTTTTTTTGCTTTTTGGAAAGTATCATATGTAAACTTGCTGCAGGTGAAACCAAACAATCTAGTGTTGTCAGAAAAAAAATACCCAAGAAAAAAGATAACGCATCAGGCTTTTCTTCATTTCTCAGACATGGAAAAAGGCATTTTTTCATACAACGCAATTAACCCACATATGCCTAACGTCCTTTTTGTGGGGCATAGGTATACAGTGCAGAACCAGATGAGACCCAGCAGAACGCGGTATCTGATCAGGGTCTCCACCGTTTGCTTACAGAATGTTCTATAAAAATTTATGAAAATGAAAATGACACCAACACCCCTTAAAACGAAATCGTCTGGTCCAATTGAGTGGTGAGGGCGTAAATGAGTTAAATAGAAATTCAGTATCTTTTGTTTAATTCTTAAATTGGCTATTATTGTCAGTTGTTGAGAATATCACTTCTAAAACAAGTCGTTTTGGTTGAATAGATATTTAACGCAGTCACGGAAATAATTACTGCTCACAGCTGTCTTACTAACTACATTGTTAATTGTTAAACAAACGCTTTTTTAATGAAATGAAGTGTATCTATGGTTGACAAATTATCATTTATAATTAAATGTATGTTTTCACGCTTTTTAACCCTGCAATGTGGCTAAATTCCTATTGTACATTAGAGGCAATGTTTAGGTTCCCAGTGTTGGGACACCTCCGTAGAGTGGAACATTATGCGGAAAAATGAAAGAAAGACGATTTTGCTAGCATCTTATCTGCATGATTTTTTTTTTTTTTTTTTTTTGCTAAAAAATTGAAAATTTTAGTTCCGAAATGTGTAATTTACGTATCAAGTGTTAAGTATATCAAATCTACTCACATCAATTAGCTCTACAACCGACAATTTCGATGGTATAGAATAAACAGATGTAGTACGAAAAGTTATCATTTTGCCTCTTTTTCATATCGTCTCTGCAACAAAAGTTTGCAATATAACGATATTCTACAAAATGCAAACTTAGGACAAATATATTAACGTTTAGGAATTTAAAGAATTACACTCATTGAGCGCTTCAAATTGCCACAGTTAAAGTGACAAGTAGCTCATTAAAATTCTTATATCTACCATTTTCAAGATGGCGGCTTGTAAACAACGCAATCTGTCCAAAATAACACGAAAATTAACCATTATCCATGGATTTTATTCCAACATAACTCATATGAGATATACTTAAAAACTTATTCTCGTAAATTCCGTAAGAATTTTCTCCACATATATTGAATATTCACGGTTTTAACATCGAACTTTCCTATGAATCATCGCTATGAACAGCCTCTTTGAAAATGGCGGCAGAAAGGTATTTATCTCGGCGTATACCCGATTTACGCGTAGGCAATAATATTGATGAAATAGATAAGAAGCTAATCCCTGCAAGTATACATCCCTGCTGAAGTTTATCGCCTGTCATGTCAATTTTAAGATGACCCCCTGATCACATGACCAAACATGCCATGCGCATAAATAGATCATAAATATTCATAAGGTTGACTCTTGGGTCAGTTATGAAAGCAAACTCCTCAATAAAAAGCTTTAAGTTTTAGTAAAATACCACGAAAACAGTGTTTATATGTACCACAAAAACTTGTTAGTGGATGATACTTACGTGCTTTACATTTCCTGGAATATTCTTTGACTTGTTGGCATGATGATGGTCCACTCTTTAGAGTTTGTTTTCTTGTCATAGTATTAGTGGCAATGTCACACTCACTCCAGTCTTCAAACTTGTATTTACATACTAGGAAATAGACATAAGGTGAAATAATAGATGTGTTAATAAAAGACTGTTTCTCAATCATACACTTGCCTCCTATAATGATATGAGCCGCGACATCAGATTTCCAACAATTTGACATTTTGACAAGTGCAGACTCAGACGAGACTGCAGCCTCCTTTTAAGCTAAGAAACCTCAAATGAGGGTCAGTCAGTAGTTTAACAGTCATAGAATATTTAAGCGACCAGCAAAGGCTCTGATCAGTCTGCGCGTATGCGCAGGCTGGTCTGAGCCTTTGCTGGTCGCACATACCAAACTGTAGGAAATCTCATGCCACGGCTCATATGTATTTCTGGTTTTCAATCCAGCATCTTGAAAATGACCATAATGTAACAATTTGTTTGACGAGGAAAATTTGTATTTATAGGAGTTAGGCAAAAAAATTTTTATTGGTTTCTCATCAGGCCCGGTCGCATTTCTGGGCATGTGTAATTTTATTTGTGTCCAATATAAATAAGACTAAACTCTGCTCTGGACCTGCGTCACCGGTGCACATCTTCAATGTGTGAACAATCATTATGAAAAGTTTGAATATAAAGGAATGAAATCTGTTTGAGTTACAGATTACTCACAAATTACACTATGTAAGCCCTCTAAAGGTGGTGTAGACTAATAATATCGAAGTTCAACACTCCCAAAAAATATGCACAAAATATTGGTTGCACATGTTCAATACGTGAACAATCATAACACACAAAGTTTGAATATAAAGGATTGAAAATTGCTGGAGTTACAAATTACACAAAGCAGGCACCCACTAATGATTTCAGATGGATAAAATATCTAAGTTCAACAGACCTAAAAAATAAGAAAATATTTATCAAATGTGCACCAAATAGGAGGTGCACATGTTCAATGTATGAACAATCATTATGCAAAGTTTGAATATTCAGGAATGAAAATTGTTACAGACTACACAAACCAGACACCATCTAAGCATTTTACGGGAAAAATGTCTATGATCAAGACCCCCAAAAATGAAAAAAACATCATGAAATGTGCATAAAATAGGAGGTGCACATCTTCAATGTGTGAATAGTTATTATTCAAAGTTTGAATAAAAAGGAATGAAAACTGTTGGAGTTACAGATTACACAAACCAGTCACCCCCTAAGCACCTCGAATAGTTCAACTCTCGTCAAAAATGAGAAAAGTTCCAAAACTGTACTAGAATATTATTCGAACATTTGTAGAAATCACTGGTTCTTGAATTGTTGTAAAAATGTTTTAGACTATTTCAAGAAAACTTTCAGAATAAAAACAAGTTCTATAAATGTGTTGGACAAGAGTTCTAGAACATCATGTAACTGGTTCAGAACAGTTCTAGAATATATAGTTTTTAATCCAATTTCCTTTATTCTGTATCATTGGTCTTAAGTAAATGTCACTTTGATTATATCAGTCCACCACTCACGAGATCGCTCTTTCGCCCAAATAGTTTTTTCACGAGACAACCACATAGTGCAAGAGCAGTGCACAAGTAATGTGGCAGCTGTCGCCGCTGTTTTTCAATCAACAGTCTATAAAGAGAAGCTGGCCCATAACAAGTGTGTGTTCCTTTTAAAATACTTATGTGGACACTATAAGCATGTGAACGCAGAGTAAACATACTTTTACTTACGCATGTGTATTTACTCCATACCGCAAATTACTTACAGGTGTAAATTTTGTGCATGTGAATGGGGCCTAAGTTCAACACCCCTCAAAAATGAGAAAATATTCATGAAATGTGCACAAGATAGAAGGTGCATATCTTCAATATGTGAACAATCATTAAGCCAAGTTTGAATAAAAAGGAATGAAAACTTTTGGAGTTACAGATTACACAAACTAGGTACCCCAAAAAATGGATGGAGTTCGCTAAAGGGATGCTCAGTGAGGTAAAAATGCAGTCCCTTGCTGGTAAAGTCGGGTTTTTTTTTCATTTTCACCTTTCATTTCCCCTTTACTAGAGTTGTGTCAGATTTGACACATTTTCCACTGTTTTTGGTATAGTTATCAAGCACCCAATGAGTATGTTTTTTTAAAAAACTGGTGATGAATGCAAGCTGCAAAATAAATAACTCTACAATGGTTCATTACAGTAAATCCAAACTTCATCAAATCAAATATACACAATGTTGTAAATTAAGGTCCAATGCTCTGCCTATAATTTTGGGAATTGTTCTCAAAGTTACATAGGATAGGAACACTATATCATTCTGCAATCAGCCTACCAAATATCAGGTCTAGCTTTCACTAAAACCTGCGGTACAATAGGTTACTTATGAAACACTCAAAAATGATACCTTATTGAACAGGTAACCAGACAATTTTTTAGAGCTTTCATGCTAGGGTCTTATTTGTCAGAAAAATGAGAAAACTCACCTCTATTTGTTGCCTGTGTTTTTGTATCACCCTTGCATTTCCTCTCCACTGTCTCAGTGGCCTCACAATGGGCCGGATCACCTCCCTTTAAAGTTTTCACCATACAAGAACTTACCTCTACTTGTTGCCTGTGTTTTAGTATTTCCCTTACATTTCCTCTGCACAGTCTCAGTGGCCTCACAATGAGCGGGATCGCCTCTTTTTAAAGTTTTCACCATCACCTTCATGTTGGTTAGTTTATCACAAAGACCCCAAGCTGTCCTCTTGTACTTACAGACTGAAAAAAAATCTGCTCACATTTAGGATCAGACTGCTTCGGTGTGTGTCTATGCCTAGGGTTCAAAATTTTAGAAAATTTACCATAACTATTCAAAATTTTCATTGTGGAAAGTATATCATTGGATTTATGGTTGCAAATTCAGATTTATGGCAATGTGTGAATGAAGCCATAAAATGTTATTCCAACCGAAAAAACAATTTATCAGTCACCGCTTATATTAACTGAATTGTTTCAACATAACCTAATAAACATTTCCTATTTCACGGCATGTTACCTTTATCAGGTCATGATGACATTGCACTTTTTGAATGGCGTCGCTAATGACACTGAATCAACACAAGAATAAAAAATTACGTCATCACGGAAACGGCTCCGTGCGAAAAACACCCCAGATTTGCACCTATCATATAGTAAAACCGAGGGAAAGGCAGGGATGGTCGAGAAAAAAGATAGTGCGTCCAAAAACACGCTATATTTTAAATGGAAATACAAAGTATAGCCCAAAAATCAGTTTACATTTATTGAAAATCATAAATGCTTTTTAATTTTTTTGAGGGGGTGGACAGGGGGGGCGGGGG
Organism: Loripinus fragilis; assembly: GCA_964019695.1. Lineage (NCBI taxonomy): Eukaryota > Metazoa > Mollusca > Bivalvia > Lucinida > Lucinidae > Loripinus > Loripinus fragilis. The sequence continues at coordinate 108,320,279 of OZ026517.1, forward strand.
TACGGGGGTGGAGGGTGCAGAATCGGGGGTGGAGGGTGCGGAATCGGGGGTGGAGGGGGCGGGAAGCGGGGGTAGAGGGGGCGGGAAGTGGGGATAGAGGGGGCGGGGAGCCTGGAAAGATTGGGGCGGGAAATCGATTTTTTTTTATAGAAAATTCAAAGAAAATGGCAGTTTTATGCCTATAAGTAATATTAAGGTCCACCAAGAAAAATATGCATATTTGTGTGGACTATTTTGTCACACGACCCACGTAATGTATAGCGCCAGTAGGATTTCAGCTTGATTTTTACTGTCGTTCAAAGAACAGAGATACCGAGAAAACGAGATTAACAGGGTAGGTTGTCTTTAGGTGAATGATAGATCTTGTCACTCAGTGACAGAAACAAATCCAACTAATATAGGAGGCTTTAAATCTACTTTTTTAAGGAACCGATTAGCCTAATTGTTCAAAGAACCAAATTGACTTCTGTAAACTAATAAAAAGTTAAAACACAACATGAGTAGTGCTATGTTCGATAGTTCGCATTTTGATATATAATTGTCAGTGTTTGAGAAACTAACTAAGCAATGATTGTTTGACAGACCTGACAGTTTAATACCACGCATATCGCCAAGCTTGGAAAATTTATGCTAGTGTCTTGATTTTTCACATTATCGACGTATCACGCATTCTACAGTGATATTTGCATGAAAAAGAAAATGTATTGAGGCTTAAATGCAGAGGAAAGTCATTCCCTTTTTCCACACATGCGAAAATGTTTCATGAAGTTTCAAAAGCTCCTTGGCGCTTATGTTTATGTTATAATGTCTACCCGACTTAAACCATCGCTTATAGTACAGGGAGACTCCCTGAAATTAAGTATAAAATACAACTTTTTACAAGATCAAGAAATCTCCCGGATCTGACTGAACAAGTTTACTTTATTTTCTTGTCTTCTGCTGGTAACCTTTGCAAACAGTTTGTACCCAGGTCAGCACCGACAGAATGCCTGTCCTGATCTGGATTCTACTGGTCCTGATCTGGATCCAAAGTATTTGACACCTTGGCTCTGATGTTCATGAAAAAAATCGAAAAGGTTAATTTTGAAAAAAAAATCAGCAGATGGAAACAAATGCATGAAAAATCACCAAGTATGCAAATAATTAATTGACACTTAAGAGTAAGACAAAAACATGTATTTATTGATTTCAGTCGATGTTATTCAGACTTCAGTCGATGGTACACCATCGCAAATGACCGCCTTTTACATGAAATGTTGCCCGTGCCATCTACATCATGTGATCTAAGCACCTGCAAAGTTTGAAGTTGTTACATCCAACCATTGAGGTAGAAATGTATTTACAAGAAAATATAGTATATGAACTTGACTGTGACATCAAGGTCACTTGAAATATTGCCAAAAATAGTGAGTATGATCAGGAAATACCACAATCACAAACCGCAGACAACCCTGTGGCACCGCGAGGAAGAGCAGCCCCACCTTCAAGTTATGAGTAGATGCATTAACACACAAAATTTGAAATTCCTATCTCAAAGAATATTGGAGATATGCACCAGACTCAATGCAGTTTCTAGAAACTAGGTCTGAGGTCAAGTTCAAGGTCACAGAGACCCAATTATACTACCTGACACTTTGTCATCCCAAGATGCATCTACACACCGATTTTGAGATTCCTACCTCAAATAATATAAGAGATATGCTCCGGACACGATTACTCAAAAAAAACTAGGTCCGAAGTCAAGGTCACCATGACCTGTAAATGGTATTTGACACTCCGCCATCCCAAAAAGCATTTACACACCAAATTTGGAATTCCTATCTCAAAGAATGTAGGAGATATGCACCAGACTCGATGCAGTTTCTAAAAACTAGATCAGAGGTCAAGTTCAAGGTCACAGTGACCCAATTATGGTACGAAACACTTTGTCATCCCAAGATGCATCCACACACCAAATTTGAGATTGCTACCTCAAATAATATAAGAGATATGCTCCGGACACGGTTATTCTAAAAACTAGGTTAGAGGTTAAGTTCAAGGTCACAGTGACACGAAAAGGGTACGCGACACTCCGCCATCCCAAGATGTATCCACATACCAAAATTGGAACTCATACCTCAAAGAATAAAGAAGATATGAACGGAGACGAAGCGGGATGGACGGACACACGGACGGACGGACAGTGCGATTACTATATGCTCCCCAAAATATTAGGGTCGTTAGGGTAACCGAAAACAAGAAGTGTTTTGGCCTAATATACACCTTTGCTCACTCCAGAGGAGACATTCATCTCATGTGACAGTACTTTTAATGGGTACCGCAGCGCAGACGATAACGTGTCGGATTGCAGATGCAAGTCTGACTGCAGATACAGGAGCTGAGAGTTCGATCTCAGCCTGGTCCCATACTTTAGTGGAGATTTGATCTTGAAATAAATTCTACAGCCATTCTCCTCCCTTCCGCTGATTCAAGTAGGGTTAAGCATAAAAAACAAACAAACTAAAGTATGTTTAACTCTTTGTCCCCTGAAAATGCAGATGGGTCTTTGGTAAGCTATTTTTAGAATTAATTTTGGTTCCTGGCTACGCTTAAGTTCATGAACAAGAACAAAATTTTATCAGGGGGAGGGAAAAATCTGACAGGGGGAGGGAAGTGGGGTTGGAGGGGGAGGGAAGTGGGGGGAGAGGGGGAGGGAAGTGGGGTGAAAGGGGGAGGGAAGTGGGGGTTGGGTACCCCCCTGTCCACCCCCTCTTTTTTGATCTTAATAAAAATATAAGCATATATTTGCAATATAAAACTATTCACGCTTTTAGAGATATTACTACGCGGACTCGTCGATTTCCGGAAACCATCGTGTATTCGAAAAAATGGAGCAGGTGGTTTGAGCCACTCCATGGTATAAGCTATATAAATAATTCCATACAATATAGGACATAAACTGATCTGCTCAGCTCGCAAACTTCCAAATCAGAGTTTAAAGTAACAGGCAGTATATGTGCAGATCAGACTTAAATCATTTGTGGGTTTTTAAAAACTCTGCACTTGCATTATTTTCAATTGAGCAACGGCAGTTTTCACAAGGAACGGTTTATTTTACACGCGCGCCATTAATGTGTAAAGTGTACTGAAGTAAAATGCCAACACTGATCGAATACGCAGTTCAAAAACTGGCCCTACATTACTGAATTGTGATTTGCTGGGTCGTTAAAGCGAAACGCCAAGCAAGCAGCGTAGGTCCTGATTTTAAGCATCAATCGAATGCACTGAATTATTGGTTGCAGACATTCAAATGACAAAGTTGGAATAACTTTTCATTTGGTACGGCTTAGGGAAAGCGGATTAGCGCAATACCCCGAAGAAATATAAATGCCAGGACATATCGACAATAAACACAGGAAAGGCTTGTCGCATCTAATCTGTGTCTACATTTGTTAAGAAAGCTATGATCAATTATGCTGTGTTGTCATGGTCTACACTATTTTCTATCCTTAAAACATTCAGCAACTGCAATAAGATGGACAGATCCTTACATTTACAGTGATACAAAAGATGCTTTACGTCCCAGTCAACGACTATGGTCATATCGGGACGGCCGAATATTTACCGTGCAAGCTTGACTAAGCGGTAAACCAGTAAGTCGTGCACATGCTTTCGCTTGCAGGGAGTAGCTAGAATGGCCGCAGAAATTATTTCATGATCAATCTCCACGAAAGTATGGGACAAGGCCGGGATTGAACTCGGGACCGCTGGATCTGCAAGTCTGACACGTCATCGACTGTGCTATGTGGCCCGGTCCCGGGTACAAGACGATTTAAGCAGGCTGGACGATTTTATCAGTCACAGAACAATCTAAAGATGTGTCGTGTGACTGAACAAAAACAGAATAATAATTGTTTAATGACTCAATTTGATTGTGGGTTGGTTTTGATAGCTCACAGTGAGTATGTCTTTATAATTTCTACTGTTTTGCATGAATATGGGTGCCCTCACTCAGCAGCTTTAATCGTCTGCAATAATTTTCCGCGCATGCTGATCAGTGTTTTTTTTATAATTTGTGTTTCCTGTTTTAGAGCTACAAAGCTGTGCTGGGCAGACAGTTTACCGTAGTTCGAGAACTCACTGAGGTTATAAAACATTTTTCATACTCAACTCAGCAAGTGACGTATAGGTCACTGGCTCAGCTGAGCACGAAATTTATCCTGCTCATAAATGGTAAAATTTTAACATTTATACGCATGATAAATGCAACATCTAATAGATATAAAGCAAGAAACTTTTCATTTGTCGGTATTATATTTTCATGAGCAGTTGAGTCTACGTCACTTGTTGAGTTGAGCATGAATAAAGTTCTATAACCTCGGGCCCGGCCTATTTGAATAAACCTTTTGGAAGTCGACCCACTATGTAGCTGAGCACATTTTGAAAACTTCTCCGTGCTAAAAGAGCCCGAAATTTGCATCGCATATCGGACCCAGATGGGTCCGAGATCGTAAATATATAGAACCACGGGTTTGATAATGGGGTTTGACAGGTTATTTCTACTCATGTCTAAGGATTTTCGTGCGCCGTTCGCGAGCTAAAGAAAAGGAGCACTGTCACGCATTCAATGTCATGTACACTACTAATGATTCTGTCGGGCAGCTACGTTCAATAGTAAGAATATAGGAGCCGCTGTGGTGTATTGGATAAACCGCTTGCCTTGTAAACCTGGGGTCGCAGGATCGATTCTCGGCTTCACCAGATTGTCGGATGATACTTTAAGCCGTGGGTCTCCATATGACCTTAGCTGTTGGTGGGACGTTAAACACAAACACAACAAAAGTAGGAATATATTTTCTTTTGATACGGCTCTGTGAAAGCAGGATGTCTGCAATACCCGGAGGCGAAAATCACATCCGGTCGTAAAAATCGTGTAGCGCTTCTGTGTAGATGTGTGTGTTCATTTTTTAACCATTTTCCTTATGGCTTGTTACTTTAAACTTGAGAAGGTCCATTGTATATATCGATGGATCGAATGTTGTAATTTCCAAATAAAAATTGCATATTTTTCTGTGAAGATCGTTTTGTCTCAGCAAACAGTGAAGACCCGGATCAAATCTAGGTCTCCACCATTTGCGAAAAGTAGCATTGAGGCATTACTAGAAATTTAAAAAAGGTTTACAGAGACATATCATATTCTGTCCAAATAATGGAACCTTGGCAAACAGTGCAGACCAAGATGAGCTACCACACTAGGTACATCTCATCAGAGTTTCAGACACAGTAGACACAGTGTGTTAGGATACGACAGTCGAAGTCAACACCATTTGGTGACCATAAAAACGCATACAGCAACCATGATAATCAGAAAATTTTAGCTAACCTCCCTTTTCCAATTAGGATGTACGATTTTATCCGGCATAATTGGGTTTATAATATATAAAGAGGACAAAATCATTTCAAAATATTAGTTCAATTTGAATGCTTGCATTTTCTTCAAACAGAAAAACTGTGCTCAAACGGATTTGTTCAGTTTGTGCTGCTTCTTTACACCCCAGTCAACAATTTTCAATCATGTTGGAATAATTTTCTGTTTTCCTGGGTTGAACCAGAACAAAGAACGGATAAAGTGTCTTGCTCAAGGACACAACAGAGTGACCCTGGCGAGTCTCGAACCATTCTATCTCCAGTCTACGGCTCTACTAGCCGAACCACTGTCTTCCCCGACCAGACTGTAATGGATTCTAGGCTCAAATGAGTATGTTGGCTAGTTATTGCGCAGTGACTGATCGGTCGCAGACGCTCAGCGTATAACTTGGTTTTCATTGCAAATGCAATGTCCTTTAAATAGCGGGATACGGAATAAAATATGTACAAAACCATGTGACCTGGCGCAACACACACAATGGAGACCGAGATCTAACGTCGCGCTTCTGATCTAGGTTTGAATTGTTCAAATAGTTTAGATCCAAATCAGGCCCGACAAAACTGCTTATAAATGTTATTATCAACCATCCCTTATGGTAGATACAAGGCTCACCAAGTTTCAAGCAGTTTAGATCCAGATCAAGCGGGACATTTCGTAGAACCTGATCCGTATCCAAACTATTTATAACTATTATCAGAAACCATCCCCGTATCATAAATTTTATCTAAGGATACGACATAACTGTCCAATTCTTGGTCTAACTAACCCATGTATGCCTTATGAAACATTCAACTCTTATCAAATGGACCAGTCAATTTCCGTTTTAAGGGTTGTAGAGTGGTACTTTACATACATGTTTATTCAAATTTTACAAGAGCATTTTGTAAGCAACAGTGGAGACCCTGATCGGACGCCACTTTTAGTTGCGGCGTCTGATCTGGATCTGCACTGTTCGTCTTTGTCCCACAAAAGGCACTGGTCTTATGGGTTAACAAGGCTTATATCTTATACTTTGGACTTAAACAATTGCGCAACAATAAAGGTGGGATTTCTAGATTCAGCTAAGCATTTATTAATCTCATCTTACGTGTTACCGAGACAACATCGAGAAATAAAATGAAATAACACTTTACTGCGCGCACAGACGTATCATATAAAGTTAATGTGTGTCCTGCAATTTCCAAAGCTAAACGACTGCTACTGTTTTTATAAAGTTAATACTTGTTCCAACTTCCTCGTTATCGGAAATATACGGAAGTCTCCGATCAGCAGAAAGTAGTCAGGTATATACAGTCGACTCTCGTTAACTCAACTATGCATAACTCAATACTATCACTTATCTCGACCTGACGGCCCGGTCCCGGTATTTCCCCCTATATAGTATTGCAATTCCACAACGCTTATCTCGACAACGGCTAAGTCAATAAAACTGATAACTCGTTATGAAAAACTGGTCCCGCTGATCAATTTTAGTGTATTTTACAACGCCTAACTCGATTCCATTTCATAAGAAATTACCTTTTTATCTGAATGTGTCTCCAATTAATCCACCGCTTTCAACGTTAATTATCCCCATTAAAACCACCAATTGTTTGATCACTTAGTCCACGTGTGTGACACATGCAGTTGTAAATGAGTGTGTTGTACATGTATAATTACATAATTGACCGTGGTCGCCGAATTCTATTGATCTATTGTTGTACAACTTTAAAGCGGCTACATGAGCTAAAGTGTCATATTTGAGCAATCTCTGTCCGATGACTGCTCGTTTTAAATAAGGCCAAAGTATAATTTAATTGTTTCTCGAGCCATTTTTTTTTATTCTGAAAACAGACTTGTGCGTTTAAGGCTATTCATGTCATGACAAAAAAAGATTAGGAAGGCATATGCACATCAAGCCGACGAAAATTAAAACGTGCATATACACTGTTGGGGCTTAAAATATGACGACTTACGGAAGGGTTAAACCTGCGACCACGGGACCAGTTGCCGACTGAAAACGCTATGTTTATTTTATTTTGTCTTAGAAAGTGAAAAAATAGTCATAATGTCAGGACTGTAGCGGTACCTGAGAAACGATTCTATACTCTCTTTTTTAATGTTTCAATTTCAAATGTCAATCGATTCTTGGGTCAATTCATCCCGTAGTTTATTAATGAAATAGCTCCGTATAACAATCTATTATTGGATGAGTTGAACGTGAATTATTTCGCCCCGAAATGGTGGGTATCTGTCATAATTTGGTTACCTCGAACTACTGATAACTCGACATATTTTGCCCAGTCCCTTGAAATTCGAGGTATCGAGAGTAGACTGTATATTAAATTTCGCACGGAGCGGTTTCCGTAATGTCATAATCGCTAGTTTGTAGAGTGTTCAACAATGGGTAAACTGATAAATAGAATACCAGGTTCGCGTCTTTTGACATCAAGTTTACCAGGCTCGGCTTTGAGAACGCATGTTGAATCGCTCAGCAAGCCTCCAGATGTCAACATAGTTATGTTCTCAAAGCCTTGCCTGGTAAACTTGATATCAAAAGACACTCACCTAGTATTCTCTATTTACCTCCCCAAATGAAAATTTTGAATAGAAATATTGTTTATCTAATGCACCTCTATACTTGTTTACTATAAAAATCTTTGTTTCATCTTAAATCAGAGTGTTGCAAGCTGCATAAAGCAGCACTTCATCCAACAAAACGTGTCACAACTAATGACAGCAGTAAACCACTGTCCCAAATTTCTAGCATTATCCAATCAGACGTTGCATTACATATGCTGGTAAATTTTGGTTGCTTTTGAATTGTCTGCTGATTTTTTTCATAATTAACTTTTTCAAATAATTCTTTCAGGAATACCATCAGACTGTCAAACAGTATGGATGCTGATCAGGACCGACTTTGGCAATAATATTTCAGTCATAAAGTGCCATCTTCAAAATAAGACAGAATATAAGGAAGGTTGAAAAAAAAGTTCCCTTCCATACATTCATACATGACTTCTGGACTTATGAAGCACCACAATATCTTAGGTAATACAGACATCATCACGAGATGCCTGGAAATTATTCATGATTTTTGCTGTCAGCTGATTTCAAAATCACTTTTATCAAAAAGATGTTTCAGGGATACCATCAGAGTATCAAACAGAGTGGATCCAGATCAGGGCTGGCATTCTGTACTAATTACTCTTCAAATCATTCTACAAAGATCAGCTAAAATCTTGAATAGTATACAAATTGTCTGCAAAGGTTATCAGCACTGATGGCAAAAAGATATCACTGGCCAGTAAAGAATTACTGTAAGGCCAGAATTTTTTTATTAGTTGATTTACGAACCCTCCTACTGTAATTTTTCGGAAAATAGGAAAAAAATAAAAATTTAATTTCTAAAATTTTTTTTTTATTTTATCCGCCGACTCTAAATATTATTTGTTTCGTTGAAAAAAATAATGTATTTTTGAGGTTCTGTCTGTGTATTTTTGAGAGTGACACTGTTAAAAAGTGATTGTCCTGTCCAGAATTTTAGGAAAATGATGTATATAAAGATTTAATACAGACTGTTGGTTTACCTAAAAAAAAAGCTCTGAAAATGAAAAAAAAACTAGAGGACCTGAAGGTCCTGAGGCGCTCACCTGATCTCCTTAATAATGTTAAAATAGGCCAAGGTCAACTACAGCTTATAATGGAACAAATATTGTTTTACCATATATGTTGCAGACATTTTGGTCAAGTGACTTAAACAATCTAATGAATAATCCATCAAACAGCCCAGTGATTTCTGAGAAACAGATGTTTAGATAGGTGTGTGGCAGTCCAAATGAGTGGCCTTGGATAAAAGGTCACAGGTCAGCTTGAAATTTGGTACTAAATACAAGATTTTTCCCAAATAAATGCATAAGGAATCAAAATTGACCTTGCCATAAAGTAGGTCAAGGTCAACCTAGATTAGTCATTTTTGCAAAACTGGTAGGGCCCACATCCCCAATGCTACATACCAAGTCCCAAGGCCATTGGCCTTTTGGTTCCAGAGAAGACGACATTTTTAGGGTTTTAACCATATATGGGCATGGTGGCCATCTTGGTCATGTGACCAGTACAATTGGTATAAATTTTGGCCAACCTATCATAAGGAGTCTTCATATGAAATTTGAATTCAAATGGCCTAGTGGTTTCTGAGGAAACTATGTTTTGAAGTGTTGATGGGACTCCGATATGAGCGACCTTGGCCGAAAAGTTAAAGGTCAACCTTGACCTTTGAAACTTATTTATAGCCATTGTCTCATTTGGTTTAACATATCAAGTGAGAATAATGACTTTGGCCTCAACAGTTTTCAAAAAATTCAATTTTCAAAAAAAATCCCATTTAAATGCATTAGAAAGCAAATTTGACCTTGACGTTAAGTAGGTCAAGGTCAACTTAGGTTCATCATTTGAACAAACTTGGTAGGCCCCACATCCCCAATGCTACATACCAAGTCCCAAGGTCATCGGCCTTCTGGTTCTGGAGAAGAAGATTTTTAAATGGTTTTAACCATATATGGGCGTGGTGGCCATCTTGGTCATGTGACCAAAATATTTTGCATAAATTTTGGCTAACTTATCATAAGAAGTCTTCACATGAAATTTGAGTTCAATTGGGCCAATGGTTTGTGAGAAAACCATGTTTTAATATATTGATGGGACTCCAATATGTTCGACCTAAGCTGAAAGGTCAAAGGTCAACCTTGACCTTTGAAACTTATTCATAGCCATTGTCTCATTAGGTTAAACATATCATGTGAGAATAATGACAAAAGCTTCCAAAGTTTTCAAAAAAATCAACTTTTCAGAAATTTTCCCATTTAAATGCATTAGGAAGCAAATTTGACCTTGACGTTAAGTAGGTCAAGGTCAACCTAGGATCATCATTTGAACAAACTTGGTAGGCCCCACAACCCCAATGCTACATACCAAGTCCCAAGGTCATCGGCCTTCTGGTTCTGGAAAAGAAGATTTTTTAAGGGTTTTTACCATATATGGGCGTGGCGGCCATCTTGGTCATGTGACCAAGACCATTTGAACAAACTTTCATTCCCCCATCCTAAGGAGTCTCTATATGAAATATGAGTTCAATTGGCCCAGTAGTTTCAGAGGAGAAGATGTTTGAAAATGTTGACGGACGACGGACGACGGACGGACGGACGGACGACGGACGCCGGAGTCACTGGTATACTATTAGCTCACCAATAAGCCTTCGGCTCAGGTGAGCTAAAAAAAAAAGCTCTGAAAATGACCAGTCAACTGGTCATTTTCAGAGCTTTTTTTATTATTTTTTTTTCGCCCCCCCGACCCTAAATCTGAAAAAATTTTCCCGTAAATCAACTAATAAAAAAAAATCTGGCCTAAATCTATGGTGTGTATTTTCTTACCATGTGGTCTTAAATGTTTATCTTTACACCTTCTAACATCTGTTGTGGTGGCATTACAAACACTAGGGTCCCCAGCTTTCAGGGTGAGTAGTCTAGTGACGGTGTTAGTGGCGGCATCACAGGGTCCCCATTGACTCTTGTCGTACTTACAACCTACAACAAATACAACATTACAAACACTAGTGTCCCCAGCTTTCAGGGTGAGTAGTCTAGTGACAGTGTTAGTGGCAGCATCACAGGGTCCCCATTGGCTCTTGTCATACTTACAACCTACAACAAATACAGCATTACAAACACTAGGGTCCCCAGCTTTCAGGGTGAGTAATCTAGTGATAGTGTTAGTGGCAGCATCACAGGGTCCCCATTGACTCTTGTCGTACTTACAACCTACAACAAATACAGCATTACAAACACTAGGGTCCCCAGCTTTCAGGGTGAGTAATCTAGTGATAGTGTTAGTGGCAGCATCACAGGGTCCCCATTGGCTCTTGTCATACTTACAGCCTACAACAAATACAACATTACAAACACTAGGGTCCCCAGCTTTCAAGGTGAGTAATCTAGTGATAGTGTTAGTGGCAGCATCACAGGGTCCCCATTGGCTCTTGTCATACTTACAACCTACAACAAATACAGCATTACAAACACTAGGGTCCCCAGCTTTCAGGGTGAGTAATCTAGTGATAGTGTTAGTGGCAGCATCACAGGGTCCCCATTGGCTCTTGTCATACTTACAACCTACAACAAATACAGCATTACAAACACTAGGGTCCCCAGCTTTCAGGGTGAGTAATCTAGTGATAGTGTTAGTGGCAGCATCACAGGGTCCCCATTGGCTCTTGTCATACTTACAACCTACAACAAATACAGCATTACAAACACTAGGGTCCCCAGCTTTCAGGGTGAGTAATCTAGTGATAGTGTTAGTGGCAGCATCACAGGGTCCCCATTGGCTCTTGTCATACTTACAACCTACAACAAATACAGCATTACAAACACTAGGGTCCCCAGCTTTCAGGGTGAGTAGTCTAGTGACAGTGTTAGTGGCAGCATCACAGGGTCCCCATTGGCTCTTGTCATACTTACAACCTACAACAAATACAGCATTACAAACACTAGGGTCCCCAGCTTTCAAGGTGAGTAATCTAGTGATAGTGTTAGTGGCAGCATCACAGGGTCCCCATTGACTCTTGTCGTACTTACAACCTACAACAAATACAGCATTACAAACACTAGGGTCCCCAGCTTTCAAGATGAGTAATCTAGTGATAGTGTTAGTGGCAGCATCACAGGGTCCCCATTGGCTCTTGTCATACTTACAACCTACAACAAATACAGCATTACAAACACTAGGGTCCCCAGCTTTCAGGGTGAGTAGTCTAGTGACTGTGTTAGTGGCAGCATCACAGGGTCCCCATTGGCTCTTGTCATACTTACAACCTACAACAAATACAGCATTACAAACACTAGGGTCCCCAGCTTTCAGGGTGAGTAGTCTAGTGACTGTGTTAGTGGCAGCATCACAGGGTCCCCATTGACTCTTGTCATACTTACAACCTGCAACAAATACAGCATTACAAACACTAGGGTCCCCAGCTTTCAGGGTGAGTAGTCTAGTGACAGTGTAAGTGGCAGCATCACAGGGTCCCCATTAACTCTTGTCATACTTACAACCTATAACAAACACAAATTAATCCTCAACATGCTGAATAGCTTTATGTATTACAGTAAAACATGTGTAAAACTGCCACTCAAAAATAGACCAAACAAAGGTCTTAATGACTCTTGTCGTACTTACAACCTATAGCAAACACAAATTAATCCTCAACATGCTGAATAGCTTTATGTATTACAGTAAAACATGTGTAAAACGGCCACTCAAAAATATACCAAACAAAGATCTTAATGACAACTGGTAGCTTGATGAAGGTCAAAAGTATTGTCAAATGCTCCCTTTGGAGCATTCTGCAATACTTTGACCTGCATTAAGCAATAATCGGTCTTGAAAACCATTTTTTGGTCTTTTTGAGAATGGCCATTTCATGCAGGTTTTATTGTACACTTCTCCCTATTTTATTTTCCAATTACCGGCAATTTGCAGTATTTCAGTTAATTAAACCCACAAAAGGTGGCTTAGAAGCCAGCTGATCTGGATATACACTATTTATAAAATGGGCCTTGCCCCAACCTGTCCCATCAGGGTATTGAACCTGGGTAGCTGGATTTACAGGCAAACACTCTGCAACATCACTGTAAAAGCCAGCTTTATCCAGAAGGCAGCAGAAATGTATTATGTCCCTAGGCCCTGTGACATTCACCCCCTCCATAATGAAATTAGTCCTCGAATTTCATGTGAAAGGAGACCGAGGAAGGTATTTATGCACAGAACGGTCATAGGGTGGGTTATTTATGTTAGGCGCCATTGTCATAGAGCGAAATTATTTCATCATGTGTCTCAGCTGCGAATCGAACCTAGGTCTCTGGATCTACAGGCAAACATGCTACCATGTCGCTGTAAAAGCCAGCTTCTACCAGTATCTATATATGTATAGACCCTGTGACACACGTATTTCATTTTATCATTGTAATGAGAGCAGTTAGCCACTATCTTGTTTTTCTTATATATTTCTCTAAATCAGTCAATGAAACCAAGTCTGCTGCTTTCAAATTTTGTAGGTTCTCTATTTCTGAAGAATCAGTTTTTCCAGATTATTTAGAGGTCACAACAGCTGTTGTTGTGCCATATGGGTTTTGTAGAACTTCTCCACTCATATCGATACAATGTGATATTTTTAATGGTCTTAATCTTTCAAGCTTTGTGTGTGCAAAGAGTGAAGACTCATTCTGGTTTCCTATCTGATAAGTACCACTCACCACCCAATAAACATATTTTACTAAATGCTTGTTAATTGAAAATTAAGCCCTGACATGAGATTTCCAACAATGTGGTATGTGCGACCAGCAAAGCCTCAGATCAGCCTGCGCATATGCACAGTCTGATCAGAGCCTTTGCTAGTCGCTTGAATATTCTAAGAGTGAACATCATTTGGAGTTTCTAAGATTAAAAAGAGGCTGCACAGGCTCGTCTGAGTCTACACTTGTCAAAATGCCACATTGTTGGAAATCACATGTCATGGCTAAAATGTACCTGTATTGTATTTTTGAACATTAACTCTTTCCTTGCTAGCGGCAACTTTTGTCATCTGCTGTAAACCTATGCAAACAGTTTGGAACAAGACCAGGACTGACAGAATGTCCGTCCTGGTCTGGATCTAATCTGTTTGACACTCTGATAGAGTTCCTGAAATCATTTTTGAAAAGTGAATTTTGAAAAAAGTCAGCAGTAGATATAAGTGTGCAAAAATTACCCAGCATGCAAATAGTCAATCATCTGCTGTATTGTCAGACCTTACCTTTTCTTCTCCTTCTTGACCCTGGTCCCTTTTTTCTATTTTTGCGACACGGTCTTGATATTATTTTTGTAGCTTGACAGACAGCTATATCCCCTTTTTTCAGCATGAGGAGCCGGGATACAGTGTTGGTGTGAGGATTACATTTGCCCCATTTGTTCTTCTTGTATTTACAAGGCACTGCAAAAATTACAAATACAAAGAGGATCTTGCATGAGTGATCATTTTTTCATATGAAATTTATTGAACGAGCCTTTGGCGCGATTAATAAATTTAAATTGAAATGATCACATGTGTAAGATTCTGTTTATCATATGACCTATAAATGTGATTTTATCACCTTCAAAGTTTGTTTATTTAAATGAAAATCTGCATTGTTGTAACGGATGGGTCATGACATTACTTGTTCACGGCAAATGTGTCATGTTAAACGTATGGTCATAACATAATTTATGCAATGATGTTATCCACTGATTAACAGTAACATCATATGATAAATGTATATGAGCCATGACATGAGATTTCCAACAATGTGGTATGTGCGACCAGCAAAGCCTCAGATCAGCCTGCACATACGTGCAGTCTGATCAGAGCCTTTGCTAGTCGCTTGAGCATTAAGCTACTGACTGAACATCATTTGGAGTTTCTAAGCCAAAAAGGATGCTGCGCAGGCTCGTTGGAGTCTACACTTGTCAAAATGCCACATTGTTGGAAATCTCATGTCACGGCTCAAATATGGGCCTCTTTCGTTGTATGCGATCAACAAAAGGGCAAACCAGCCTTTGCATTTGTGCTGTCTGATCAGTGCCTTTGTAATTCTCTCTGGAGAGCATAATTCATCTCTAAACTTGCTGTTTGAAGCCATTGTCAAAGGGTCAAAAATCCATGTTCAAATCATGAGGTTCACTTACTGTTTGAACATGGGTCTTAACTTGATAATACTTAATATGAGCCCTGAATTGTTTGCATGACATTACACAAGCAAGCATTGCAGCATTGACTTATCATTTTTCTGATGCTTTTGTTTGCAAAATGTTGCACACAGCTATGATGTTGTGTAGATATTATGACATTCAAGTTTGACACTGACGCCATTTTGTATGGTGAATTCAAGTAGTAGAAAATAGGTATTTTAAGGCTTAAGCGGTGTTTGGTGCGATTTTGGTTGAAATCAGGTAAAATATGCAAGAATAACGATCACACAATGTCATGTTTGTTTCATTGCATCAACACTTGTTGTGGCCCTCAGGAGATGTTTGAACACTCAGCCTAGCGGCATTGTGTTCAAACAGCTTCCTCGGGGCCTGGCAAGCATTAATGCATGAAAAAACATGTGTGATCCTTATATTAACACCCTTTTATTCTCATATATATTATTTCTTTTCAAGTTAATTATCGTCTTTGGTAAAAGAAATGCATATGTTAATTTTCATATCAGCCGGACTAATGACAAAAAATATGAAAAAAAATAAAGCCCTACTTTTCTTTACCTTTATTTTTCCCTTTCTTCTTTCCTTTACACATCTTTTCTAAGGTCTGTGTTGGTTGACATACTGATGCTTTCCCACTTTTTAAAAATTTTACCATTGTCTTTTTGTTAGATACAGGGTCACAGTCACTCCATTGCGTCCGTCTGTACTTACAAACTGAAACACAGAATTTATCACAAACTGATTAGTATACAGTGCAGTCCCTTTAAATAGAGGATCTTATATGAGTGCTAATGTTTTATTGAATTTATCAAACAAGTTGGGGAAAAGTGGTAAAATGCCTGGCTTGCCGAGCATTTAATCACTTTTTTGCAACGAGTTTAATAGATTCAATAATACAGGAGCACAAATGTTAGATTCTATTTATCACATGACATTAAAATTACTTAAAAATCACTTCTTAAGCATGAAAACATCAAGATTTTGTCATCTTTTACGCAACGTTATAATGGACGTCATTACGCTACGTTACTAAATCTGTAAACCATTAGTGGTTTATCTATTTTATTGCATGGCGTTATATCACTCCCAGACGTGACGTCATGTGATAAACACTATATTTTGGGTCCTTAGCATGGATCTTGTTATAAGTGAATTGTGTTAATTTTTTGTACATAGGTCATTAGGCAAAAAAAACATTGAATTGTTTCTCAGGCCATTTTTTTAAAAACAGATGCGGCAGGGTGGGTTTTTTTTTTAATTTTTATTCAGCAGAAAATAGATGCGGGAACTTTTTTTGAAACTAGAGCGATACTTTTTTAAAAGTTGTGCTTTGAGGGTTATTTCATATTGAGTCGATTTGACTTCCATCACCGATTCATAAAACTGACACTGTTGGGGCTTGATAACTAACAAAATATCGTTGAAAACATCGAGCGGAATACCGGAAATGGAGCCGAGAATAGATAAACTGTGTGACGCAATGGACAACAACGTCCGAGTGAAACCGCATGGTGGATACCGATAACAATGTTATGAAATTGGAAATGCGGGTCTTTAAAATTTTTATTTTTAAAAAGCAATAAAAAAAAGTAATGCAGAGCTTTTAAAACAGATGCGGCGGTGCCTGAGAAACAATTCATTTTTTTATTTGGCCTTAGCTGCATGGCTAAAATATAGAGACAGTCATTCAGTTTTCATACTTCATTCCTTGTTTGAGAAATCTTGCAATAGAAGTAAATACTTTTTATCACTGGGGTTGATATAACAACATGTATTAAAATCGATAAAACACTACTTTATTAAATATTATTTAGTAATGTATTGTAACAACCCCAATATATATGACAGGATTTAAAAGTTTTCATGCTAAAAAACATGATTTCAAAGTAATTTTAGTGTCATATTATAAATAGAATCTAACGTTTTGTGCTTTGTTTTTTTTTAGTTTTGTTTGATTCTTTATGCCCCATCAACAATCTTTCAGTTACAAAGAGATGGGTTGAACCAGTTCTATAAGCTAGAATTTAACATTTTGTGCTCCTATATTATTGAATTTATTTAAATAGTTGCAAAAAAGGGATAAAATGCTCATCTCTTTACCACAACTTGTTTATTAAATTCAACAATACATGAGCACCAATGCCACGTACAAGATCTTTAATTAACTCTTAAATACCTAAAATCTAGTGTCGTCTGCTGATAACCATCACAAGCAGTTTGGACCCAGATCAGGCCCAACAAAATGTAGGGCCTGATCTGGATGCAAACTGTTTGACACTCTGAGGGTATTCCGAAAATAATTTTTCGGAAAAGTTGATGATGAAAAAATCATCAGACGACAAAAAAGCATGGAGGCAAGGTAATAAATTATAGAATAATTTGATGCTTGGCAAATAAACTGACTCTACCTGATAAATGTTCGGATGCATTTTTAAAAATTTAAACAGGATACACCATTAACAGCAGTTGAAAAGAGTTTTAGAAACTTTATGCAAATCAGATTCGGATTCATTTCACATCCTATTATGGCCAGGGAAATGTGAGAAGGAAAATTCTGTTTGTACTTTCTTGTTTAAATCTTTGCATGCGGAAAATTTTTTCATGATTTTTGTTTTCTGCTGTTTTTTCTTCAAAATATGCTTTTTTAAAACAAATTCAGGACTACTATGCACTCGATTTGTAATGCGATGTCTGATTGGATAACGTCAAAAATTTGCGACAGTATATCCTGCGATATACTGTCAGAAATAGTTTGACATCATTAATTACATCATATTTTGTTGGATGATGTGCGGCTTTATGCGGCTTGCAACACGCAAATTTGAGATGAAACTGCAGAAGTGCATTAGAATGGTGATGACCATATTCAAAATTTTCATTTGGGGAGGTATATCGTCGGATATACAATCGGAAATGTATTTTTACAGCAAGGCGGGAACCACCCCAAACAGTTATCCCCTAATTGTCAAACAGCCTGGATCCAGATCAGAACCAACATTATGTAAGCTGTTTGCCACTCTGATGGGATTCCTGAAAGAATTTTTCAAAAGTTGATTTTGAAATAAATCAGCAGACGAAATATTAATGTAATATCTGAATGCATTGGGTGTTAATGTCGAATTTTTACCTATTGGTTTTCTTTTACATATTTTTTCTTCTGTCATAGTTTTGTTACATGTGGCCGGATCCCCTCTCTTCAGTGTTTTTACCATTGTTTTCATATTTGTGTCCTGGTCACAGTCACTCCAGGTCCCCTTCTGGTACTTACATTCTGTGTCTTAAAGAAAGAGAAAAGATCAAAAAGTTAATACTAACAAAATTCATGCAGCAGGGTAATCTTTCATTTTTGTCATCTGCAGATTTTTTCAAAATTTTCTTTTTTAAAAAGGAATTCCATTAAAAATTAGTATCAAACAACTTGGATCTAAAATGTCGGGTCTGATCTGAGTCCAAACTGTTTGCTAAGGTAATCAGCAGACAACACTAGCATTGCAAAGAGCCTCTACTCATTTACTCAAGGACATTATGAACATTATAAATTCTACAAATCTGACCACAACTTAATTTAGTATGTTATCATATTATATGCTATCCTGCATATTAAAGTAATCTGTAAATGCATGGGCCTATTGACTTATTGGCCTATTGTCGGGCCCTCCGGGGTTTACCTGTTGGATTTCTTTTGCTCCAGTATTCAGTTCTATTTACTGTTGAGTCCTTATCTTTGCTTTATCTCCTTGTTATATCTTGATTTATATGTTTTAGGAGATGATGCATTGATAAGTTAGGGGTCTTTCATGCAAACCAAATATCTTTGTGTCTTGATCCACATCTGAATTAAGGGTGAGGTTGGCGCGCCGTTAAACCGGTTTAAGCCCTCCAGTAAAATACTTTACTGACCGTTCCAAGATGGTACTTCTTTTGTGGATCTTTTATGTTTTTGTTCTGTCTTATGTTTGCTATGGCTTTGTGCGCGTCTTTTTATATGTGCTTTGTGGTCACCTGCACGGAAAGGGCTGACCTCTTGGCTCTCGTTTGTGGTGTCTAACTGTGAGTTTGTAACTTTCCCATTGGTATCCTGGGTCAGGTGTGGTACTTGATTGTATCGACTCCTGATCTTTGCACCCTTACTTACTCTTACTAAATGTGTCTTATTAAGAAAACAGACCCTATATATTGAAAAGGATACCGGTAATTTGGATCTGTGTTAATAATAATATGAACATATACATGAATTTGACCACAGTTTAGAATATGTTATCATCTATTACTATGCGTCCACAGTTTAAACTGAAACAGTGTGGATCCCAATCAACTAGCTGTATCTAAAGCTAGCTGATCAAGATCTACACCTGTTCGCAAAAGTACTAAAACATGTACCAGATTCAAGCCTGATATTCATTGTCTAAGTTCTGTAGAATATTTAGAGTAAATCGTGAATGTACTATTAAGAGACAATTATATCATTCTAATAGTTTGGCACCTGCTGTGGAACTCACACCTGGAGAATTACCTGGAATTTACCTGTATTTCCTAACCTTTCTCTTGCTAAATTAATCAAAAGGTTAACTAAAACCAACCAGATTTTCAGGCAAAATGATTACCTGGTTCCAAAGAACTTGTAGATTGAATGGCAAATTATATGAAACCAGATCAGCTAGTTTGTTAAAAACCTGGCTGAGCTAGATGGATACTCATATACTCACTTTGTTTGCAAATGGTTGTAATCGGGTTCAGCAGGGAAATGGTCAATTACCAGACAGTCTGAGAATAATTTACTGTGTCTGTAAATCAAAAGTTCCCCAATAAATGAAAGTATTTCCGAGCAAGATGCCCTGAAATATGAGGGTGTTGCATCTGGATATCCAGTTGTGTTCCATCATCAAATACACTATCTGATCAGGGTGTATTTACATTACATACTCTCGTAACTTACTCATTTTGATCGAGCTGTTGATTAGGAAATCATATTGTTTTGTATCATAAATAAAATGTTAAAAACAGTGTATTCAAGATTTAGAGGTGGTTTACTGAGTTTGGCATGCACTGAGGGTCGTTATAATAATACTCCATTTGTGGAAAGATTATGTCCTCTTTGTAAAAGTGATATCGAGACAGAATTTCACTTCCTTCTGGTATGTCAGAATTTGAGCCAAATTAGATCCAAATATATCTCATTCATTTGGTACACCTATATGTATTTGTCCGTTGATAAATTTATTTATTATTTTATTATTTATACTTCTACAAAATAACATTTCTCAACATATTTTGAATGCAATGAAATTTTGCAAACAAAGTTTATCAATTGAATGGGTGTGGAGGATGTGTCATTCTATGTTATATGTGCATTATTTGTGTATGTTTGTAATTTTGGCCTGTTGCCTATGTTACCAAAGAAATAAACTGTTATCGGTTATTCAAGATACTGCAGTAGCATACTAGTAACCCTTTCTCATCTGATGGCTTCTTCCATTTAGTTGAATACAATAAAATCTAGATGGTCCACTGTACATTTTTAAGGGGCACAGGTTGGAACTTAGAATTTCTTTTCTCATCTTCTGTTCCCGAAGATTGATTTATATTGATGGACAGTGTAGTATCCCATGTAGTACACCCTGGCCCTTCCATGCTTGCCAAGGTATCCGAGTTAAACAGGCATGTATTAGCATCTGATCAGGATCCAAACTGTTTGGCACAATTATGGTATTCCTGAAAGAATTTTTCGAAACAGTTGATTTTGAAAAAATCAGCAGAACACAAACAAGAGGGCCCTTAGGCCCTGGGTTGCACACCTGAGCATGACCGTTTATAAAAGATGGTGCTACAAAGGCCTAGTGGTTTCGGACAAAATGACTTTCATTTATGTTTTCCTTATACAAGCCTATGTAAAACATTTGACCAACAGGACAGGGCCACTTTTGCCCCAAGGGGCAATATTTGATTGAACTCATCTGATAACCCTTTGTATACTGGAAAGCCCTTAAAGGTAGTTAATGGTAAACAGTGAAGACCCAGATAAAATGCAGCATAATGCTGCATTTCATCAGGGTCTGCACTGTTTGCTATGATAAATACAATATTCAGAGACTGAAGTACATATTTATTTGGAAATGTCTACCTGTGACCCCTTAAAATATATAATGGACAATCCCATCCTTATCGTATCTGTATGGGAACAAAGGGCTATAGAGACTAAAATCTTTAAAGAAATCTGTGCCCAGAATCAAGGGAAAAACTCTCTACTAACAAGACAAACACATTGGCAAGGGTTGCCTCCCTTACAAGATTCCCTATATTAACATAGGAAAAAAACTTGTCACACACCGTGGCGGCCATGTTTTTCAACCAATCAAAATAATTTGAACAACTTTGGTAGATGGTCACCCAAGGACCATTAATTTTGTACTGACTTATTTTGAAATCTGACAAGTAGTTTTTAACAAGATTTTTAAAGTTTTCTCTTTTGTTTGCCATGGCAACAAGAATTCTGCATGGAATGGAATTCTTTGAACAACTTTGAAAGGAGTCCGTCCACGGCTCATCCCTGTGATGTTTGGTGACAATCCATTCAGTGGTTTAGGAGGATATGTTGTTTAAAGCAAATTGTTTACCGGCGGCGGACATCATAGGATCACAAAAGCTTACCTTGAACCTATGGCTCAGTTGAGCTAAAAAGCATGCAAAATTAACCAGCATGCAAACTGATATAAAGATATAATCTGTGTTGCTTTCCGCAAATAAAATGACATGCTGTCTACCCTTTGTCATGCAAAACTAGTATTTCAAAATATTCTTTGTAAGTTTTAGAATTTTGGCCATGTAAATCTTCTTTTCATATACCTAAGAGCTCATACCACAACATCAAACACTATAGATCCTGATCAGCTGGCTTCTTCAGAAGCCAGCTGATCTGGATCTACACTGTTTGCAAAGGAAGATATACGATTGAGAAGGTTCAGATCGAAGTGAATATCAACATGTTATGGCCATCAGTTGTCGCAATAATAGTCTCGTGAAGACAATACATTGACTATTGATTATCACCCAGATAATTAGTTCAGGAAATTAACTGGAATCAGGATAGAATATATTGAATTATTTTCCTCTTCTGCTATTTTTTCTTTCCTGGAAAGAATTTGTCAACAGTTACTGAAGTAATGGTGATATTTTCCTTATTTGTCACTGGATAGGTGTCTTGAAGCAATGCTTCCAACGAGTACCCTTTATAATGCTGTGTTTGGGGTCCATTATTAAAGAATAGCTGTGGTCAGTATCATGTTTTAAGGAGAAATTTTACATGAAGGGTCTTACATGAGTGCCCATTTATTAAACAAGTTGAGGAAAAGAGAAAAATGCAAGGCAAGCCTCGCATTTTATCTCTTTTTTGCAACAAGTTTAATAAATTCAATATTACAAGAGCATGAATGTTAGATTCTATTTATCATATGGCATTAAGATTACTTTGAAATCTCATTTCTGTCGTAAAAACGTTGTAATTTTGTCATTATGTACGCAAAGTTCTTACGGACCTCACGTTTCCTGAAATCTGTAAACCACTAGTGGTTTATTGATTTTATTGCATGGGCTTTCACTCCCAGACTGATTTCCTTGTAAAATCACACGGTAAAAAACTTTGGTAGCCACAACATTGCTCATTTTGGTCTACATTCTTTGACAAGGCTCAGTCTTTTATTACAGGTTTCTTGTACAACATGCATGTATTTAAACATATATTTAGAAACTGCGCAAATCTAGAGGACTTCCAGGAGTCATCACCACAAAAATGTGATTGATTTTTTTTTAGAATGCACCAATATCACACCCGGTAGGCGGCAATCGAAAACGCTATCAACAATCGCGGATCAAAAATCGATAGAAATAGTGTTTTTGATTGCCATTTGTCGCCAGTGCGGTGACAAATGGCAATCAAAAACACTGTTTCTATCAATTTTTGATCTACGTTCCTCAATAGTATTGGCATTTTCGAATGCCACCTACCCGGTGTGAATATAAACATCAGAGTTGTAAACAGTTGTTATTAAGCTTATTTAAGCTGGGGGAGAAGAAAAAGCCCCTTACAATGTTAGCCAAAATAAACCTGCCCTGTGATCAGCATGTACAATCACCAACCTAGCTGTGATCAATCTGTGCTGCCTGGTGAACTTGCTTTAGCTGTGGTCAACCTTCTGTAAAATCAACTTGTCATATGATCAGCCTGCCTTATGTACAACCTAGCTTGTAATAATAAGCCTGCCATGTCAGACCAAACTGCCCTCTGATAATCCTGACCTGCGGAGCTATTAACTTACCATGTGTCTAAAATGTACCTGTAATCTATCTGCCCATTCTTTTTTGTTTGTTTGTTTGATTTGATTCTTTACGTCCCATCAACAATCTTTCAGTTAAACAGGGACGGGTCTTCCTGGGTTGAACCAGTACTAAGCTAGGATAAATGTGTCTTGCTCAAGGACCACAACGCAGTGACGTCGGTGAGATCTGCCCATTCATTAATATGAGCCGCGACATGAGATTTCCAACAATGTGGTATGTGCGACCAGCAAAGCCTCAGATCAGCCTGCGCATATGCACAGTCTGATCAGAGCCTTTGCTAGTCGCTTGAATATTCTAGGACTATTAAGCTACTGACCAAACATCATTTGGAGTTTCTAGGCTTAAGATGAGGGTGTACAGGCTCGTCTGAGTCTACACCTGTCAAAATGCCACATTGTTGGAAATCACATGTTACGGCTCATATGTCTTGTGACGTACCAACATACACCATCATCAACCTTGTGAAACCTGCCCCGAGTTTTACTTGCCCTAAGATCGATCTGCCCAGACTGAAACCTGCAGCCCTCAGTGACAAACCTGCCTTTTCGTCAACCTGACAGGTGATCAACATGCTCTGTGATCAATGTGCCCTGTGGTCAAAGATTAAATTTACCATGAAATCCTGTGATCAACCTGTCCTATCACTAACCTTCCCTCACATCAAACTGTATTGCGAGCATCCTACCTTGTCATCAATCCATTCTGTGATCAACCTGACATACCAAAATGTCCCGAGATCAATTTTTCCAACATCAACCTGTCCTGTGATCAACCTGCTCTGTCACTAGCCTGTCTTGTAACCCTTCTGGTGATCAACCACCTCTATCATTTACCTGCCCTGTCATCAACCTGCTCTGTCTTGTAACCCTACTGGTTATCAACCACCTCTATCATTTACCTGCCCTGTCATCAACCTGCTCTGTCACCAGCCTGTCTTGTGATCAACCTGCTCTGTCACCAACCCGTCTTGTAACCCTTCTGGTTATCAACCACCTCTATCATTTACCTGCCCTGTCATCAACCTGCTCTGTCACCAGCCTGTCTTGTGATCAACCTGCTCTGTCATCAGCCTGTCTTGTAACCCTTCTGGTGATCAACCACCTCTATCATTTACCTGCCCTGTGATCATCCTGACCTATCACCAACCTGCCCTGTTATCAACCTGTCCTGTGATCAACCTGCCCTGTGATCAACCTGTCCTGTGATCAACCTGTCCTGTGATCAACATGCCCTGTGATCAACCTGTCCTTTGATCAACCTGCTCTGTCACCAACCTGTCTTGTAACCCTACTGGTGATCAACCACCTCTATCATTCACCTGCCCTGTCATCAATCCTGACCTATTATCAATCTTGCCTGTTGTCAACCTGCCCTGTCATCAATCCTGACCTATCATCAATCTTGCCTGTTATCAACCTGCCCTGTCATCAATCCTGACCTATCATCAATCTTGCCTGTTATCAACCTGCCCTGTCATCAATCTTGATCTATCATCAACCTTGCCTGTTATCAACCTGTCCTGAGATCAACCTAATATGTCACCAACCTGGCTTGTAACCCTTCTGGTGATCAACCACCTCTATCATTTACCTGCCCTGTGATCATCCTGACCTATAATCAACCTTGCCTGTTATCAACCTGTCTTGTGATCAACCTGCTCTATCACCAACCTCTATCATTTACCTGCCCTCTCATCGTCCAGACCTATTATCAACATTGCCTGTTATCAACCTGCTCGGCATCATCCTGACCTATCATCATCCTTGCCTGATATCAACCTTGCCTGTTATCAACCTGTCCTGTGATCAACCTGCTCAGTTACAAACCTGTCTTGTCATACTTCTTGTGATCAACCACCTCTATCATTTACCTGCCCTGTCATCAACCTGACCTATCATCAACCTTGCCTGTTATCAACCAGCCCTGTGATCAACTTGCCCCGTCATATTCTTTCCCTATCATCAAGCTGTCATTGGCTTGGGACTTTTTTCATGATTTAAATAGTCATCTGCTGAATTGTCTCAAAGTTAATCTGTTTGAAAAATTCTTTGAGGATTACAATAAGAGTGCCAAACAGCTTCGATACAGACCAGGCCTGATGCTTTGTCAGGCCAGGTCTGGGAAGGAAACTGTTTGCAAAGGTTATAAGCAGATGACACTGGTATGCAAAGAGTATAATTATAACAAGGTTGAATTAAATATGATGGTAATGAACCAAGGCATTGTTGGAATTTGCACCTGGAAGTGTCAAATAAATTCCAAGAAATATTTGGCATCAAGGTATGTACAAGTTTCCAATGATTTTAAATATTTTGAGACCATATCTCAGGTAAAATGAATTTTAGACTGAATTTTTAACTCTTTGCTTGCTAGTGGGAACTTTGGTCATCTGATGGTAACCTTTGCAAAAAAGTTTGGACCCAGATCAGGACCGACAGAATGTCGGTCCTGATCTGGGTCCAAGCTGTTTGACACTCTGTGATAGTGTTCCTGAAAGAATTTTTGGAAAAAGCTCATTTTTGAACAAAATCAACAGACGAAAACAAAAGCATGAAATAACCCAGCATGCAGATCGAGTTAGTACCTTTTTTCATACCATAGTTTGACCAAATAAGAAAACTGTGTACATAGCTTTTTTTCAAAATTCTATAACCTCTTTTGAAAACAGTGATCTTTTGTCATATAGCCAAAGTTCAAAATTACAAAACATTTTAAGCCAAAGTTCAAAATAACAAAACATTTACCATTACTGAAAGGCATTGTAAAAGGCTATATTTGCATATGTTTCTTCTAACTGCCTTCAGCTAATGAGGCTTGTAACATCTCGGTCTAGACCACTACATTATCTCTGTCGTAGTTAGATCAGACAAAACATCATCTCTTTGTAGTTAAAGAACAAGCCCTAAGTTCCATTTGCCTTTATTTGAAAACCTAATAGGCAGTTTATGAAAGCAGTCCAACTAAATATTGACTTAAGCCCTGGAGAACGACAAAATTATACTCCAACAGAACAATATGTCTTACTTGGACTTCTATTTGGCGTTTCAGATAAAATAAGCCCTGCACACTAAGTACAAGATAGTTACTAAAGATTTTTACAAAAACAAAAGACGCTGTGGAATGTAGTAAAAAAAAAAAATGAGAAATACCACAGGAGCTTGGTCTGGACAGGAGGGCATGCAGCCTAGGCGGCATTGAACCACAGAACAGAAGCCTGTAGATTTGGTGTTGGTGTTGGAAAAACTAAGCCCAATGTCAGGGACACCCGCAGCAGTTAAATAAACTCAGTATCAAGTAGTCATAAGGGGTATGGCACCGTGATTTATTAACATTTTTTTTTGAAAAAGCCCCATGGTTGGAGAGCAACAAGAAGTCAATATTGTATTGCCATGCAGTAAACAAAAAAAAATCCTTTTACATGTATAATCATGAATTGGCATAACCATTTTTCCTGCAAACCAAATCTTTACAACTAGAAGCTTTGCTATTATGAATCCAGCCAGATCAGACAACCAGCTTCCTCATTAAGATAAATTCAACCAATGCACACCAACAAACCAGTAATGTTTCTGAAAGCTAGTCTGTTTTGTTATCAGTATGACAATTAAGTGTCAAGAAGCCATATTGACAAGCCTAATGATTTTCTCCAGGAATTCTCTGGCTGTCACAATCAATCATTAACACTTTTTCTGCTGAACAAACATATAATCTGCTTTACCCAACAGTCCAGTCACATGTATTTTGTTCATTTTTGCGACTATAAAGGCTGAATGGAAAACATTGTAGATCCAGATCAGCTGGCTTCTACAGAAGCCAGCTGATCTGGATCTACACTGTTTTCTGGGACAGATAGTATCCAGGTTCAGCATGATATAGAATAACTAAATCATCTTTATTACATGATGAGTAAACATTAACCATTTATTTGGTTTGGATCAGCTGTAATTAGGTTGTTGTCTGTATAAGGCTTGTGATGGATGCAGATCCTCTTTTATGGTATGGTCTTGGTGCAAAATCTTGCTTCTTATCGTTCTGTTTAAACTATAATTATGATGTTCCCAGTTTAGAAATGTATACCTCAGGAAACGGCTTAATTCATCAGCAAAGTGGTGACAAGCAACTTCTGCATCATAATGTGGTGTCTATATTTCAATCAAGGCCTTTCCACAACAAAACCATTTTGTGTTGCAAGCCCCAACCCTGTTAACACCTACTGCAAGCTTTCCCAACAACACCCGTTGTAAGCCACTATCCCCACAACAACCGCTTTAAGCCACTATCCACACAACAACCACTGCAAGCCACTCTTCATACGCCACTATCCCAACAACACTCACTGCAAGCCACTCTCCCAACAACAACCACTGCAAGCTACTCTCCCAACAACAACCACTGCAAGCCTATCCCAACAAAACCCGCTGCAAAGTCCCTACTTTACATACAAAGATTCTGCAAGCACAGTGTGCCCTTAAACATAGTCATAGCTGTTGCAAGCACAGCACCTGATATAATCAAAACAGGCCCCTACCCCCATTGGTACCTATCTTGTTGCAATAAAAGAAGGCCTTATATAAAACCCCTAACCATGCAAATCTGTTGCATACAGGGCAGGTCTCAATCCCGACCACACCAATCTGATGCAACCAGAACAGAATTAAAAATGGGAGTTAATTGAGCCACTGCTAAAGCGATCCCCCCCCCACCCCCATACAATTTAGCTATAATGGGTATGGGAGTTAGAAAGGTTACAACCAAAAACAACCTAGTGATCCATCTTAGTATTATTTTGAAGAAAAGCAATCATAATGCTAAGTTGAAAATCTTATAACAAGGCAAAATAAAAATCCATTTCAATTCTGTCAATATATAGTATACAGTATAACCTGTCTTAAGCGGATACTCAAAAAGAAGACCAAAAATTGGTTTTCAAGGCCAATTATTGCTTAATGTAGGTCAAAAGTATTGCAGAATGCTCCAAGAGAGCATTCTGCAATACTTTCGACCTTCATTAAGCTACCATTAAGATCTTTGTCATTAAGATCTTTGTTTTGTCTATTTTTGAGTGGCCGCTTAAGACAGGTTTTAGTGTACATTGATTCCTGTAACATGTCTGTATATGCTCTGAGAACATGCCCTTGGATGAACTCCTCAGACAGTATAGTTTGTACTTTTATTGGAACATCTCCAATGATTGCAGACTGGTATTTAAATCTTGGCAGCTGAATAAACTCTGGGGAAAACCCATCAGCTGTACAGATGTTATTGTATATAGTGAACCACATAGGGAGAAAGCCTGTCTCTTCAAAGTTTGCGGCCAGGTAAAGGTAGATCTTACCAAATGCGTGGCCAGAACGCTGAAAAAGTTACCCACATCAAAGGGAGACTACTGGATCAAGCAGTGATTCTCTTCAATTGAACCCTTTTTCTTAATGGGAACTTCTCTTAAATGAAAGAATTTGCTCCCAGAGGAGGCGAATTCTTTCCTTTAAAAGCAGTTCCTTATGACATGGAAAAACACTTTTACCAAATAAAGTGACCTCCCTTGAAAGTTATTATTTTTATTAAGCATGTGCTTAACTGGGTAATGGGAGCTAGGCCAATGTATTGTATTTGAACTACATACTTCAAAGTTTGAGGCCAGGTAAAGGTCAACCTTACATGCTAATCTACAACAATTTGGACATGGCCAAGGTAACCAGGCGGGTAGCCAAGCAGAAGCCAAGAAGCCTGGGATTCAATATCATATCAGACTGTGCAGATGATCAAATGAACATGCCTGCTCAGGTACAGAGACAGGGTTCATACAGGCAAGTATGAGTAAAATTCAAGGACTTTTCAAATACTTCTCAAAGCATCTCCAACAGTTAATGAAAAATACTGATCTTAGTGTTAAAATTCGACTTCAGAAATGCTAGACTGAGATAATGGAGACATTAGTATTAGAAAGTTAGTATAAAATTGTTGTGCCTATATTTGGTGCAGCATATGCTGCACCAAATAAAGGCACAACACTTTTATACTGATTTCGGTCTCTATCAACAGTGCTAAGTCCTACAGAAAAAAGTAGAATTCAAGGACTTTTCAAGGCTTTTGAGTGATTTTCAAGTACTTTTCAAGGCAGATTTAATTTTCAAGGACTTTTCAAGAAATCTCTTTAAATTCAAGTACTTTTCAAGCCTGCGCAACCCCGAGAGACTAGCTGGGATCTTGCAAAATTGCATAATGTACTCTTTGCTTGTTGGGTCATTTTTTCATTCTTTGGTCCTTTGTTGATTTTTTTCACTGTCAGAGTGTCAAACCGTTTGTATTTGGACCAGGCCAGAGAATGTCAGTCCTGATCTGGGTCCATAATGTTTGCAAATTTAAGATTTTTAGCAGGCGGCAAAAGTTGCTGAACAAGCAAGAAAACAGTTCAAATGGAGCTGTTTTACTTTCAAGAAAACTAAACCAGGCTGATCTGTGTTTGTTTTTGTTTTGTTTGAGGTTTTACATCCCAGTCAACAGCTATGGTCATGTCGAGTTGGTCAGTTCACCTAACCACACTTTTTCCTGGGCAAGCTTGACTAAGCAGTTAATCAGTACTTCATGCACATACTTTCACTTGTTACTGACAACAACATAAAGTAGAAAGACTGTAGTAATTATTTCATGATCAATCTCCACAAAAGTTTGGAACGGGGCCCGGATCAGACTCAGGATATCTGGATCTGCTGTTGGACTCGCTACCAAATGCGCTATGGGGCATGGTAGGCTGATATGTGTGTTTGTTCTCTGCATACAGTAAAACCTGTGTAATATGGCTGATATGTCTGTTTGTTCTCTGCATACAGTAAAACCTGTGTAAAATGGCCAATCTCAAAAAGATCGTAAATTGGTTTTCAAGATCAATTAGGGCTTAATGTAGGTCAAAAGTATTGCAGAATGCTCCAAGGGGAGCATTCTGCAATACTTTTGACCTTCATTAAGCTACCATTTGCCATTAAAGCTGCATAGTCTGTAACTTTTGATCTTTTCATTTTAGAAATATTTTTTCTATTGAGAACACAGTAAAAATACTAAAACTCAGGTATACATTTTACCTTTTTCGTAACAAATTATTACTGCCAAAACAACAGCATTTATGTTAAAAATTAACTGTCTAGAATTATTGGAGGGACGCAAATAATTACAAACAAGAAGAAAAACACCTGTTTTTATAAGATAATTCACTTTTCCATGCAGTTTTCAGCTGTAGAAATTAGATTTATTGTGACAACATAACTTTATTCTACTTTTACAAATGATTTAAAAAGAAAATATTTTTTTCGAAAAATGTTCATAGTTACAGAGTATGCAGCTTTAAGATCTGTTTTGTCTATTTTAGATTGGCTGTTTTAAACAGGTTTTACGTGGCTCACTGGTAAAGTGCTTGACTCGAAACCGGGGGGGGCGCAGGTTTGAGCCTCACCGGCGTCACTGTGTTGTGTCCTTGAGCAAGAACATTAATCCTAGCTTAGTACTGGTCCAACCCAGGAAGGCCTGTCCCTTTATAACTGAAAGATTGTTGATGGGACGTAAAGAATCAAACCAAACAAAAATCAAACACAGGTTTTACAAGAAAAAACAGGTTTTCTCAAAATATTGCTCAGATTCTCTATCTTTCACTTCTCCTGGGATCTGCTGGCATACGGAATTTATCAAAGAATATCACCATCTCGGTTCAATCTGTGGCTCCACAGTAATAAAATTAACGCTTTCCCAGCTGGGTAACTTTGTATGTTTTGTTGTTGACTGCTGATATTTTTCAAAATCAATTTTTAAAAAAGTTCTTTCAGGAATATATACCATCAGTGTCAAACAGTTTGGGTCTAGAGTGAAGATGACTTTCTGTCGGTGCTGATCTGTGTCCAAAATGTTTGCAAAGCAAGGTTTTCAGTAGACTTTTTGAGATATATTGCTAACAAGATCACAATCTTATCTTAATCAAAGGAGCATAACAAGAATGGTAGATTTTGGTTTGTTTGATTTTATTCTTTACGCCCCATCAACAATCTATCAGTTAAACAGGGACGGGTCTTCCTGGGTTGAACCAGTAGTAAGCTAGGATAAATGTGTCTTGCTCAAGGACCGCAACGCAGTGACGCTGGTGAGGCTCTAACCCACGGACCCTCGGCCTCGAGTCAAGCACTCTACCACTGAGCCACTGCGCTCCCTCAAGAATGGTAGATAACTTAATACAAGAAAAATATACCTGTCAGCTACTAGACCCTAGCATGCAAAGTTCCGAAATTGGAGAGAAAAAAGTGAGACAGAAGGAAAGATGAACAGACAAGCGGAAAGCAATATATGCCCCCTGAACTTTTTCAAAGTTGAGAGCATAAAAAGTTTAATGCTCATTGGCCCATAAAATTCAAGAGTGAAAAAGGTATACAATTGGTAAAAAAAAAAATGCTGACCAACTGAGTCCTTTTCAAAATTAGGGTGAAATTGGAAACAAGGCTATTTTCTACGCCTTGGGCAAACAATGAAACCAATATACAGCGCCGATTCTTTATAACGCAATGTTTGGGTCCAGAGATCAAACCATGTTATAGTGAACTGTGATAAAGAGACAATTTTACAAATGAATTATTCATGGTCTTTATCTATAATTCCTAGATGTAAAATTCAATGGTTAAAAAAAATTGGGAGCAACAATAAAAGTCATGATGGTTAAGAAATAGATGATTTGATGATTCACAGTGATTTGTTGCTTAATATATCACTGGCTGGAGGTCAGGCGTTAATGTGAATAAATCATGAGCGTGAAGCGCGAATGATTTATCCACTTACGACTGACCGACAGTGCGAATTGTCAGTGAAAGACAGTGCACTGTCAGTGCGAATTTATTTCGATTCTAACACACAAAAATATTAAATATTACATTAATATATGAACGAATCCTTCATAGTCTATAACGATTCCGCCATCTTAAACAGACTGTCAGAATTTCCCGCAACTCAAGTTCAGACTGAATCACATACATTTTGAACGTTAAGTAGTTTTGAAAACGACGTTACGCTGTCTATTGTGATAGATGACGTCATAAGAATCAAACTGGCGACTGAATGACGTCACGTTGGTCAGTGCCCAGTCCGTGCAGTGATTTATCAGCCAATAAATCACTGAGTTTAACCATTGTCTATATAGGCGAGGTGTGTTAGAATGTTATATACATATCTGTACTATACCTGTGTGTTATAAAGGTACTGCACTGTATTTCGGGTAAATATAGTCATTTATGCTGTAAATGCAGTTTCACACCATGCCTATGCAGTCACATGCCACACAATGCAGTGCAATTTAAATGCATGCATGTACTAGTTGTCATGCACTTATCTTTTGGGTGCTGGTTTATTTTTCATGCCTTAGTTGTAATCTGCTGTCTTTTTTCAAAATTAACTTTTCCAAAAAATTCTGATCAAACAGTTTGGATCCAGATCAAGACAGACAGAGGACCTATATTCCGTTGATAAATTGTTTGCAAAGGTTATCAGCAGATGACAAAAGTTTCCACTAACAAGAAAGAGTTAAACATTTGAAGTGTTTCTTTGAGGACCTGACCTTATACAAATGTTAACTCTTTGCCTACTAGTGTCGTCTTTTGGAAACCATTTGGAAATTTCTTTGAGGAATGCATTCAAATTATAGTGTCAAACCATTTGGATCCAGATCAGGTCCGGCATTTTGTCTGGCCTGATCAGGATCCAAACCGTTTGACACAACAATTTGAATGCATTGCTCAAAGAAATTTTTGGAAGAAACCTCCACAGACAACACAAAAAATAATGAAAAATATGCCAGCATGCAAAGATTGACAATCCTCTGCTTGAAGGCCATAATTACAGACTTTTGAAATGATTTCATCCATTATAATGGTTATTTTTGAAAAATCATTGAATTTCTACCTTTTTTGCTCCAATACATATAGACATATGGCTGGTAAATAATCTTTCCATTTATTGTCTGTTGAGAAATACTATAAAAATTGTTGAAACCCCCATTTTTACTACATAGGCTCATTGCAAGAAACCAGCAACAAAGGCACAGGCCAGCCTGCGCATCCACACAGTCTGATCCGTGCCTTTGTTATTCACTATCTAGAAAGTATTGCTAGTTGTGAATCTTAATTGATTACAAAACTCAAAAACAGGGGTGTTAGTGACATGGTTAATACAATCTAAGTGAGGGAGCGCAGTAGCTCAGTGGTAGAGTGCTTGACTTGAGACCGAGGGGCTGCAGGTTCAAGCCTCACCGTTGTCACTGCCTTGTGGTCCTTGAGCAAGACATTTATCCTAGCTTAGTACTGGTTCAACCCAGGAAGACCTATCCCTGTTTAACTGAAAGATTGTTGATGGGACGTAAAGAATCAAACCAAACAAAACAATCTAAGTGAACTTATTCATGACCTTAAATAAGAACTACTCCATACAGAGATTTTCCTAGGCCTGATTTGGAACCAAATATCGGCCCCTTCCCAATTCTAAACTGAGCTAAATCTTCCCAAAATGGTTTATATCAATCCCAATTTCTTAGTTCTACATTTGAGTGAAAATTCCACGAAAATTTGAACAAAAATACAAAAGTTATAGATGCATGAAAATTGGCATAAAACTGTGAATCATTTACATTTTTATGCAAATTTTCATAAGTTTTTATGTTTAACAATTAAAGCAACAACACCTTACAGCTTTACACCGCTAATTTCTTATATGATTTTTTAATCCATTTAAAACGCCGGTCCAGTTTAGACTGCGTCAAGTTATGCCAATTTTGATGATACAAATGCTTTAAAATATTACCCAAATTCAACAGGCCCCTGGCCCTGATTTAAGAAAGGTAGGAAAATCTCAGCCATAATATCAAGACAACCATGTTGTTTTTTCTATACTTTTTATTATACAAATGTTACATGAAATACACATAGAAAAAAAAAGATATTTGTAGGATTAGTGTAGCATGATTTTAATGTAAAAATGGATTTCTTGTTTGATTATTTTACATTATTTCTTGCTAAAATTTTAAAAACATAAAATCACTAAAACCTATAACAATAAAGATTTCAAAAATGAGCATATTAAACACTTTGTAAGAATTTAAGGCAACTTTCAAGGGCAACTTTCAACGCAAGGGAGACAATTTGGAACTTCCCATAAACCCTTCTTAATGGAAAAGGGAATTAACTCTTAGCATTCTACAGGGAAGAGTCAGTAAAAGAATGACTCACATAGGTCCAGTTAAGCAAACAATTTTAGCGTAAAATAGTATTTCTTTTCTTCACCATCAGTTTAAATATGTGTTTTGGGTACTCAAAAGAACTATCTCATTGAGATGGTTCTTTTGAGTATCCACAACATACATTTTGTTTGAGATGTAAGAAAAATAAGTTTTAATTACGCTCTTTTATCTTGAGGTCTGGATTCAAAGCTTGCCTCCCCATGAAAGGCTACAGTCTCCTTAAATACTCAGAGATTACAATAATTGTTCCAAAATTTAAAAGCAACAAGGTAAAAAGTAAAAATGTTTGATGATCATATAAAATACAAAATATGAGAAAGTTTTCCAGATTACATCCTACTGCTCTAAGGAGTTGCTTTAGTTGAGGTTCAAATGAGTAAGTTGATAATATTTCATGGATTTGTCAAGCTTTCTGCCATGTGTATACTCTTGCCTAGAAAAGTGTAGGATTTATACCTCTCCCTACAATGCCAGGGGCAGAAGCCAAGCAATCATTGCAGAGAACTGAAGTTACAAATTCTTGGATTGGTCGCAGGGTAAATCCAACTGAAAGAAAGGCAGTTGCCCTTAAAATTAAGTCATATGTAAGAGCAGTCGCGATCTGGACCTGCGCTGTTTGCCTATGCCTTCTTGTCAGTTAGTTATTGTTCAAATTTTACAATACCCCAATGTTTCTTTCATTTACAAGTTCATCTTCTCTAAAAAGAAGATCTGACAAAAGGGGATAGAAATGTTTAAAGTGGTAATAAAAAGTGACAAAACAATATATACGTACATCAATGTAAGACACAATATAATCAGTTGGCAGATATGACAGTAATATTGGAATTTTTCACTAAAAATAGAAAATTGTGGCAATTTGTACTAACCTTCCCCACACACCTCAAAAAACCTTAATTAAGCTTTCCTTTTGCAAATCATATAAAAGAAGAAATTAAATAATGTCACTATAATTGTTATCAGGTCTGACAGTAAGTTTGTTAATTAATAACAATAAGATTTCCATCTTTAATTATAAATATATGCTTATTTAAAAGTTAAGATTTGCCATAATAAAAACATAAACAGCTATTGGCACAGCTATGTAGGCTGTCTAAGTTTTATCAGTGTGACATTGTACAGTAAAACCTGTGTAAAAAGGCCACTCAAAAATAGACAAAACAAAGGTCTTAATGACAACTGGTAGCTTAATGAAGGTCTAAAGTATTGCAGAATGCTCCCTTTGGAGCATTCTGTAATCCTTTTGACCTACATTTAGTGATAATGGTTCTTGAAAACCATTTTTGAGGGTGGCGGTTTTACACAGGTTTTACTTAACATTTCAGTCATGCTGAAGTGAAGGAAGGTTAAAAACTTGAAAACTGCATGCTGTTAAAACAAAGCAAGGGCACAAACTTTAAAGCCTCTGCACACAATAAAATTATGTCCATCAATTTAATTATATATTCTCAATAAATGTAAAAATATAAAATACCAAATTAACTCAGTTAAGCCTTCAGCTAAACTGCTAGAAACCACTCATTTCAAATTATGGATTATAATATTAAAATTGAAGAACAATAGGTGGATAAGGTAGTGATTTTCATTTCTACTAAACTGCCAAACTACTGAGATTCCAAAATATTGAGTACTTCAATTGTTTATCTCAAAATTCAGTCTAATCTTTATCCTTAATAAAAGGAAAATTTTAGCTGCAGAAGTTTATGATGGGGGGTTTGAAAAGGGTTAGTAAAGAAAGCAAAACTGAAGCATGAAAAGGTGGAACATCTTAATTAACCCTTTGTGTACCAATAGAATTTCCCATAAACTTTGATACAGTACATTCAGGATGGTCCATTGTATATATTGAGGGGTCACAAGTTATAATTTCCAATAAAATATTATATTTATTTCTCTGGAGATTGATTTTGTCTTTGCAAACAGTGCAGACTGTTGAAATGTCACAGCATTTCATCTGGGTCTTCACTGTTTGCCAAAGTACCCATTTAGGGGTTTCCGGTCCACAAGGGGTTAATACAATAACATTGAAATATACATAACAGACCCCTTTAATTCTTTACATGCTGGGTAATTTTTCAAAAAAATTGACGTCTGCTGATTTTTTTCAAAATTAAATTTCCATAAAATTCTTTCAGGAATACTATCAGAGTGTCAAACAGTAAGGATTCAGATCAGGCCTGACATTTTGTCGGGCCTGATCAGGGTCCAAACTGTTTGCAAAGGTTATCAGCAGACGGCACCAGCAGACGAAGATTTAAAACAATATCTTTTCCTCCATATCTTCTTAAGGCCTAAAATAAAAAATTGTGTGTTTCAGGTTACCCGACCGTGCCTAATTTTTTTGCCACCGACCCTTAAGTTGTTAAGCATATTTAGGGGATTTCCAAGGGATTTCCCAGTTCTGCCATCTTGTTTCTCCATCTTCCCCATGTAAAAACTTTAAACAAAATAAAATATTTTCCTACCTACCGTCCCTATTTAAAAATTTCATGAAAACCTGAAACACACATGTTTTTTTATTTGGCCTTAGTTAAGATGTCCCTTTGGCAGGCACTTGCAATATAAACCATGCAGGTCTTGAAACCTCAGATCATTTCAATCTTCAAAGCGCCAATTTCAACAGCAGCAGACAACAATGTTGCTTCACCTGTCTTCACTTTCCAGACAAGGTTTGGCATTTAAAGTAAATCATCTAATTCACAGGAAATTTTAAGCCTAACCTTTTACTCTGCCAGATCAGGCTCGACAAAATGTTGGGCCTGAAATGGATCCTAAACTTTGTTACACTACATTCGTATTGCTGAATGAACTTTTTTCAACAAAATTGTAAAAAAAAAACAGCAGACGCATGCAAAATTACCCAGCATGCAGAGTTAAAGAATCAACGAATTGGAAAAATTGTCTGCTGCAAAACATAGACAATGTTTTATTTGAAATAGGTTTTCTGTTGCAAATTTTAGGCAACGTTTTTTTTTCAAATATTGTCTGCTGAAATTTTTCTGAGATGCTTTAAAGGTTAAAAGGATCTGTAGTTTCATGACCATAACAAACAGAAACAGAAATCAGTGTCATTCAGAAACTTGCTATAAAATGCCAAAATCTAGATGATGGAGGAGCTTGAAAAGGGTGTTCAAACTTTGTTCTTTCTGCCTCTGCCTTGGCCTCTATTACCTCTGCCTCCTCGACCTCCAGGGCCCATCTTATCACAATCTACACTACGGAACTTCTCGCAGTCTGCACCTCCCTTCTTCAATGGGATTTGTTTCATATTTGTGACTGGATCACACTCAGCGCTCAGCTTCCAGTTATATCTACATCTAGATCCACCTGAAGAATATATAGAGGATATTCAAATTTTTGGAATGAATATGCCATTTATTTCATCGAGTGAAGAGAAAAATGCATATTTCATAAGTGGCGAAGCCACGAATGAAATATATTTTTTCTCACTTCACGAGATGAAATAAATGGCATATTCATTCCAAAAATTTGAATTTTCTTTTTATCATATACAATTTTAAGTGTAACAGATTTTTGTGCAGTAAATGACGTCATTCACGTTCGCACATTGTGTCATATTAATGATGACGCTGCATAATGTACAGTGACGACAAAAACTGAAACCATCAGAGCAGGAGTAGAAAAAGTGAAAATTTCAGCAAATCCTGACAATTGCCAAAATTTTCCTTGCGATCTAACTAAGAAAATAAATACCCACACTTTGTGTTTTTGTCCACTAATAAGAAAGTTAAAGGTGTTTGAAATTCTGAAGTGGGCTCAAGAAAGTCAATGGAGAAAGCAGAGGACATCCAATTTCACCCGTGAAATACAACTTATATTTTCACTCCAGTGAAAATAAAGCTTTTTATATTTTCACGGCTGTGAAAGACAGCTTTTTTAAAATATGCATTATATTTAATCAATATTTTTCTGTTTTCATTACTTTGTATATAATAAAAGGATCTATCATGAGTGTGAGGGTAGGATAGAAAAAGCCCTCCCGAGGATCACCGTTTGGCATCATGAGGCTTGCCCAGGCTATAAGGATCTATCATGAGTGAGAGGGTAGGATAGAAAAATCTGTCACAGGGATCGCCGTTTGGCATCACCAGGCTTGCTGAGTGATGACAAACGGTGATCCCGAGGGACGGATTATAAGAGTCTATCATGAGTGTGAGGGTAGGATAGAAAAATCCGTCCCGAGGATCACTGTTTGGCATCAGAAGGCTTGCTGAGCGATGACAAACGGTGGTCCCGAGGGATGATTTTCCTATCTTACCCTCACACAAATAATGGATTCTTTTTCTTGCTCACCACTGTTTTTTTCTATTTTAAAATAAGCTTCCAGATGTCCCTGAATACGCTAAGATGCAATTTCACACTATGACGTCACTTTAACATAACAATGACGTCACTTGACGACCATGTGTGTGAGTTACAATACAACCAATGTATGTAGCCCTCACGTGACAGCCGGGGTAAGATAGCATGGGTAAGATAAGATTTTCTATCCCAGGATTAAACCTCAAGACATCCTTATCCAGTGTGCAAGAAAAAAAAGCATAGGTCAGTTTTGCACAAAAAAAAGAGCTTAAAACTGCCATTTTTTTCTTACCCATCAGTTATAACATTTGTTTTGGGTACTCAAAAGAACCATCTCACTGAGATGGTTCTTTAGAGTACCCACAACATAAATTTTGGTTCATAAATGAGAAAAATGATTTTTAAGTACCCACTCTCATCTACAGGCCTGAAAAGCAATTATTCTATAAATAGAACTAGAAATTGTGCGTGGGAAACACATTCCCAAACCTTTTTAAAAACTTTGATAATATTTTTAGTAATTCCTTCAAAAGTTAATAAGGTCATCCCTTTAGAGCTTACCAAGTCAGTGTTAAAGTTCTTATAGTTTAGGAGATATCCGTTAACAAGGACTTTAAGTATGTGTTAATCAGGGGAAATTATTCTGTCATAAATTGATGCAGTTAGTCACTCTTGGCATAGGAATTCCTTCAAAAGTTAACAAGGTAATCCACTTGTCATCCCTAATGACCTTACCAAGTTTCAAGACAGTGTTAACGTTCTTATAGTTTAGGAGATATCTGTTAACAAGGACTTTAAGTGTGTGTTGATCAGGGGAAATAATTCTGTCGTAAATTGATACAAAGTTATGTCACTCTTGGCAAAATATTATACGCATCAAATAGATAAAACCTTTTAAACTGGATATGGCAATCACATTTCAACCCTTAAAGCGCCAAGAAAACAATGTATCTGAAAATGTCGTCTGCTGAAGTCGTCTGCTGCAAATAATTGCCTAACATTACTAACAAATTAAGTATAGAAGCAAACAGCGTGGACCCAGAACATTGAGTCCACACTGTTTGCCATAGAGGCTTCTTAAACATTTCAGCAGACGAGAAAAGCAGACGACTTTTGCTGCGATTGGTGCATTAAGGGTTAAACTGGGTATGGCTATCACATTTTAACAGACCTCCATGAGAGTTTGTATCCTCTGTTGTCAAGGATGTCAGATATGTCATCATGATGTCACACCATAATGTAATGATGTCATTTCATATTTTTGTCCTCTCATGCCAAAATGGAACTGAATTCATAAATTACAACCTTCTGGACGAATATTTGGCAGCTTCTTTATCCATAGAAATTTGTAAAGGAAACCGACCAAAGGTTAATCAAGTTAATTATCTACCCTTCAGCCTAAATCATTAAGCCAAATGAGCCGTGACACATGATTTCCAACAATGTGGTATTTTGACAAGTGTAGACTCAGACTAGCCTGTACAGCCTCCTATTAAGCTTAGAAACTCCAAATGGTGTTCAGTCAGTAGCTTAACAGTCATAGAATATTCAAGCGACTAGCAAAGGCTCTGATCAGACTGTGCATATGCGCAGGCTGGTCTGAGCCTTTGCTAGTCGCACATACCACATTGTTGGAAATCTCATGTTGCAGCTCATATGAAAT
This sequence comes from Loripinus fragilis, assembly GCA_964019695.1. Taxonomy (NCBI): domain Eukaryota; kingdom Metazoa; phylum Mollusca; class Bivalvia; order Lucinida; family Lucinidae; genus Loripinus; species Loripinus fragilis. The sequence continues at coordinate 108,361,013 of OZ026517.1, forward strand.
AAGTATCCAGGGCTCCCTCCAAACAAGTGCATATTTGAAATTTTATTTTATAATTTTTCAACTTAAAAAATATGTTGTGGATACTCAAAAGAAACGTCTCAATGAGACGGCTCTTTTGAGCACCCAAATCATATGTTAAAACTTATGGATTAGAAAATATAAACATTTTTAAGCTGATTGTTTTATGTCTATATCAACCTATGTCATGGACCTTTGAAGCTTCTATATGTGATAAGTACAGTCAAAACTCTTTATAACGTCATTCGTTATAACAGAATATTCAATGTATAAACTTGCTGAGAACAGATCAGTTTCCTTTATAACAGAAAATCAACTTAGCTGACACCGACAGTTAGTTCTGGGAACAGACTTACATTTTATATTGAAAATAAATACATCATAACAGAATTTTGACAATGTGTCAGTCAATTTAGGGGTCAGGACAAGGTCTTTTGCATGAACAGGTTTCTTTCACATTTGATGAGACGGAAGCTTTGTGCATTTTGATGCAATATGAAATTGAACTGATGTATACATTTGGAACAATATAGCATTTAAATTCATTTGTATAATATTTTCTTTTACCAACTGATTATGATTCGGAAACTTGGTACTTGTCAACATTTACTTATAACAGTAAATTCACTTAGACGTTAAAGACAGCTAATGGAACAAACATGGTCGTTAAAAAGGGGACTGACTGTACCAAAATCCAACGTGTTGGCTTATTTCTTGCTTTATTCATGGGTCCATATAAACAAAATATTTCTGCAAAAAATTGTGAATATTTTCTTATCCATCAGTTTTAACATATGTTTTGGGTGTTCAAAAGAACCGTCTCATTGAGAAGGTTCTTTTGAGTACCCACAACATATGTTTGTGCTGAGAAATAAGAAAACTATTTTTTTATTGCAAATAAATAATTATTGTGAATATATTTTCTTACCCATCAGTTGTAACATATGATATGGGTGCTCAAAAGAAACGTCTCATTGAGACGGTTCTTTTGAGTACCCACAACATATGTTTGTGCAGAGAGAAAAAAAAAATTATTGCTAAATACTTATTGTGAATATTTTCTTACCCATCAGTTTTAACTCATGTTTTTGTGCTCAAAGGCTCTTTTGAGTACCCACAACACATGTTTTGGTTGAGAAATAAGAAAATAGAATATTTTGATTCCACACTCTAATTTAAAAGCGTGTTTAGGCCAGATTTTTTTATTAAAACTAGTAAAGTAAACCAACAGTCTGTACTTCATAATTTTCCTTCATAGGACAATCACTTTTAACAGTGTCGCTCTCAAAAATACACAAACAGAACCTCAAAAATATTTTTTTCAAGGAAACAAATAATATTTAGAGTCGGCGGATAAAATAAAAAAATAATTATAGAATTTTTTTTTTTTTACCTTCTGGAAAATTACAGTAGGAGGGTTCGTAAATCAACTACTGTCGTACCAACCGAGAGTGACAGTGACGTAATATTTCGTTTACAATTACTATGTAAAACATTGACTCATACCTTGCACTTGAGCTAAAGCGAATCAATAGATCACTTGTGCATTAATCCTATCCTGCAGATAGGATTAATGCACAAGTGATTTATTGATTATAAGTCCCTGATAACTTTGTAAACAAAACATGACGTCACTGTCACTCTTGGTTGGCACGACAGTAATAAAAAAATTCTGGCCTTATTTACCTCTGTTTGTTCCCTTTGATGATTTCCTGGGACAAGCAACTTGCTTTGTTTGGTCACACTCAGCTCCACCCTTCTTCAAGGAGATAGTCACCATCTGAGTTGCAGTATTACATTCCGCAGTAAACCTTTCCCTCATGTTATATCTGCAGCCTGTTCTCCCTGAACAATTTAGAGAAAAAAAGATCAGGTCAAAATTAAATAATTTGGTCACAAAAAATACAACCAAACTAAATCAGAGGCGAGTTCAACGATGAGATCGCTCTCGAGCGCTCGTTGTACTGATGCCAGGCTTTACACAATACGAGTAAAGATAGGTACCAGAACAACGAGCGCCCGCGAACGCTCACATTGTTGAACTCGCCTCAGGTAACTCCATTATAATGCCTTTTGGTGCCGCTTCGAAATATCATGTATTTGAAAATATTATGGAAAATGAAGCATTTGCTCAATTTTCATAATATTTTTCAAAAGTATTCAAAACTTTACATAAATTTTTCTTGAATTTTTTCAATGTTATCTAAAAATAGAATTTGATGTCATGACCTAAATTTAGCCTATAGACGGGGTAAAGGATTAAAGGTGACATTTATTGCTAGATTGTTTTGACAGTAGTTGGGATAGCTCTAGACTTCCATTGCAAGGTTTGAGTGAATTACAATAAGTGTCAACAGCCTAAATAGTTTATTACAGTGAGTGTCTTTTGTTTGATTTAATTCTTTACGCCCCAGTCAACATTTATCAGTCACGTGGGCTCCACTCGGGTCTTCCTGAGTTGAACAAGTACTAAGCAGAGGATAAAGAGTCATTCTCATGAACACAACACAATGCCTCCTCTGGTGAGGCTCTAACCCACAACCCCTTGATCTTAAGTCAAGCATTCTACCGCTGGGCACAGTGAGTGTCAATAGGCCAGTACCTTATTTAGCCTACAATATGTGGTTTAGCGTACAATTAGTGTCAATAGCCTTTGGCTTCAGTAAAGTACCAATAGGCCAACAGCTTACAATTTAGTCAACAATATGTGCCAAAAGGAATTCAGAGAATTTGGTCTTGGCCGGCCCCATTACTCCACAGGCTGTTTTTAGTTCATGACTTCATTTTCTATTTTTTGATAATATTGAAAAAAAAATCAAGAAAAAATTAAGTGAAGTTTTAAATACTTTTGAAAATATTATGGAAAATGAAGCATTGCTCCAAAAGAGCAAATGCTCCATTTTCCATAATATTTTAAAATACACATAATATTTCAAAGGTCTAACCCTAACCAAATTTAAGTGAAGTTTTGAATACTTTTGAAAATATTATGGAAAATGAAGCATTGCTCCAAAAGAGCAAATGCTCCATTTTCCATAATATTTTCAAATACATGATATTTCAAAGGCGACAAAAGGCGCTATTATGGGGTAAAGGGTTAAATATGTGGCAACAGCCTGTTAAAAAAGTACCAAAAGATCAGCAGCTAATTATGCGCGATGATAACCTCCAAGATAATTTTAGATTAATTACCAAAATATCTCATTAGTCAGCACTGATCATCAATTCTAATGCACTTGCAAATTTAACATGGCGTCTGGTTGGATAACTCGTAAATTTGCGACAGTATATGTGATATACTGACACAAAATCTATGTTGTAGCTTATGTAACATCACTTCTCATTGCAGGGACCAAGCTGGCCCAGAATTTTAGGGAGAAGTGACTTCTCCCTCCAGTAAAATTAGGGAGATGTGACAGTCAGATAGGGAGAAGTTATAGCATAAAATTACGGCATTTTCTGTCGGTTTTGAAGCAAATTAGCTATTACACATACTATTGCCATTAAATGGAAGGAGAAATACAATGCAGTGGTAGTAGATTGTCACCACAGCTTGCGTTTGTGTGGTGACAGAATGAAAAAGAGTCTCCCTAAAAAAAAAAAAAAAAAAAAAAAAATTTTTTTTTTTTTTTTTTTTTTTTTTTAGGGAGACTCCCACTTCTCCCTGGATCCCATTTAGGGCGAAATTTCGGCTCCTAGGGCGACCATTTCGCCCTAGTCGCCCCCTAGCTTGGTCCCTGTCATTGGCTGACATATGGTTTTATGTAGATGGCAAGAGGTTTTATGCAGAATTTGAACAACCTTATGTTCATTGCCATGATTTCATGAGTCTGTGCCCCATAACACACCTGTTACTTCACAGATCGAGCTGACCCATATCTTGTTTTAAAGTTTAACCATTTCTCAACATGACAGTGTCTCCATTTTTGAAATCGGTCTTGTGAAACCCTGTCAAGAGCCATTAAAAATCAGGACCAGTTATTTCCCTTGCTTTAAAGCATACTGTAATCAAGGGACTGGCCCCTGTGGGAAGAACATACTACATTTTTACTATCTTTTTGAAGAAAAAAAATGTTTCGCAGTGATGTCGGTGAGGCTCATATCCATGGCCCCTCAGTCTCGAGTCAAGCACTCTACCACTGCGCTCCCTAAATGTTACCAGTGCATTAGAATGGGAATAACCATATTCAAAAACATCATTTGAGGAGATATATTGTGGGATACCTTCAGGAATCAAGTTTAACAGTTCGCCTGATGCGTTGCCGTAAAACAATTTTTCCGACTGAAAATTTTGAAAACAGTTATCCTTAAAAAATCAGGAGTACCATAGACCCAGATAAGGAAATTTTATTTGCATAAAATTTTAATTATTTTCTTACCCATTAATTTAAACATGTGGTTTGGGTGCTCAAAAGAACCATCTCATTGAGACGGTTCTTTTGAGTACCCACAACATATATTTTGGATGAGAAACAAAGAAAATAATTTTCCAATACGCACTCTTATCTGGAGGCCTGAGTACGCTCCAATTATAAACATTTAATGTAGGAACTAAAAGTCATTGCACTGACATTTATTCAAGAAAGGACTGAATGGAAGAAATGGATTAAATAACGCCTTTTGACACCTTTTTGAAAATATTATGGAAAATGGAGCATTTGCTCTTTTGGAGCAAATGCTCCATTTTCCATAATATTTTCAAAAGTATTCAAAACTTAACTGATTTAAAAATAAAATTTCAATGTCTAAAAATAGAAAAAAAATGATGTCATAATCTAAAAATAGCCTATGGAGAAAAGGGTTAAGACCGTTTAGATTGTGTTATCATACCTTGCTTCTGGCATTTTCTGTTTGGCTTTGATAGGGCACATCCAGAATCTGAAATAAGTTCTCTGAGTGGAGCCACTGATGGTCCATTTTCTTGACATGGAGCATTTTTGTCATAATGACACACTGAAAGAGAAATTATCACTTAATGCGCCAATCGCAACAAAAGTCGTCTGCTTTTCTCGTCTGCTGAAATGTTTAAGAAGCCTCTATGGCAAACAGTGTGGACCCAAATCAGACAGCTCCTATAGGAGCTGTCTGTTCTGGGTCTAAGCTGTTTGCTTCTATACTTAATTCGTCAGTAATGTTAGGCAATTATTTGCAGCAGACGACTTCAGCAGACGACATTTTCAGATGCATTTTATTTCTTGGCGCTTTAAGGGTGAAATATCACATAATATCAGCCTCACTGTGAGAATGTTTGACTACTGTGTACAAGCAACATATTAAGTATACTTTTCCAAGGGTTCAGAGTTGGGGGGGGGGGGGGGTCCAAATGCTAAAGTCTATAGAAACCGAGATAAATTGTGATTTTCCAGGGGGGGGGGTCCAACTTTTTCCAGGGAGGGGGGGGGGGGGGGGGGGTTCAAATGCTAAATTCTATAGAAACCAATATAACTTGTGATTTTCCAGGGGGGGGGGGGGTCTGGATCCCCTATCCTCCTCTGGATCCGTGCATGACATAATCACTAATCAGTGCCTTTGTTATTCCAGAGTTTGCAAGGAAATGGAAAAACAGAATTCCAGGACTATTCCAGGACTTTTTTCAAGGACTCAATTTTTTCCCAATTTTGTATAAAACAACAAGAAAAAATGCACTTTTTCAGCCGTAAAGGTTGAAGTGAAAAGGCACACTTGATTTCTTTCATTCTGATTCCGTTCAAATCACTGGGGAAATTGGCTGAAAGATATCCGATTCCTAATGTATGAGCCTGCGTCCCATTGGAAGGCACGCGCGAAGTGCGCGAGTACCGTCCAGGATGCACGTAAAAGCAGCAGATAAAGTGTCTTGCTGAAGGACACAACACAGTGACTCCAATGAGTCTCAAACTTGCAACCCTTAGATCCCCACCCTAATGAGCTATCAACTTAGCTACTGTGCTGGCTATAAACAGGTTCCAAGATTAGAGTGCGTAACTGAAAATTATTTTCTTATTTCTCAACCAAAACATATGTTGTGGATACTCAAAAGAACCATCTCAATGAGACGGTTCTTTTGAGCACCCAAAACACATGTTTAAACTGATGGAGAAGAAAATAATTGAATTTTACGCAAATTATTTTTCCTTAACTGGCCCTATCTATAAAGGGTTAAAATGGGCTTGTATAGTGTACTATGAAGAGGTTATAAACAGGTTCCAAGATTAGAGTGCGTAACTGAAAATTATTATTCTTATTTCTCAACCAAAATATATGTTGTGGGTACTCAAAAGAGCCGTCTCGATGAGACAGTTCTTTTGAGCACCCAAAACACATGTTTAAACTGATGGATAAGAAAATAATCGCAATTTTACGCAAATTATTTTTCCTTAACTGGCCCTATCTATAAAGGGTTAAAATGGGCTTGCATTGTGTACTATGAAGACTTACCCATCCTACAAAATGTATGTTTTTGCCGTCCATCAAAATATGCGAAGCCACAAAGACAAACAGTGTGGACCCATATCTGGGTCCACAATGTTTGCCTTTATGCTTATGTTAAATAGACATTTTCAGATGCAGTTATTTTGCTTGCGTTTTAAGGACTAAATGATGTGTTTTGCGTCTATACTGAGATAATGGCTCAATTGATACAGTTACTTTTGAATAAAACCACGCCTAACTTTCAGCATTTTCAGCTTTTACCTATGTCTTAGGTTGACCAGTCCTAATTACGCATTCATAATGCGCCGCCTTTACAGTAAGCGAAAAGTCAAATAATAGCAAAGACAGTAGTTAGATAAACAAAATCCTAATTAAAAAAAATAATAATAAAATAAATAAAAAAAATAAAAAGACTTACCCATCCTTCTCTTGTCACAGGGCTCACTTTTAGATGCTGGGCAATTCTCTGGCTCGATAGATTCCTCAGGAATAAGCTGGAGTACTTTCTTGGGAGGAGTTAATGTATTATCGCAAACAGCATCCCGTCTGTTGTATTGACAGTCTGAAAGGGAAGACAAGTTAGCCTGTTTATCATATAGCTATAAATTACAATTCTAATGCACTTGCTTTTGTAACACAACGTTTGATTGGATAACGTAAAAAATTTGCGACAAAGTATCCTGCAATATACTGTCGGAAATGGTTTGATGTCATTAATTACGTCATATTTCATTGGATGAAATGCGGCTTACACTGCTCCAATTTTAGACGAGACTGCAGAAATGCATTAGAATGGGGATAACCATATTTAACATTTCCATTTGGGGAGGTATACCATTGGATATATGGTCAGAAATCATGTTTTACGGCTCCGCTCGCACGTCGCTGTAAAGCTAAATTTACGACCGTATATCCAACCACATACCTCCCGAAATGACATATTTTGAGTACAGTTATCCCCTAAATGAAAAGCCAGTAACAAGTGAGCCGATATCACTTGATATTAACACACTAGTACCAGCACCATTACTTGTATGACTTAAGATGTTGTTATTGCAGGACGTTTCAAAAGATGGCGTCAAATGTTCGTAACATCTCAGGAAAAAGAGTGATGCAATTTTGTGCACAAAATATCTGATATCTACTTCATAAAACTTGTGTTTTACTTCTTATGCTATCAAAAATAATACTAAGTACTTAATTAGCCTTATAATTTATAAAAGGGTTATCCCGCTGATGTCCCTTGTTGTTATATCTACAAATGGTTGCAAGCTAGCATCCTTGGAAGAATATTCACCAATATCAACCTGTTAACCTTATAATACTCAATGTACAATAAAACCTGTGTAAAAAGGCCACCCGAAAATAACAAAAAAAGATCTTAATGACAAATGGTGGCTTAATGAAGGTCGAAAGTATTGCAGAGCATTCTACAATACTTGTAGAATGCTCCGCAATACTTTTGACCTGCATTAAGCGATAATCGGTCTTGAAAACCAAATTTTGGTCTTTTCGAGAGTGGCCGTTTAAAACACGTTTTACTGTACTACAAACACTATCGAAAATAGTACTAAGTACTTTTAACTACATAATTTATAAAAGGGTTTGTTGGTATATCTACAAATGCTTGCAAGCTAGCATCCTTGGAACAATATTCACCAATATCAGTGTGATAATGCTATAATACTCTATGTACAGTAGAACCTGTGTACAACGGCCACCCAAAAATAACAAAACAATGATGTTCATGACAAATAATAGCTTAATGAAGGTGAAAAGTATTGCAGAATGCTCGGCTTGGAGCATTCTGCAATATATTTTTGACCTGCATTAAGCGATAATTGGTCTTGAAAACCAAATTTTGGTCTTTTTGAGAGTGGCCGTTTAAGACAGGTTTTACTGTACATCTTGCACTATCAAAAATAATACCAAGCACTTATGCTTATGATATAATTTATAAAAGGGATATCCCGCTGATATCCGTGAACATTTTTGTTTGCTGCTTTCGAAGCAGCAAACTTTCAGATTGACTTTTTCGGAAATCTGGTCATGCGCACTTCAGAGTAGCTGTCTGACGCAACCCTGTCATTGTTATTAATAGTCGGGTATAACGCAATACCGCCGCCTGTGTATTTTGATTTGGGACGATATTGTAGGACCCGCGTAAATGGAAAATCATTATAAAGTTCAGCTTGGAACGGCCAGATGCAAGTCATTATAGAAAAAAGTTTAAAAAGAAAACGACTTACCTTTTAAATGGTTTACGCATGCGTGGATCCAGAAAGTTTTGTCAGAGGGGTCCAACTTTAACTTTTTATAAGCAGGCCACCAACGGCCCGCCAGCGAAACGCCATTCAAATGGCGTTTCGCTAGCGGGCCAAAGGTGGCCCAACACTGAATGCTGGCTTGTAAGCTTTGTGGTTTTACAGGGGATCCGGACTAATAATGCTAAGAAACCCTATATTTTTGTGATTGGGTCGGGACCCCCTGTCTCCCCCTCTGTATCCGCACATGTTTATTTATTTATTTATCCATTTGCATTAATCCATTTATCCGCAATTGCGTTTGAAAACTTAAATTAAAACAAGCACACTCGTAAAAATAGCTATGAGACAAAAGTGACCACAATGAAAGAAATGATGCAACACTACTGACTAACCCTTTACCTGCGAGTAGCTTTAACTCTTTTGCATGCTGAGCCATGATGACATAATTCAGAGAGCCCTCGAAAATGCAGGTCACAGAAAGAGACAAGTCAATATATATATGTACAAGATCGGCGCATTTTTTCTGCTTCCCACAACTTACGTATCAGCGCATGCTTATTTCATATAAAGTCCCTGTACGTATGTACAATGTAGAACCAGATAAAATATCCAGAATCATGTACCTAATCATGTTTTGAAGTGTCACTAGTCGCTCGAGCAATGAAAAATGAGAAAACCTGTCTTTCGGGATTGGCTTCACTGTAAAAGCGAGTGGATCTATCATACGCATGCGCGGATCCAGAGGTCCGGACCCCCACCCCTGGAAATTCACAAAATCTATATTAACATTTGCCCCCCCCCCCCCCCCTGAAAAAATTTGGACCCCTCCCCTGTAAAATGTTGGACCCCCTCTGGAACAAAAAATATAGTTTTCCTTAAAATAAACCATTGATTCCTCTCTGTAAAACGGTAAAAAAGCTGATGCCTAAAAAACGTTATCAGAGTTTTTTTCGGACCCCCCCCCCTCCCCCTGGCAAAAATTCCTGGATCCGCGCATGATACTACCATAAAGCCAACAGTGTTGGATGTACATGCTCATCTTTGCCTACTAGCGTCCGAGGAAGAAAAAGTAAATCTCGGTTTTTGTGACGGTGTAGCCGAGCAATTTTATATCGCGAATTGGTGAGTTTTCATGCAAACCCATGAAAGGGAGACAGCTCATGGGCGGATAACAGAGGGAGGGGGAGGCAAGGAGTCCGGACCCCCCCCCCCCCTAAAAATCACCAAAAATAGGGTTTCTAAGCATACTAGTCCGGTTCCCCTTAAAATCACAAAGCTACCAAGTCAACATTTCATGTTGGGTCATCAATCAGCGAAACGCCAATTTAACGGTGTTTCGCTGGCAGGCCAATGATGGCCCGCTTTTGTAGTGTTTGGATCCTCTTTCCCATCATCAACTAAAAAAAAACGTTGTCAAAGTTGGACCCCCCCCCCTCCCCCGGACAAAATTTTCTGGCTGGGTAGTCATGTTTTATGTGCGAAGCCAAGGCCACCACGTGCTAACAGCAACAGCGGTGGCTTTGATCTTAGACATCATGCTGTCCTTGAGACTTTGTCTGCGGCCGACAATAATAGCTGACAGTTTGGGCCCAGATCAGGCCCAACAAAATGTTTAATGTTTTTATTGATAAGACTGTGCGGTGCGCAGGCCGATGCGACTTCGTTGGTCTCATACAACAAAGTCGGGATACATACATCTATAGACGTGTGGTAAGGAAAGCAAATTCTGATATGTCGCGATTATCTCAAGGTCTTAGGAAAATCCATCCATAGTGAAATAGTTAAGCAAACTGTGTACTATGGAAAGCGAATCGATCATCTACATTCCTTCCATGTGTATGTGGGCAGTTAGCAGTTTAAGACGCTGACGATTTCCGCGGATGCGCAGGCTCGTCTGAGCATTCGCTGCTCGTATATGCGCTCATGAACGGGCTTATTTCATGAAAATACCAATGTAAAGATTAAATTCATCATGACCTAGATTCAGCACGGCTGCAATTAAATTATTTCTTGGTATGTGTGTCTGTCCGTACACTATCTTGGTATACACTCTTCAGGACCTTCCGAATGCAGCAAGACACGCCTCGATCGGCTCAACAGTTTGTTAAAATCACGGACTATACATCCGTGTTAAAATGTTCCATTTTGAGGAATTTGATATTTCTTTAGGAGCCGTTATTACATGAATTAAGTTATTTACGCTAAGAAAACCACCGAACTCGTATGAAATTGGTATTCAAGTATTTAAAACACAACGTATGTAGATGTCTAGAATTTTATTTGGTCTGAGTCTTTGTACACTACAAACTTTATGATATTAAGCAGCGAGACCCTTGCGAGATTGCGCAAACGCACATGCTCTCCTGGGCCTTCTCTGATCACATATGTCGTAAGTATCAGCAGGCTATTTACGAAATACCCTGGTACCAGTTCATAGGGGGCACCGCGCAAGTTGATTTCATGTTCGGGTTCGATTGTAAACAAAATAAAACAGTCAATTTTCCAAGCTTGCACGGCAGTGTATTTGAATTTTGTAATGACCGTACAGAATATCTCCGACGCATCGGCGACATAGGCGTGTAAGTTTGAATCCGCTCGACGTACTTTCAGAAAACAAATCTTTATGTCATCTAAAACATGCGACGTCAATGCTGGATTCACGTTAGCGACGTAAGCCGTTAGATTGGCAGGCGAAAAGTTAGCATCAAAGTATCGTAGACAGCTACGCTGATTAAAAAAACAAGCACCAATGAAGAAAAAAACCGATGTGTACGAACTATTATAAAAGATTACATATTAGAATAAATTTTCCTCTTTTTAAAGGAGGGCTTGCCTAGTCTAAAAACAGCATGTGCACCATGTATGTTGGGAACACCTCCAAATTTGGTTATTTTTTACACTGCACTAAAACCACGTCATAGACGAACGGAACATCAGCAAAAGACACAAACAGTTATCTAAAGCGGCACCTAGCGCCACGCAAAAAATGAAATTAATAAAATTTACTTATTTTTCATGTATCATTTTTTGAATTTTTGCAACAATGAACATCAACTTATCAGCAAAACATGTTTTTAATTTCATGCCAAAATAATAAATACTGTTAGGACAAGAGTCTATCGAATAGCAATACCCTTAGATTCTAAAGTTGCAGTTTGAAATTTGTCTAGAAATCAGACGTGCTTTAAAGGAATTGTATTAAAATATTTTTATTAAAATCTGGATACAAATTACCCTCAAAGCCCTATTATTTGTCCGGAACTGACGATAGCCAGCCAGAACGCATATTGTTGAAGCAAATATCGTTGATACATTCAAAGTAAGGTACATGTACGTCAGGTCGTCATTTTTGGTTAACCAGACCTGCGTCGATATTTAACTTTCCCTGTAGCCTGATATCGAAATCTTGGGCGCTGTATAGTTGATAGCATTTCCCAAAGGCCTAGAACTTTTCAAATAGTCATTTCATTTTTTCCTTATAAACATATTCCTACTTTGTTGCTAGTCTATAGGCTGGTGGTAAGTTTTGATAATGAAGACAATTACGTTAACTTTATAGACTAGACATGAACATAAACATTTGGAAACGAAAAGAAAAATATTATTACAATATTTTACGTGTATTAATGACCACTTTTATTATTATCAGACTGAAAGCTATTCTATATAGTTGACTGATGGCAATTATAATACCCACTTCGAATCGAACTTTAGTTCCTACTCAGTAACTTAAGTTCGATTCGCTACTAAAGTGACGTCACGAACCAGCTAGAGATCAACGGTGGGTCAGAGCACCGTTACTCTAGAAGCTTGTCTGGTTCCCTCCTCTAGACCTATCTAGCATAATGGGTTCAAGATCTATTAATGGCCTCAAAATGTTTTTATTTTACAAAATAAATCCTTGATGTGTTCTATTTGCGGTCCCTCTTATTCGTTATTGTTAATTAGAGCAGGCTGTGCAGTTTATTGTGCAGTTTATGCACACCCTTTTTGTCTACGATGAAGAAATGAGGTAGGGCATACAGGGCTATTCACTTTGTTTATTTAACAACTAATTAAAAGGTTGCAACTGTAGCCGTTTGGGTGTAAAAGTGCGCACGCATATATTATGTAAGAACTTTAGTAGGAACTATGGAAGTGGGCCAATATCATTCCAATTGCGTCAGATCATTCATGTTCGGACAATCGTGGCATGATTAATAAAGTTATAAACTAAGGCTACAGTGTTTTAAACATGTTTATGTACAAGCTACATGCCAAAGAGACCCAGAAGTGTATGCGACATGCCATGATCCCAAAATATAATTCACATTCCTACCTCAAATTATATACAGATATGCTCTGGGCTCGACCTGGCTGGAACTGAAACGGTGAAACCAGGGGTCAAGGTTACAGTGACCTGGAAAAAGGTGGTGACTCGCCAGTGCCCAATATTTATTTACGTACCAAATATGGATCTGCTATCATAAACAATATAGGAGATCTGCTGTGGGTGCATTTTTTCACAACCTAGCTAGCTGACTCCTGAGATCAAGGTCACAGTGGCTGAAAACAGTGAGCGACATTCCATGACATGTGATATGAGACATGCTCTTAACACTATGTTTTGCTTGCTGTCGGTGAATTTTCTTATTGGTGAATTGTTTTGTTCCCATACACACGACCGTTATGCTAACAGTATGTTATATAGATAGACAACCAGGTAGAGGGTATCACTTTTCCAATACAAATGCTTGCGGCAAGAGCGCCGCAAGCAAAAATGATCACTGTACGAACTAATACATGACATTCGTGAATAATATATGGTGTACAAACTATTCGATTGTAATAACTTAAACAAGACATACTGTATAGTAAATTATAATTCAACAAAGGATTGTTTATAGCAGCCGGTATTTATATTGTGGTACTTAAATCCTTTTACAATTCAAAGATGGGTAACTAGATGTGAAACTGGTCTATCACAAGCTTTTTAATTTTAAATGTAGACTGGCCCCAGTCCTGAAACATTGATATCCCAGAGAAAATCCTCATACTGATACATATAATTTTGATGTTTAGTCATGGACCCTTTATTAGGGACATTTCTGTGTTATTATTTCAATTTCACTGGAATTATTTTGAATTTTCATATTTCTGAACACAAGCACTTCTTAGGATAAGAATTCATGACCCGGTTTCAAGGTTGGGCAGTCTAAACCACCCCCAGTTTTAAGCAGCAGTTTTAACCTGTTAAAACCGCCCCGGTCAATATGCCAAAAAGTGGTCAATACTGGTCTTTCGAATCTGAGTGGTTGATTGAAATTTTTAAAAGGCCGTTTTGGTGGTTGATATTAGGTCAAGTTTTACGTTCTATTTATTGAAAAAAGAATAGAATCCCGTTTCGTCCCTGCCAAGGGTACTTTTTACTTTAGCACTGACTTCTGCATTACAGTCCAGGCACCTAACACTTGTCTTTTTTAATCATCAAGGGCAGAATAGAATAACCATACAACCCTAACAGGGTCTTTTTCATCATTTTGAGACAATAACTTTTATGAATTCATGACACTGGTTAAATTATTAATTTAACTGATAACAACAGATAACAGAATGACCACACTTTCACACCTCTATATTAACACAGATGCCAATGAATTAGCCAATGCATTTTAAGCTCAGTGATTAGATAGGTCTAATAAACTGGACCTTCTTTAGTCTGAGTGACATGTCCCGTATTTTGACAGTTTTGTTTGTTAAACATTCAGTGTTTTCATTACAATTTGCACACCTTTGTCTTTTCAGGTGAGAAACCAATTCAATTTGCATTTAACTAATAGAGCAAAGACTAGTTTGTACATGATGAGCCCTTTGATGATCAATTTGATGTATTGATTGATTTTTTGTACTTTCTTTCATTTAATAAGGCACTGATTTAAAAAAAATATGACTATGAAAAAGCTAATCTTAAAATTTATTTAATTTCATTGCTTGCAATAATTTTTACTTTACTTTTTTTAATGAATAAATGAAAATAAGTTCAAGTCTTAAGTCTAAACTGAAAGTTGTGGTGATGATTCATTTTGATTGAGACTGAATATCGTAACTATTGACATTCATTTTTGTTTGCTTTAGGTCTATCTAATTATCAACACATTTTTAAAGCAATAGCAACTCATGAAACACATTTTCAATTAAGCCTGTATTACGTTACAGAGCTTTCAGTAAGCATGACCTGAAGCCCCCCCCCACCCCACGTAGGGGTCGTAATATCTCCAATCAGATAAGAATACATGCTTAATTAGTGCATCTAAAGGTAAATTTCGACCTCAGAAGATTCAAAGATTGGTTTGACAAGTCTAATTAGTAGCATGTGAATAGTTACTCAGATGGTAGTGGTTATTTTAAATCGAATGATTACTTAATGTGTTATTGATGTTGAACAGAAACCTGATACTTCACCCATCTCTCAATTTTATGTTATTTCATGTACTCATCTCACTTTTGACCCGTCTGGGGTTAAAAATTTTCAAAACTTGATTATTTCACCTTGTATGGTTTCCTAGGGATTATAGGGCAGTAGTTCATGAGGAAAACTGGGCAAACTGTCCTTTTAAAAGGAAACTTTATCCCTCGTTGGTATATCTACAAACGCTTGCAAGCTAGCATTCTCTTAAACAGTGATATGTTATATCCCGCTCTGGATCATCGAGGCGCTTTGCGAACTTGGTAAATACACAGGTAATTCTCCGTTATCCCTATGTATTTTGGTGAATTTATAACTTGCAATATCTTTAAAACTACTCAAAATTTTGTGTTGGAGATTTTCAGTATTGATTATATTAGAAATATGATTTTCTTTTGATACAGAAAGTGTTTATAAAATAATCGGACATACAATTGATTAAAATTTCAGGATTATGAACACTTTTTAATAAGCATCTGGCATTATTTTCACTGAGTATCTCGGGCAGCTCGACAGCATGAGGTTACATAAAGCCTAAAATACCCGGATGACTTAACAAAAGAATCCTTGGAATAATATTCACCAATATCAGTGTAAACAAGAATTTGAAGGGGTGGAGTTGGGAAATGCTTATTGCGAGCCAGCAGATGATTGACTCATATTGTCTTACTATCCCTGCAAATTCAGTTATGATTGGCACCTTATCTCATCAATATTCATGCTAAGCTCCACCCACTATGAATAATCATATAAATAAACTTTCGGTTTTGTACATAAAACAAAGAAATTACTTGTCAGTTCCACTTGGGTATGATTATATCTAATCATATTTCCATATGCATGCAGAGTAGACCCTTATCAGGCAGCTCTTACAATTGCTGCTTATCTTGGTTTGCTCCATTTAAAAAACATTAAAAGCGGCCTCTATGAAGTAAGTATATTATAAATTCGGTTAGGTTTCAAATGTATTATTACCTTGCAAAATTTAAATTAATATGACAGCTGGGTACATTTACAATATGTGATTAAGTTTCATGTCCTGCTTCTTAAATTGCAAATCCTGTTGTCAAAAATTTTAGACAGCTCAGCTGTTATTGTCAACTTATATATATTCAGTAAGGAATGACTACTTTTGTCGCTGTTGATAACCTTTGCAAACAGTTTGGACTCAGATCAGGACCAACAGAATGTTGGTCCTGATCTTGATCCATACCGTTTGACACTCTGATAGAGTTGCTGAAAGAATTTTTTGAAGTCAGCAGACTACAACAAAAGCATGAAAACTTCCCCAGCATGCAAAGAGTTAAAATGACCAAGTCACGGAAATTTAGGTCATTATCACAATAACAGCTCAGACCAGCCTGAGCAATTTCCCAATACAAAATACAGAAGTAAATTAAGACTAATCTCACTAAATAGCTGTGCATGTACACTTCAAATAGGACAACACATTATGTGAATAGTATCATTTTAGCATACAGTAAAACCTGTGTAAAACGGCCACTCTCAAAAAGACCAAAAATTGGTTCTCAAGACCAATTATCGCTTAATGCAGGTCAAAAGTATTGCAGAATGCTCAAGGGGAGCATTCTGCAAAACTTTTGACCTTCATTAAGCTACCATTTGTCATTAAGATCTTTGTTTTGTCTATTTTTGAGTGGCCGCATAAGACAGGTTTAACTGTACGTTGGCATATATGTTAACGCTTGATCATTCTACTATCATTTAAATGTCCCAAAAATGTCACCTGCTTAGTACTTCTCCAAAGCATTCCAGGCTACTTTTAATATGATAGTAAAGGCTATGAAACTTGATCAGACTGCTCCTAGTAGCTGTCTAATATGGGTTCATAGTTTTATGCAAATTAGGCTACCACCCAAAAAATATGGATGAGGTGAGCAAGCAGCTGACCATTATCGTGCTTGACAGCAAAACTGATTAATTAAATCTTAAAGTTCCATGAAATGCAATCTGCAAACAGTTTGGACCAAGATCAGGACCGACAGGGGGTTGGTCCTGATCTAAATACAAACCCTTTGACACTCCTATAGTGTTCCTGAAAGAAATTTTCGAAAAAGTTAATTTTGAAAATAAAGTCAGCAGACGACAAAAAAAATCATGAAAAATTACCCAATGTGCAGAGTTAAAGAATGACTTGATGCACCATAATGTTAAGGGCTGACCCAAATAATTTTTTTTGGGGGGTCAAATTTGGTTTGATTCTTTACATCCCAGTCAACAGCTATGGTCATGTCGGGACAGTCAGTTCACCTAACCACACTTTTTTCCTGGAAAAGCTTGACTGAGCAGTTAACCAGTACTCTGTGTACATACTTTCGCTTGTAACTGACAACAACCCTTCTTGAATGAATCAGCGGAAGGGAATTATCGTATTTTGGACTAGACTTGCTCCAGTCCTTGAAACAATTTTCCTCAATGTGTCATATCATATACTTGTAGCTAATCTTACTCTGATGGCTCTGTTTTAAAACAGAGCCATCAGAGTATGAATAGCTACAAGTATATGATATGACACATTCAGGAAAAATTGTTTTAAGGACTGGAGCCAGTCTAATTTTGGACATACTTTTCTTCATCATCATTTTGGCTTTTCTCTCAGCCTTCTTAGCAGCTATACGATCAGCCATTCGATCAGCTTTATTTTTGTTCTTTCCCCGTCGGCCAGAAACCATGGCGACAGCCACCAGCACCAACACTAACACCAGAACTACTCTTGAAAACTTCATTGTTCTGAAAAAAGACGACAAAAATATAAAAACATTAATTCAAATAGACAAAAGCCAGTGTAAAACAAAATAGACTGCATGCTTACCCCGCCAAGACTGATCAGTTTGGATATCAACTCATATCATTTGTTTGTTTGATTTGATTCTTTACGTCCCATCAACAATCTTTCAGTTATAAAGGGACGGGTCTTCCTGGGTTGAACCAGTACTAAGCTAGGATTAATGTTCTTGCTCAAGGACACAAGGCAGTGATGCCTGTGAGACTCGAACCTGTGGCCCTTCGGTCTCGAGTCAAGCACTCTACCACTGAGCCACTGCGCTCCCTCATCTCAGATCAGATTATTCACTCTCTTCAACTGAGAGCTTAAAATCTGTGACCCCTTGGTGTTTACAATGTGACCATCTCAAGTTCATTTGATCAAACCAGATGGAAGAATTCATTAGTATACAAAGGGTTAATATGCATAATAGGCCGTATCAAACGAGACTGAGCCCAGCAGACTCATCTCATAACTTCAAAACATCGCATCAACATGAGTACGGCACAATGATGTTGCATTGATGTTCATACAACGTTATTTTAACCCTTAAAGTGCCAATCACGACTGCAAAAGACGACAAATTTTGAGACATAATGATATTTCTTAATTTTCAGAAAAAAATAAGGTATGATAATATTTCATTAGAATTGTCTCATGAAATATCAAGCCTTATATGTTATTTTTGAAATAGCATCAAAATTTGAAATTGTTGTCTGCTGCAAATAATAAGTGGCACTTTTTGGGTTAACGTTTTGCGTCTGCTGGGAAGATTTCGGTAATCATCATAGGGTGAATATTGACTAGTATGAAGGCAAGATAACTTTTGTGTTTTGGTTATGTAATAAAGTATCTTTTGTATGATAAAAAAATCAGATATCTAGTATCTTGATACCTCCCTTACTGCTGAATATAGATGAACTGAAAATTCACCATTCTGGCCTCCTTTTTAACCCTTTATTCCATAGTCTATTCTTAGATCATGACATAATTTTCTATTTTTAAACAACATTGAAAAATTTCAAGAAAAATTTTGTTGAGAAAATTTTGAATACTTTTGAAATTATAATGGAAAATGAAGCATTTGCTCCAAAAGAGTAAATGCTCCATTTTCCATAATATTTTCAATAGGCATCAAAAGGCGTTACTGTGGAGTTAAGGGTTAAAGACCTTAGGCTAGCTGTTTTTGTTAACTGCATGCATACAAACAACAAATGTGCAGACCAGCCTGCATTTCTGTCAGTCTATCAGATCAGAAACTTGCGGAGTGCTGCAGTGGCTCATGATCAGTGGGTAGAGCGTTAGACTGGGGATCAAAGGGTTGCTGGTTTGAGCCTCATGAGCACCGCCGGCAGAGTCACTGTGTTTTGTCATTGAGCAAAACATTTTATTCGTCAGATCAGGATCTATACTGTTTTCCACCCTGATTGAAAATACATGCTTACAACTGGAATGATGCTGGCTAACAAATTGAAAATTGGAAGGAGTATAGTATATAAAAATATTCAGCATGACAAGGGTTTAAACTTCCTTATTGCAAAATTCTAGCATGCAGTCTCTGCAGCTGAGCAGGTTGGTTTGAACCTGACCTCAGGTCACAAGCCCCAAAGACAGGTGGTCTTGTGTTAGAACCCATAATGAGGGTCTTGGTCAGTGATTATGTTACCTGCGCATCCTGCATCTTTTGCGCAAAATTTTGTCTCTGGGATGCAAAGTTTTTATTTCAGCGAGTCCCAGGGTGTTCAGGACTGCATAAGTCATTGATATGGGAAACAGTGAGTCCCAGGACCCATAAGCCCAAAACTGCTTGATGCAATTTATTGAATTCAAAAAGGGTATAGAGTTTGAAAATTGATGTGCACTGTGCGCTTACTAGTCATATGTATTTTTTTAACACATAAAAATGAATTATGATTAAAAACACCAATTTTTGTCTGCAATAAGTGTCATTTTTTCCAGACCAAGCACTTTGGTATGTGAACTGCATTTGGTATTTCAACAGAACCAGTTTTAACCAGTAAAAACTGGTTTCATGACAGCTTTGTGCTCCGATTTAATCAGAGCCATAACATGCATAAGCTGTCATGAAACCACTTTTTGTTGGTTAAAACTGGTTCTGTTGAAATAGACCCCTATTTTTCATTGCATTTGTTGTCATCTGCTTACTTTTTCAAAAAATTATTCAGGAACAAAAAAAACAAAATAAGTTAAGATCCAGATCAGGACCAAAAGTCTGTTCAGTTGGTGCTGATCTGGGTCTAAACTGTTTGCAAAGGTTATCAACAGAGGACAATTCGCAACTAGCAAAGGAAAGTTCCCTTACATTCCACTATCAGATCTCAGATGCAAATGTTTAAACCTATTTGCAATGAAAATTAAAATAATTGAGTAAAATGCACTTTCCCAACTTGACTAACCAAATTTAGGCAAAGACAGATATTCTTAAATTAAATTTTCACTTTCATTGTAACTAAAGAGGTCAAAATACATGTCATGAAATCGGACTCAACCTGACCAATTTGCAAAAGAGTCTGATCTTGAAGAAAAAACAAATTTCTGTGACTTTTTCGTGCCATTAGTGTTCATCAGACCTCTATTTAAAAGTGTGTGGTTAAAAGGTCATGTAATTTCTTATTTCTCAACAAAAACATATGTTGTGGGTACTCAAAATAACTGTCTTCATGAGAGGGGGACACAGTCGCTCAGTGGTAGAGTGCTTGACTCGAGACAGGGGGGCCGCGGGTTTGAGCCTCACCGGCGTCACTGCGTTGTGTCCTTGAGCAAGAACATTAATCCCAGCTTAGTACTGGTTCAGCCCAGGAAGACCCGTCCCTTTATAACTGGAAGATTGTTGATGGGACGTAAAGAATCAAATCAAACAAACAAACTGTTTCCATGTGACGCTTCTTTTGATTATAACAAATGTTTGCACTCAGGGCTTCAGATTTATTTAAGGATTGGTGGGCCGAAGTGACCCATGGAGCAAAAAATGGTGGGTCATTTTCTGAAATGATGGGCCCAAGCATATCAAACTAACTACAGTAGTATACTTTACTTTACCAATTGTTCTTTAAATGCAGGTCAAAAGTATTGCAGAATGCTCCAAGGGGAGCATTCTGCAATCCTTTCAACCTCCATTAATCTACCATTTGTATTAAGGTCTTTGTTTTTTTGTTTTTTTTTGACATGTTTTTAATTACTGTATTGACAGCCTACATGTACTTTCTGTTTCGTGGAGTTAGTAGACTCGCTGTAAGATGAATATTTTATTAAAGTGAGATATTTTTGCAACTAAAAAGGATGGGCCCACTGGCTTGGAAAGTGATGGGCCATATTTTGAAATAATGGGACAATGACCCGGGCCCACCATAAATCTGAAGGCCTGGCACTTAAGGACATATGCTACTAAATACTTCCCACATTGAAATATTTTCAATACTTTGCATACAGTTTGTTTTATACATGGGCTATCCATTTATGAAATAAAAAGGATATGTCACCGTGCTTATTTTTTCAGAATCTCATATTGAAGTTTACAGCATTTGACCAATTTTCTAGAAATATAAAATAATAACACTAGTCCTAATTATCGAGCTAAAACGGTTGTAATCTTCAGCCAGCTTCTTTCTTTTAACTTAAATTACTGCCCATGACCTCAAACTTTTAAGAAAATGTTCATGTTTACTTGTTATCCCATGCTGTGACAAGATACTGCATGATATATTTTGGCAATTCGTCGAAAAATTGAATTTGTTGTTTAGAATAATTCATGTATTAAAAAATCTGACATTGAAAATCTTGAAAATTTATTTTTAATTCATGGACTATTATAATACCTTTCAGAAAAAAGAATAAAAATCTGGGGTCACCGAACTAATTCTCTTTCTAGAGGGCCAAATTTAACCCCACCCCCATAGGTTTCATGCGTAATTCAATATAAAAAGTTCGGGGATGACCATTTCGGTCGTTTTGATGATGCCATTTTACTAGTATATGAAGTAATTAAGCATTAAAATGTTAAAAAAGAAAGAAAAAGCACACTGAAAATATGTGCGCATCCAGGAATCGATCCTGGTCCTCTGGCTTTGTAGCCAGACACGCTAACCACTAGGCCACGAAGTCAGGTCGTGCGCCGCTCAAAATAACCATACAAATAGTATAGACTCGGCCACTATCGTATTCGTAACCAGGGTAATTGTGTACGTCGTTTGATTTCGACTGAGCTACATTTATCTGTCTTTAGTGCTGAGACGATCAGTTCTGAAAAGATGTCAATAGATATTTCGAACACACTTTAATTAGTTATTTTGTGAAGAAAATGTCTGAACACCGATATGACATAAGAATATCGGAAGCTGTGTTGATCCGAATCCGTTAAGGGTCGAAAGACAGGACCCAGACAACTTTCCCCGTTTGCAGACGCGGGAAAGGTGCGCATTGGAAATAGCCGCATATGTCTTTAAAAGATAATACAAATTTATGCTCAAATTTTGTCTCTTGGACCTACCCAGCAGGCACATGACCGTGAAACAACGTCGTAT
The DNA here is from genome assembly GCA_964019695.1 of Loripinus fragilis. Lineage (NCBI taxonomy): Eukaryota > Metazoa > Mollusca > Bivalvia > Lucinida > Lucinidae > Loripinus > Loripinus fragilis. The sequence goes on from OZ026517.1 coordinate 108,383,480, forward strand.
CAATGTTGATGTGCCGTCAACAATGTCGCATTAACATTCAGGGACCAAGCTGGCCCAGTATTTTAGGGAGAAGTGACTTCTCCCTGCAGGAAAATTAGGGAGAAGTGACAGTCAGATAGGGAGAAGTTATAATGCAAAATTACAGCATTTTCTGTCAATTTAGAAGCAAATTAGCCATTACACATACTATTGCCATTTAATGGAAGAAACACGATGAAGCGGTAGTAGATTGTCTGATAATGTCACCACAGCTTGCATTTGTGTGGTGACAGAATGAAAATGAGTCTCCCTAAAAAAAAAAAAAAATTTTTTTTTTTTTTATATGGAGACTCCCACTTCTCCCTGGGTCCCATTTAGGGCGAAATTTCGGCCCCTAGGGCGACTATTTCGCCCTAGTCGCCCCCTAGCTTGATCCCTGACGTTGATGCAACATCGTTACATGTTGTTTCCTAAAGTCTGACCTGAAACTTCTCTACTGGTCTAATTTGTGTGTGAGAGCAGAGTAGGCTTTGATGAGACTGTGCAGATGGGCAGGCTCATCTGAGCATTTGCTGCTCGCATATGCACATTATCTCATGAACTGGCTACACACTAGAGAACCACTGTACTCGAACAGCACAGTCATCGTGTGGCGGTTGCAGTCGATGAGTGCACAAAATAGTGCACCTAGCTGTTAAAATGGGTAATATTTTGGAAAGAAATTTATGCTTATGTTCTGGAATTTATGCTTACTTTTTGGCTAAAATGCAAAATAACAGTACTTTAATGTGAAAAAAATTTGAAATCTGGGGCTGGAGCATTTTGAAACTTATTCAAGCTCTTCTTACTGTACGCATAGTTCTGTATAAAAGGCGTTCTGGCCCATTGGTTGGGTCCTTGACTGCAACATATTGATTTTATTTGAATACTCGACTACTGGCCAGAACACCCGATATACAGAACTATGCGTACAGTATGAAAAGCTTGAATAACTTTCAAAATATTCTGTTCTCACATTTTCACATTTGTGCACATTAAAGGAACGGAATTTTGCATTTTATCAAAAGTAAGCATAAATTTCAGAACACAAGCAAAAATTTCTTTCATCATCTTTTTAGGAAAAAATCACATTTTTTGGCACAACTCTGGCACTGTAGCGACTATCGCTCAACCCACAAAAATTTGTTAAGCAGATACACAGCTGGATTTATAAGTGATAATATTTGGCGATGAAAATTTGAGAAGTAAAAAATTGACCAAAATATTACCCTTATTTACAGCTAGGTACATTTTTTTGTGCACTCATCAACTGCAACCACCACGTGATGACTGCGCTGTTTGAGTACAGTGGTTCTCTAGTGTGGGCTATTAAAAGAAATATTTTTATTTTGGTTGGGAAAAAGAATCTCAAATCTCAAAGCCAAAAAATAGTTTCCCTTGAAAAAATACATTTTTAAAATGTATTTTTTCAAGGGAAACTATTTTTTTTAATTTTTAAAGTTCTAATATTTGAAACAATTGAATATGACCAATAAATTACCTGACTCTAAATCCCTAAGCTTAGATGCTTATTCCCCGGGCTTTTAGTCCAACTCAATCAATAATCCAAAATGAAATAATTCCAGTTTTCACAGAAAAGATCCAATTTTTGACACTAAAACCACCGTTGTCATGATATTACAGCTTTCACAACTTGCTTCTGATCTCATCTGACAGATGTGAGCTCTTTCCCAATCAATAAGGATAATCCTTCCACTTATCCAAAGACTCAGAGAAAACTTTGAAGTCTGTCAAAATCTGCATTATTTGGGATTAACTTGCAGAAAACCTATCATATTGATACCAATTGCAAACACCCTGCAGCATTGATTTCTATTCAGCCCCAGAACGAAGGTTTTAAAGCAAAAGCAACAAGATTAAATGAGAAGAACCGATTCTTAATCTGGGTCCATGTTTCAGTAGCAGAACAGTGCAGTCAGCTGATAACTTGGCACCTTTCCCTTTGCATGTTGGCAAATTTTTCATCAATTTTATCGTCTGCTGCTTTTTTTCAAAATTGACATTTTCAAAAAATTATTTCAGGATTACCATCAGAGTGCTAAACAGTTTGGACCCAGATCAGGCCCGACATTTTGTCGGGCCTGGTCTGGAGGCCAATCTGTTTGCAGGGATTATCAGCAGATGACACTAGCAAGCAAAGAGTTGATCTAGCAGCAGTTTCACACACATTTTCACTTCAATCTTTGCAGTAACTCAGCATCCCACTGAGAGTGAGATAATTCTAATTAACCCTTATCCTGCAGAAAACATCAATATACTACACGGCCACCAATCATCACATATACCAGTTGGATTAAACTTTCTGTTTCCTAATTTTGAGAGCAAAATTTAGAAATCAGGCAATGCTATTCAATGAGACACTCGTTAAACTTTTCGACACTGATATTGGTTTTAAGAGGATTTTCTGCTTTACAGTTTAAACTGTTTTGTAATGAAGTAAAATTACATTTTTTCAACTTCAACACATATTCTAGAATCAGTTTATGTGCCAGGGCATCCTATTTAAGGTATTTTAAAGGTGGACATCAAGGCCATCGAATAGCATTTTCCGATTTCTAAAATTTTGTATCGATTATAAAAAATGATGATTTTGCTGACTTTAAGGTCCATCTCACTTCTTCGTAACACAGTATGATTTTATGCGATGAATGAGATGGATTGGTGGCCGTGAAACAGGGAGACCCAGATCAGACTGCTTCTTCAGAAGCAGTCTGATATAGGTCTGCCATGTTTGTCTTGGCCTTTTTGAAAAGCAAAACGTGTTCGAAACTAACCTTTAGAACATCTACCTTATCAAAAAATCATTGGGTCTTTGTTAGACTGGCTACAGTATGAAACATTTTTATGGTTCGAAGAAAAAAATCTATCTATTTTTGCAATCATAATGAAATTTCTTGTTTTACCTCTTTTAGTCAGAATCAGTATTAGACTAGCTGCATGCAGGTATATGAAATGGCACATTGATAGAAAAAATGTTGTGAGGACTGGAGCCAGTCTAGGTCTTTTTTAATCAGTTTTTTAAATGCAATATATTTTCAGAATTTATTGGCTTTATCATTTCAGTTTATGCCCCCAAAACCTTCTCATCATTTACCGTGCCAAGATCTGAGACCCAGATCCTCATCTGGAAGACAGATACAGAATGTGGTATATTACAAAATCCAAAAGGCTTATGAAGTCCATGAGGATACAAAGTTTAACATTAATACACAATTTATCTACAGCTCAGCATCATAAAAATACTTACAGAAGTCTAACAATTCCAGTGTGAGGTAATTAGTTGCAATGCATCATGGGAAACATGCTTCGGGACATAATTACAGCAAGAGTTCAGATCTCTGTGAAGATTGCAACAACAGTAATTGTCTCATTTGCACATTCTCGGCTGTTAATATGCCATCAGAAAATACAAACCGCCACGGAATTGCGCATTAACAGTTAGTTTGTGTTGTGGCGTAAATCTTTGCCTGCTTAAGTGCCATAAAATGCTGATAACATTTGCTAACAGTTTAGAACCAGATCAGGCCTGACATATTGCCGGGCCTGATCTGGATCCAAACTGTTTGATACTCTGATGGAATCCCTGAAATAATCTTTTTAACCCTTAAAGCGCCAAGAAAAAATAAATCTGAAAATGTCGTCTGCTGAGGTCGTCTGCTGCAAGTAATTGCCTAACATTACTGACAAATTCAGTATAGAAGCAAACAGTGTGGACCCAGAACAGACTGCTCCTATAGGAGCAGTCTGATCTGGGTCCACACTATTTGCCATAGAGGCTCCTTAAACATTTCAGCAGATGAGAAATGCAGACGACTTTTGTTGCATTTTGAAAAGAATCAGCAACCAACAAATACCCAGCATTCAAAGAATGGCCAATCTAATAATGTTTCAAGCCACATTGTGAGAAAAAATGTTGTTTTATGTGAACAAGAAGCACACGCAGGCCAGCCTGCACAGGTCAGATCAGCACATGTGTCGTTCACTTCCTGCAAAATAGATAGACCTTCTATATCCAATTTTTCGAAAGGTTAAAGCCAGGTGATACAGTTGAGCAGATTATTTTGTATCTTACCTGGACTCAAACCCAGCGGGCCACTAGAGGCATTGTCTTTTTCGTGACACAATTCACTAAGGGCACGCAGAAAAGATAGGCAAGAACAGTACATCTTATCAAATCTGCTATAAGATCCAATGAGTAGCAATATCTACCCTTTATTTACCCTTAAATTTATGAGACTTTCTGTACATGCAGTAGCCCAGCGCCCTAGATAAGCTTTTGGGTCAATTGGGTATTTACGCAACCTGGTTATCCACAATTGCGTACTTGCAAAACAATTGCGTATTTTCATATTTTTTTACGGCACGTTTTTTTTTCTGTGATAACACCTTTTCTTATTGCGTGAAGCCTGCATATTTATACACGCCCATCGTCTCCCTTTCTAAAGTATCAAGTATCACCGATTTAATTGTACCTGAAGCAAATCTCATCCCCTTGTTGACATTCGCATGATTCGAGCGTGTATAGTTTGCAATGTTTCACTTTCATCATAGTGTTTTATCCGCGAAAAATACTGGACTGGGCACCTATATTTTCATAAAACTGGAGTATATTGCGTGCTCGCTAGTAAAAATAAAATCAATACCCGACTGGCATTTGTTTATTAGCCGAATGGAAACGAAATGGACCAAATAGTACGCAATGACATCGCATGTAATTGCATACCGATCGTTAGAATTGCTTTTCGGTACGCACACATTTCATTTTAATTGCTTTTTTGAGGATTTTAATTGCGTATTTATGCAAATACGCTGCTTATCTAGGGTGCTGGTAGCCACATCTACACAAGTTCAGGCATTCTGACAGCAACCCTTTATCAGACCTTCTGTGAATGCAGTTACAAGCCACATCTACCCCTTTATCAGACCTTCTGTAAATACAGTAGCCACATCTACCCCTTTATCATACCTTCTGTAAATACAGTAGCCACATCTACCCCTTTCTCAAACCTTCTGTAAATACAGTAGCCACATCAACCCCTTTATCAGACCTTCTGTAAATACAGTAGCCACATCTACCCCTTTCTCATACCTTCTGTAAATACAGTAGCCACATCTACCCCTTTATCAGACCTTCTGTAAATACAGTAGCCACATCTACCCCTTTCTCATACCTTCTGTAAATACAGTAGCCACATCTACCCCTTTATCAGACCTTCTGTAAAAACAGTAGCCACATCTACCCCTTTATCAGACCTTCTGTAAATACAGGAGCCACACCTACCCCTTTCTCAAACCTTCTGTAAATACAGTAGCCACATCAACCCCTTTATCAGACCTTTTGTAAATACAGTAGCCACATCTACCCCTTTCTCAGACCTTCTGTAAATACAGTAGCCACATCTACCCCATTCTCAAACCTTCTGTAAATACAGTAGCCACATCTACCCCTTTATCAGACCTTCTATAAATACAGTAGCCACATCTACCCCTTTATCAGACCTTCTGTAAAAACAGTAGCCACATCTACCCCTTTATCAGACCTTCTGTAAATACAGTAGCCACATTTACCCCTTTCTCAAACCTTCTGTAAATACAGTAGCCACATCTACCCCTTTATCAGACCTTCTGTAAATACAGTAGCCACATCTACCCCTTTCTCATACCTTCTGTAAATACAGTAGCCACATCTACCCCTTTCTCAAACCTTCTGTAAATACAGTAGCCACATCAACCCCTTTCTCATACCTTCTGTAAATACAGTAGCCACATCTACCCCTTTCTCAAACCTTCTGTAAATACAGTAGCCACATCTGCCCCTTTTCATACCTTCTGTATATACAGTAGCCACATCTACCCCTTTCTCATACCTTCTGTAAATACAGTAGCCACATCTACCCCTTTATCAGACCTTCTGTAAATACAGTAGCCACATCTACCCCTTTCTCATACCTTCTGTAAATACAGTAGCCACATCTACCCCTTTCTCATACCTTCTGTAAATACAGTAGCCACATCTACCCCTTTCTCAAACCTTCTGTAAATACAGTAGCCACATCTACCCCTTTCTCAGACCTTCTGTAAATAGAGTAGCCACATCTATCCTTTCTCATAACTTCAGTAAATACAGTAGCCACATCTACCCCTTTCTCAGACCTTCTGTAAATACAGTAGCCACATCTGCCCCTTTTCATACCTTCTGTATATACAGTAGCCACATCTACCCCTTTATCAGACCTTCTGTAAATACAGTAGCCACATCTACCCCTTTATCAGACCTTCTGTAAATACAGTAGCCACATCTACCCCTTTCTCAGACCTTCTGTATATACAGTAGCCACACCTACCCCTTTCTCATACCTTCTGTATATACAGTAGCCACATCTACCCCTTTCTCAAACCTTCTGTATATACAGTAGCCACATCTACCCCTTTCTCAAACCTTCTGTATATACAGTAGCCACATCTACCCCTTTCTCAAACCTTCTGTTTATACAGTAGTCACATCTACCCCTTTCTCATACCTTCTGTAAATACAGTAGCCACATCTACCCCTTTCTCATACCTTCTGTAAATACAGTAGCCACATCTACCCCTTTCTCATACCTTCTGTAAATACAGTAGCCACATCTACCCCTTTCTCAGACCTTCTGTAAATACAGTAGCCACATCTACCCCTTTCTCATACCTTCTGTATATACAGTAGCCACACCTACCCCTTTCTCAGACCTTCTGTAAATACATTAGCAATATTTACCTCTTCCTCAGACCTTCTGTTAATACAGAAGCCACATCTACCCCATTCTCAGACCATCTGTTAAAACAGTAGTCACATCTACCCCTTATCAGACCTTCTATAAATACTGTAGCCACATATACCCCTTCATCATACCAGGCCCAGCATCCCACTGGTAGCAAGTGTCAACTGCAGATCCGGGGGTCAAGAGTTTGATCGGAGCCCATTCCCATACTTTTGTGGGCATTGATCATGAAATAATTTCTATGGTCAGGGTTGTTGTCAGTTACAAGTGATAGTATGGCCAACCGCTTTGTTGTTCACGTGCAACAAAGTCAGGTTTTCTTGCACTGAGGCCAATATTATATAAGTGATAACTTAGGTTCCCTATGAACCCTTTCAACTTTTATATATATATAACAGCATGCTGCCCTATTAGCTATCACATATTATGAATTCAAACTATGGGAAACCAATATTTAACAATTCCAATGTCTGGTATACTATTTTCCAGTGGTTTTATTGTGGCTGCCTGTTGATTAAAGCTGATAAACTGTAATCTCACCTGTATAGTTTCTCAGGTAACTCTGACTTTCTTATTTGAGCCAACCCATTTAAAATTGGTACTTACAGTGCAAATATAAAGTAAAATCCTCGAGAAACCCATTCTTAAAACCAGTGATATGCGCATATCCAGAAAGTTTTGTCAAAGATGGTCCAACTTTGACGGGTTTTTTTTGCTTTTTTTAGTTTGACAAGGGGATGAAGAATCCAAATACAACTATTAGCGAGCCATCATCGGCCCGCCATTTAAATGGCGTTTTGCTGGCGGGCCAATGAAGGCCCAACATTGAATGCTGGATTGGTAGCTTTGTGATTTTAAGGGGATCCGGACAAGTATTGCTAAGGAATCCTATGTTTTTGTAATTTTCCAAGGGGGTGGGTGGAATCCGGACCCCTTGTCCCCCCTCTGGATCTGCACATGAGTGAACACTAAAGTCTCTGACAAGCCTGTGCATCCACAAAGTCTGATCAACAGCTTTGTTATATTCGCCCTCTAGAAGCATATAATACTCATTTTAATTGTCAAATCTGTAAGCTGTAAAATTTTAATATTCTAGCTAGTCTCTGTACCTGAGCAGGCTAAATTTAGCCAAACTTGTTGCAAACCCCGAAGACAGGCTTTCTCATGAAGAAGCCCATCCAGTATATTCTTGCAAAAAAATATGAAAACTTACACACTCTTCTTATACTTGCAACACAACCAAGCAACATTATGAATTTTGATTCCATCAAATGATTTCAATTTGTCTACTGCTAAAAAAAAAGTAGTGACAATTTTTGATGTCTGCTGACGATGACATTTCCAAACAGTTTGGTCTGAGATAAGGCCCAATAGAACGTGGGCTCTTGAATTATCTTGATCAACTGTTTGACACTCTGAAGAAACTTTTGATAACTTTATAATATTGAAAAAGATCTGCAGATGACAAAAAAAAATATACCACAGCATGCAGTTAAATAAATTTATACAAGATAATAAAGTGATATTCATTTCCATTTGCACAATGTAGCCAAAAATGATTTTCAGAAAATTGTTATTAAAAAATTGTCATAGACATAGAAAAATTATAAATCTACCAACCTTCTATTTTTCTATCCCTCTAAGTTTGAAATGACCAAAGTCCACCACCACTGTTTATGGGCAAGTGTAGGTCAGCGTAATAAATCACTCTGCTTTCTCTTTATTCCACTTGACTAGTGGACTTTAAACATCTTATCAAACTGTCATCCACTTAAATACCTTCACATCTCATGTATCATAACCGCTTAAAACCAGTCAAGCCTTAAGGGTGCTACCGAATTTGTCCTAATCAGATGGATAAAACACGCTTTTGTTGCAACCAAAAATGGTTATAATATGTTTCTTATTACTCTTCGAAAACATGTTGAGGTAAGCATTGGAAGCGTAACAGGGATCAAGCTAGGGGGCAACAAGGGCAAAAGAGTTGCCCTATGGGGCTCATTTTCATTCTGTCACTGCACAAACGCAAGCTGTGGTGACAATCTACTACCACTGCATTGTGTTTCTCCTTCCATTAAATGGCAATAGTATGTGTAATGGCTAATTTGCTTCTTTTGACAGGAAATGCCGTAATTTTGTGCTATAACTCCTCCCTATCTGACAGTCACTTCTCCCTAATTTTCCTGCAGGGAGAAATCACTTCTCCCTACTGTCAGGGCCCAGCTTGAACCCTGGGTAATTAACATATTTTCATGGGGAAAAAAATAGAAAAGTTATTTGTATGTACAACTCCTCTTACCTAAGCTTATGAAACAGACAGTGCTTGTATCGATAAATCATAATAGATATAATCTACAGATATCATTGATATACCGACAGGCTTATCATTTTTATCATCATTTTATCATTTATATCAGCTTTTTTGCTTTTTGATGACAGCTGTCAGGTCTGATCTGTCAGGGATAATCCTAGCCCTAAATTATGATGGGCCCTTAAAATGGATCAATGTCCCATATCCCATTCAAATACATGCAAATTTCCAAATTTTAATGGGCCATCTGAAATTTTCATGGGCCTTTTGCAAAATTTAATGGGCCCAAGAACCCTTAATATCCACATTAGAGCATAATTCACATGAGATTTGAATAGCTTGTATATGGGGCCCAGCCGAAAATGAGGTCCATTTTTGCAAAACATTAATAGTTTTTTCACAAAATGGATCAGGCCCATCCTAGGATTATCTCTGATCTGTACATTCAATATGTAAAAGCTGCGTTATGCCAGAAGGGCTACCTTTTTTCTAGGCTTTAACCATGAAGTGGGATATGTAATAGCCATACTTGCTTCACCTTTATTTTCACAGCCTTTGTAGCGGCGACTGGCTAGTTCATGTGGTTCATGTCTGGCTATGCGACTTCATGGTCCTGAAATTTAGAATAATTATGGTATATAAAGACTCGCTTTCACTCTTCTTCTTCTTTCCTATTGGTTCCTTGATTATTATGTACCATTAACGAGCCAGTCCATGAGATTTTCGTACTATTCGCACATATGGGTAAGTCAATATTTTAACAAGTATGTCATAGGTCTAGTTAAGCAAAAAAATTCAGCGTAAATTTGTAATTATTTTCTTACCCATCAATTTTGACATTATGTTTTGGGTGCTCAAAAGAACCGTCTCACTGAGACGGTTCTTTTGAGTACCCACAACATATGTTTTGGTTGAGAAATAAGAAAAATAATTTTCTGTTACGCACTCTTATCTGGGGGCCTTGCATGTGCAGCTATCTAGTGGGGCAGGATGCCCAAAATTTGATTCTGACCTTAATCTACATCCCTACTTTGTGTACCCAAGCAGTGAAGGCTCTGGCAAGACTGTCTTGATGCAGAGGCTGATCCGAGTCTTCACTGCTCACGTATGCTTTAAGTACCACAATCACATGACCCGGCTCCTTTTATTTTCATTTTATTACCCATTATTGGTGTCTTATATGGCTGTGGGCTGTAACAAGGGCCATGTCCCATGACATCCTGTTTCTGGGGATTGCGACCAGCTAAGACTCATATCAATCTGCTCAGCTACCGAGACCAGCTAGAATATTGAAATTTTTCACGTAGCAAGCTAAACAATCATACTGTTAAGACAGCGAATAACAAAGGCACTGATCAGACTGCACATCTGCGCAGTCTGATCTGTGCATTGTTGTTCGCATGCAACAAAACCATTTTTTTTTCATGACGTGGCTCTTCATATAGTTACCAGGTATTGTAGATCATTGATAGACAGGGATGAGCAGGTTTCGGTCCAATTACTAACCAGGTAACTCATTATCAAGAAAAACAAGAAATGTCCCTGGTGAGAGTAGGACCACTGAACTGTTATTTGTCCAGCGAGGTGATGGTTTTCAAATTAAATAATGAAATTCAATCCACGTCGTGTCAATATGCCTTAAGCCAAAAGTGTCTTCAGTTGATAACTTTTGTTAAAAGCGTGGACTCAGATCAGGCCCAAATAAACATCAGGACAGATCTGTATCCAAACTATGTGAACTCAAAGAATTTTTTCAAAAATATTAATTTTGAAAAATTAAACAGACGACAAGAAAACGATAAATTACCATACGCAGCTTGCCGAGTTCACTTGAAAAAAGTGTCAAAAAGACAAAACATTTTATGAAATCTTCTCTTGATTTTTGACAAAAAACTAAGGTTTATATAAATCAACAGTTCACATAATAAATATTTGAAAACATAGCCTCATGCAAGTTCTAGGTGGTGCTTTACAACCAGGCAACCACCAAGTTAGCATTTCATTCCAATGAAACATCTGAAGATAAGCTGTCAATAATATAAAATTGGCTTCCAGGTGCATGCCAAACTACACAAAAACTTGTTCATTTCTACATGCTCATTACACTGAAACATAAAAAAAGTAGTTGAGAAGTTTGTAAAAAAACTTTTTTTATGGTGCAAAACACTCATTTATTGAATGGACATATGTTGTAGGTGCACATTGGAATTGCCTCTATGAGGCAATTCCAATGTGTACCAACAACATATGTCACAGAAATTAAGGAGACCTATTTGAAATATACACTAAACAAGTATCATGACCATTGGCTTTCCTCTTTTAAACATCTCAAACTGCCAATCAGTATTGAAAAACCTGTCACTATATAGCAAATTGTTTATATTTACATGACAGCTATATCACCAAATTTGATTTCATTAACTTAGATTTTGCTAAGCTGGTAGTTGCATTGGTTAATACATCAGCAGCAGTGGTAATGACTGCACTCTTCACATCTAGGAGACAATGGCAGGGCCAACAACTCTGTTAAGTGTCAAGTCTGCATTGAAGCACAAACACTTCTGAGTGTTCACTGACATGAGCCGAAATCTCATCATAACTCATATCAGTTAACTCTAACTACTCCAATCAAATTACTCAAACAGTGATTATTTTAGCATGCACAAAAAATAGTTCCTGATCAGATCAGCCTTCTCCTATTGGCAAATATTTCTTGTTAATTTGTATGGATTAGTCTAGATCATGCGCTGATCATAAAAGTTTTGTCAGAGGGGGTCCAACTTTGACAACATTTTTTTAGTTTGATGAGGGGAGGAAGGATCCAAATACCACTATAAGCGGGCCATCAACGTCCTGCCAGCGAAACGTCATTTAAATGGCGTTTCGATGGTGGGCCGATGATGGCCCAACATTGAATGCGGGATTGGTAGCTTTGTGATTTTAAGGGGATCCAGACCAGTATTGATAAGGAATTCTATATTTTGTAATTTTCCAGGAGGGGTCCGGACCCCCTGTCCCCCCCCCCCCCCCCCCCTCTGGATCCACACATGTGGAAGACTCAACTTTAAAATTGAGCACTTAAACAGTAACTGTTAAGTTGCATAGAAGGTAAATGTAAACTCCAATGTAAACACGGTAGTAGTACCTCATTTTGAGGGAGATTGCCTATCAGTGCATGGATTTCTCCCTAGGATTGTACGTGGAACATTAATAAAGCCCCACAAGAGGCACTTTGATCAGGCTCCTTGCTCGAATGGAGAAATACTGATCACATATTTTACATGGAAGAATGTTTCAAGTAGCTAGGCTCTTATCTTTCTCTATGGCTCTTATATAAAGGATGATATATATTTTCTTTTCAAAATCACAAACAATCCACTATTATATGGGCCTCATCGCGAGAAAACCTGTCTTCGGGGTGTCTGACAAAGCCAGTTTCAAACCAGTCTCCTCAGCAACAGAGACTAGCTAGAAAATTGAAATTTCATCTGTAGCAAGTTTACATACGATACTTTCCTAAAAGCGTTAACAAAGGCGCTGATCAGACTGCACAGATGTGCATGCTGGTCTGCGCCTGTGTTGTTCGCAACCCCCCGAAGACAGGTTTTCTTGCGACGAGGCCCATATAATGTATCATATTCTCCATAATTAGCAAACATAGAATAATAAATGCCTCTAAAAATGAGCAGACCTCCAGACAAGTCTTAGAATTATTTTTTCTTTTCTCAGGGCTGGACCCAGAGGGGTTGTTTACGGGGGGCACTCGGAGCCACAGACTTGAAGCGAGCGGCGCAAGCCGTGAGCCGGGGGAGAGTATGAGAGGGGGTGGAACCGCTCGCTCATTGGAGGGGGGTCCGGGGGACCTCCCCCGAATTTTTTTTTTAAAATCTATGTCTCTGAGGATGCCTTTCAAGCCATTTTGAAGCCCTTTTTCCATATTGTATAACCTCAATTTTAAATAGGGTTAGACACTCAAACCCCAGGGTGGGGGGGGGGGGTGGGGGGGGGTGGGGGGGTTATCTGATATTTTTATACATAGGTAGGCTCGGGTATTTTTTTTTTGGTTCAAAGTTTTGAATTTCGATTTATTTTTTTTTTGGGGGGGGGGGGGGGGGGGGGTCAGAAAAATTAATATTCTTTAGGGTATGTTACTTTGGGGTCATCACAAAATTTGGCTATATTAAGGGGTCATTTCTATGCATTTTAGGGTCTTTTCTTAAGGTCAAGGTACAGAATTTTTTAAAATCTATGTCTTTGAGAATGCCTTTCAAGCCATTTTGAAGCCCCTTTTTTCCATATTCTATAACCTCAATTTTAAGTAAGGTCAGACACTCCAACCACAGGGGGAGGGGGGTACTCTGATATTTTCATACATACGTAGGCTCAGGCTATTTTTTGGGGGTTCAAAATTTTGAATTTTGATTATTTTTTTTTATTTTTTTTTTGGGGGGGGGGGGGGGGGGGTGGGGGGGTTCAGAAAAATGAATATTCTTTTAGGTATGAAGATTTTGTGCATGGTTTAGGGGGTCATCACAAAATTGGGCTATATTTAAGGGTTATTTCTATGCATTTCAGGGTCTTTTCTTAAGGTCAAGGTACAGAATTGGGGATATTTTTGGGGTGGCTAAAATTTCGAATATTTTTGGGGGTGCTTGAAATTCCTGATATTTATTTTGGGGAATACGTTAGATGCTGGGCCCGAGCCTACGTATGAAGAAAAAATGAGAGTACCTCACCCCCGCCTTGGGACTCAAACACCTTGTTCCTAACTATTATTTTACATTTTCTTGTCGCCCTCTTGGAACTTTGGTAAGGTTCCCATGTGTGTGTGTGGGGGGGGGGGGGCACTGCAGTTGCAATGCAAGTCTGAGACAGCCCAATGTCCAGAAAAACAGCAGAGCCCTTGTGAGGGGGATGGGGGGACTTAAATTTTGAAAAAAATGCTAGAAAACAATACACTCCACACCTAAGAAAAAAACTGGGCATATGTTCCCCTGTATTTTGTATTATTTCATTCACCCTAACCCAATAACATAAGTAAGTAAGTAAGTAAAGACTTTATTTATCGAGGGTTACAACATTTAGCACATATATATATTTACATAAGTACATGTTGCTAATCTTCCATGAGGCCCTCACTATTTACATTTTTACAGCAGCCTAGGGACTGGGGCTCTTTTAATTTTTCTGAGTCTGGTGGGGGAGGGGGGTACAGCTATTACTTGTTAGCTTTGCGACTACTAGACTACATGGGATTTGCAATGGAAGCGTCGACGGAATGGATGTTGGAGGGGGGAGGCACACACTCCAGTTCCACAGCCTTGAGACTGGGGATAAGTGCCCCCCCCCCCCCCAACACATCCTAATTTTCTGAGTTTTTTGTTTAGGGCTGGGAGGGGTTATCCTGGGCAACCAGACTACAGGAGATTTAAAATCCCATCATGTACAAGCCCGGGTCACACTCACAGCCTTGTCTGTGCCCCCAGGGCCACATTTTCTCTCAGCAGAGCTGCAATGTCATATAAATAATCTTCCCAATTATGCTTTATTGTATATACTCGCAATATCAACTAATGCGTGAAAAACGTTTTATTTTTATGGCACTCATGGTATCTTGGGGGGGGGGGGTGCCTTCTAGGCCCCCCTTGGGTCCGGCACTGTTTCTCAGCTTAAACATGTTGTGGGTACTCATTGAGAGCCCTCTCAATGAAATGTTCTTTAAAGCACTCAGAACAAGTTTATAATGAGGGATAAGAAAAGACTGGCTACAGTCCTTAAAACAATTTTTCATCAATGTGTCACATCAGTCTTACTCTGATGGCTCTGTTTAAAGAGCCATCAGAGTTTGATTAGCTACAATTATATGATATGACACAGTGACGAAAAATTGTTTTAAGGACTGGAACCAGTCTAGGATAAGAAAAAAAAATCATAATTTTACGCTCAAATGTTTTGCTTACCATGTCTAGACCTATGGAAGAGAAGGAGCAACTATAAATGAGCCACGATATGAGATTTCCAACAATGTGGTATGTGCGACCAGCAAAGGCTCAGAACAGCCTGCACATATGCGCAGTCTGATCAGAGCCTTTGCTAGTTGCTGGAATATTCTATGATTGTTAAGCTACTGACAGAACATCATTTTAAGCTCTAAGCTTTAAAGGAGGCTGTAAAGGCTCGTCTGAGTCAACACTTCTCAAAATACCACATTGTTGGAAATCATGTGATGCAGTTCAAATTATCTGAACTTGTGAAAGTGGTTCTATGAGGCTGAGCTATACTGCACTTGAGATCAATATTAAAATGTGCAGGAACAAAACCACATCTTTTATGTGAACTGATTACAAACTAAATTTGAAAGGCATAAATTTGAGGTTAAGATGAAATATTTAAGCTCATTAAGTCTTATGAGGTGTTACAATAGGAGAATAAATTGTCTGATTGACAATGTTTAGGTCATGGACTTGATCATAGAAGATTATCCTATGTATGTGTTAATATTGTTTATTTCTTTACATGGGATGCTTTAAAACCTATTTAAAAGTGCAAGGGTACTTACATCTTCATAAGGCAAGGGTACTAAGGCCAAATAAAAAAAATTGTGTGGTTAAGGTAACATCCTGAAAAAATTAGAGTAGGTAGGTAGGTTACTAATTTTCTTTCTTGGAATATTCAGACCTGCTTGGAAATGTATTAAATAAGACAATATATGAAAGGGTCTATTTTTGAAGATATAACAGGGCCTTCTCTCCCTATCACCAGGGTCCAATATTAGGCCCCATTCGCAATTCAAAATATCCTCCTTTTTCCCCAATTTTTAAAAAAAAAATTCCCAATCTGAAGGTAAAAATAAATCTCACCGAGTTTGATCGATAAATAGCCCGGGCCCAGACAGACCTTGATAGCATTTCGGCATACTTGGATGTTTTGGTTATGCGCTATTTACACCGAAATGCCATCTGTATTCATTGTTCGAAATGTCGCACAATAGTAAATATCATTTAGCAGTTTACACTTCTAAAAATTCACAAAATGCCCCACAGCGCCCTAGATAAGCTTTTGGGTCAATTGGGTATTTACGCAACCTGGTTATCCTCAATTGTGTACTTGCAAAAACAATTGCGTATTTTCATATTTTTTTACGCCACGTTTTTTTTTTCTGTGATTACACCTTTTCTTGTTGCATGAAGCCATCGGGAATGTGCTTGCATATTTATTCACTCCCATCGTCTGCCTTTCTAAAGTATCAAATTCGCGGATTTTATTGTACCTGAAGCAAATCTCATCCCCTTATTAACATTCGAGCGTGTATACTTTTGCAAAGTTTCACTTTCATCTTTGTGTTTTTCCGCGAAATACTGGACTGGGCACCGATATTTTCATAAAACTGGAGAATATTGCGCGCTCGCTAGTAAAAATAAAATCAATACCCGACTGGCATTTGTTGATTAGCCGAATGGAAACGAAATGGACCAAATGGTACGCAATGACATCGCTTGTAATTGCATACCGATCATTAGAATTGCTTTTCAGTACGCACACATTTCATTTTAATTGCTTTTTTGATGATTTTAATTGCGTATTTACGCAAATACACTGCTTATCTAGGGTGCTGGCCCCATATTTCACCCCAATTCAAGCCAGGGGCCTTTTCCCAAAATAGCTGGAAAAGGCCCTTCAGGGGATTTTCTGGCCATCTCTAGGGGCTGAATTTTGGCCCCATTCCCAATCTAAAATAGCCACTTTTTTCCACAATACCATGTCCGTTTTTCCCAAATAAAGATTTTTTTTTTTTTTACCTTTTCTTTAGAGACCACTACTTATGCGAATCAATGACCCATATCAAAATGATACTTAAACACTTGTGCTTAAGTGGTATGCTTAGCATAATACAATCTAAAATAACTTGATTTTAAGGATATTTTTCTACCCTTGTCGTCTTTTTTCTATGCCTTTAATTTCACCCAATTTTGATGTTAAGTTGATCACTTTTTCCCAATTTTGGCCAGGGGCCTTTTCCCAAAATTGTTGGAAAAAGCCCTGCTTCTGATTTGTTTTCAAAGTTACCTTTTCCACAAAAAACTCTCAGGAATAGCAGGTTATGAGTTAAGCTTGGATTCCGGTACAGTCATACACCCATGTTTTTTGCAGGATGACGATGGAAAACATTCCTGATTTTATGAAACATTCTGTCAGCTTTATTTTGCTGTTATTTGAAAATTAATTCAGCGGCCTTCATTGTTTTGACCACTGGATGACGTCCTTTGGATCATAAATCATTTTCTTCCTTACACTGTCATATCAAAGTGATAAAATAAACACCCACTATACACCAGTCCTTGCTGGACTAATGACCAACTACTTACTCATTATATGGGCCTTGAGGCGAGAAAACCTGTCTTCGGGGGTTTGCGAATAACAAAGGTGCAGACCAGCCTGGGCATACATGCAGTCTGATCAGCACCTTTATTACGTACATGTATTCGCTTATTTGAAAGTATCATATCTAGGCTTGCTACAAGCTACATTTCAAATTTCTAGCTAGACTTGTTTTTGTCTTGCCTTGTCAGAAACATTGAAATTGGGCTAAAAATATTTTAACTCTTATCCGACCACTATTTTCCATTTAAAGCAAGACACTTTATATAGGGCTCATACAGGCAAGCTTGAGAAAAATTCAAGGATTTTTCAAGGACTTCTAAAAGCCTCTCCTACAGTTTTCAAGGACTAAAAGATAATTAAAAATACTGATCTAAGTGTTGAAATTCTACTTCAGAAGTGCTAGACTGAGATAATGGAGACATTAGTATTAAAAATTAGTATAACATTGTTGTGCCTATATTTGGTGCAGCATTTATACCAAATACAGGCACAACAATTTTATACTTATTTTGGTCTCTATCAACAGTGCTAAGTCCTACAGAAAATAGTAGAATTCAAGGACTCTTCAAGGCTTTAGAGTGATTTTCCAAGACTTCTCAAGGCAGATTTAATTTTCAAGGACTTTTCAAGAAAGCCCTCGAAATTCAAGTACTTTTTCAAGCCTGTGTGAACCCTGTTATAAGCTGCTTACTACTGGTTCAACCAAGGAAGACGCGTTCCATCATAACTGAAAAGCTGTTGAGTGGGATGTAAAGGATAAACTAAAAATCCCACCACTATTCAATGTCCTAAAAATGTTGCCTGCTTTTTATGTCTGCAGATACAAGCACCAGTCAGCATGCAAAGTCAGATTTTCAATTAGAAATACCACATGAAGACTGAGCAATATCTAATCAAAGGGGCACAACTCAAGAATAGATATAACTCAGGACTTTAACGAAAAACTTTTTTTTTTATTTCTCAACTAAAACATATGTTGTGGCTACTCAAAAGAACCGTCTTAATGAGACGGTTCTTTTGAGTACCCAAAACATATGTAAAAACTGATGGGTAAGAAAATATCAATAATTTTAAGCTCAAAAATTATGTTTATCTAAACCTGTGTAACTTGTGTAAAAAGACAACAACAGGTCAACTACTTTTTCATGAAGCATCAACATATGAAATTCCGAGACCCTTGTAGCATGTACGGTTCTAAAGATGTTGGAGCTATAAAAGGTGTGATGGAAGGAAGGCTGGAAAAGTCGAAAACAATATGCCCTCTTAACTTATTCAAAGTTAGGGCCATAATTATAGCAATGATTATCATATGATTTTTAGAATGGCAAAATTCACTTGACCCTTCAGGAGACAAAAATATTTCAATATTGCACTTGTCCTGCAGGATGAGTGACTTACAATTTTCACTTGTCTTGCGAACACATGCTATTGTCCTATAAAAGCGTATGCAGTAAAGAACGCAAGGGAGTAATATGTAATATGACTACCTCGAGTAATTCTTCCCAAAGCACTCATCCTGTAGGACAAGTGCTTTGGGAAGAATTATCCATCCTTTATAAATTTCACTCGTAATTACGACCGGACGAGTGGATTTTTTGCCCCCTGCCCTTTTCCCTTACAACTTGAATTCAATTTTTTTCTGTGAAACTAGAGACATCTTGTGGCTTGCTTCTCTTTTTACAGCCAATAAACAGCAAGGCCTCCTTTCTAGCCTGTTAAACTGTACTTCCTTTACTCTGCAATGAACATAAAATGAGCCGTGACATGTGATTTCCAACAATGTGGCATTTTGACATGAATAGACTCAGACAAGCCTGTGCAGCCTACTTTAAAGCTTATAAACTCCAAATGGTGTTCAGTCAGTAGCTTAACAATCAAAGAATATTCAAACCACTAGCAAAGGCTCTGATCAGACTGCGCATACGCACAGGCTGATCTGAGGCTTTGCTGGTTGCACATACCACATTGTTGGAAATCTCATGCACCGACTCAAATCATGAGTAAACTTGAATTCATTCCTTTTTATAAGTATCAGGAAAACTATCGGAAAAACTAGAAAAAGAGCAATTTAAACAGCAATGGACAAAATGAAATATATGGCGGGACATCCTAATTTCGGTGCAAAATTTTCATCTCTCTATTTCTCACTCTGTATGGGACATCGAATGTAATACTCATGGCAGTTCAATAACCACTTGATTGTGTGTGAAAATGATGTAGTAACAACACTTCTGGACTTGTTTGTTGAAAAGTCTTTCCATTAGGGCATACCGTACATTTTTCTAAAACAATTTTAGTCAAACAAAAGTGAACTTAGGTAGGTTACAAAAAATCCACTCATCCTCTCGTAATTACATGTGAAATCTAGAGAGGATGAGTCATTCTTCCTGTAGGTGCCAGGGGGTTGTCTGCAGTTTGTGATTGTGGTATTTCCTGATCATACTCACTATTTTTGGGAAGAATTACTCGAGGAAGTCATATTACTCCCTTACATTCTTTATTGCATACACTTTTAAAGAACAATTAAGTGCATGTGTTTGCAGGACAAGTGAAAATTGTAAGTCACTCGTCTTGCAGGACAAGTGCAATATTGAAATATTTTTGTCCCCTGTAAGGGGATTTACTCTATTACCACTTTAAACCACATTTCATACCTCAGTGAAACACAGAAAAATAACTTTAAATTCTTAGGACCCCAAAAAATTTGAATTGTTTCTCAGGCCATTTTTTGGAAAAACAGATGTGGCAGGGTGGGCACGTTTTTTTAAGCGAAGAGAATATTGTAATCGCCTCCATTGATCTGTCTGTTATGCTACGTACATGTATCTCCTTCTTAGCCGTTTGACTAAATCCAACCAAATTTAGTGTGTGAGTTACTCACATGAATGGGACGTGCAACAGCAAAAAATGTTTGGCCCCGCCCCCTGGGGAGGGTCAAAATGTCCAATATTGTTAAATTTCAATAACAAAGTCAATTAACAAAGTCAGTTTTTACACTAAACTGTGTGTGCATTCTTACAAATAGATGATATTCGTTCTTCCAATTTAGTTCATCCCTCAGAAACCCAGGATTGTTGAACTTTATATCAAACAGGATTGTTGATATGACCCCTGGAATGTTCTCCATGGGTGGGACTTGGGGCGCAGAGATTCCAAGGGGGTCAATTTTTTTTTGAACAGTCACGTGGCATATCAAATAGACGGGGTGATGAGCAGAACAGAATGCAAGTAAAATTTTCACCCTAGGGTCAACATGGTGACTTTGGGACGAGGTCAAATATCATGAAATTTCATTTTAATACAGTCAATTTCAAATATATTTATACCAAACTTTGTGTTCTCACAAATAAAAGACATAAAACATATCTAACGGAATTTTCATTCTGTGAGCTGGGTCATGCCCCAGGATTGAGTGGGACTTGGGGTTGCTAGGGGTCAATAACTTGAGCATGGGGATTCACTCTATCACCACTTTCATGCGTAGATCCAGGAATCTTTGCCGGGGGGGGGTCGTGGTACATTTTCCAGGGGGGGGGGGGGGTCCAATTTTTTTCCAAGAGGGGGGTCCAATTGCTTATTCCCTATAGAAACCAATATAACTTGTAATTTTCCAAGGGGGTCCGGAACCCGTGCCCCCCCCCCTCTGGATCCGCCTATGACTTACCTTTTAAACTTTGGGTACGTCTAGGGGCGAAACGACCAGGGGACGAAATGGTTAGGGGAAAACAACCAGCTTGGCGAGATACGGCTTTGAGGCGAAAAAAAACTAGTTTGGGACGAAACGATCTCGATTCCCCTTACCTGCTACCGGTACAGTTCAGGAGACATTTGCTATAAACTCACCTACGCAAAATTTTATCAAGAATGCCTTTTGACATTTTGGCGCGCTAGACTGACTGGGTGAGTATGTTGAAAACATGTAAATACACCGGTAAATAATTGAAAACCCAACAAGCACCTGCTAAACGGAACCGGAAGCTCACGCGGTTGCTACATGTTGCTAACGGCGCTATTTCATCTGTCAATTTAGGCATTTTCACTTTGCCAAGTATTTAAATTGGGTAATCTCTTTGCAAACATATTATCTGAAGTAAACAAACAATGCAGGCTAGCCGTCGAGGTGCTCTTGCGAGCACAGTCAACACTGTAAAGAGAGATATCGCGGAAATATGCCAGAGTGGGAATTTCTATGTGACAGAAGAGATTGGAAATGAGCTGAACAATATTTCTAATGGGCTGGACCATTTGAAACTGGATGATTACCTTTTGGCAACATCAAAAGACTGGGACAAAGGTTTCAGTCCAAGTCAGACACAATCACATAAAGCTAGTGAGTATTTTTTTCATTAATTATTTTGTTTTCTCTCTCTCAGCCAACATCTATGTTAGGTCAACTTTACAATTAGGTCAACTTTACAATCATTGATGACTCCTGACCTCATATTGGGAGAAGAAGATATGATACTTCCCAATATTAAAGTGAATAACAATTTAGAGGCACTGGGCGGATGTGCAGGCTGGTCTGCCTCCCAGTCTGCCCCTTTGTTGTTCACAACCCGCTTCTAGACCCATATGGAAAATATGTTGGTTGGTTGTACCTGATCCTCAATTGGCTGTTGTATATTCTCTGTATATATAAGGGGGTAAAATTGCCACCTGGGGTGGGTCTTTCACCCATGGTACTCGGAACACTGGTTGGGTTCTCTACATGTAACCAACTGAGCTTCCCAAGCAGTCCTGTCCAAGAACCACCTAGACACTAAACTTCTCCCATCACCTTTTCAGAGCTCAGGATCAGATCCTCATCCATAAACCACCATAGTAGTCCTGAGGTCCGTGGCTCAGTGGTAGAGTGCTAAACTCAAGATGGAGGGGTTGCGGGTTCAAGCCTCACTGGAGGCACTGCCTTGTGTTTTTGAGCAAGACATTTTATCCTTTGTTAAGTACTGATTAAACCCAGGAAGACCCGTCCCGACATGACTGAAAAAATGTTGACTGGAATGTAAAGAATCAAAACAAACAAATCTGTCCATACCATGTGTGGATTCAGAGAGGGGTAGGGGTCCAAAGGCCCCCTGGAAAATCACAAGTGCTATAGGTTTCCATAGGAATACTCAGGCCGGGTACAGACCCCCCAATCCTCCAGAAGCAGTTGGACCTCTTCTGTAAAATATATTGATGACCGGACCCCTCCCCTGGAAAATCACAAGCTGCTTGAAGCACTATAGGTTTCCATAAGAATACTGGTAGGGACCCCCTCTCTTGTCTAAGCAATTGGACATCCTCTGTAAAATGTTTTACAATTCGTGACTAAAATAACAAAGCAAAAAAAAAGATCAGATCTTGTCAGTTGGACCTGGACAGTTTTCAATCTAGAGGGGGCCATGGGGTCATTGGCCCCCTTTTTCATTAAATGGCCCCTTGGTAAAGCTAGAGCAGGCCATCTTTTACATTATGCGAATGGGAAAATATTGGGCTGTTTTATTTTCAACTGAAATCAAATGAAAATGACCCACTTTAAAATTTCCTAGTTTGAAGAATGCCTGGACCCACGGCCTGGACCCAACAAAATATTATCTGGATCCGCGCATGCAAACCACTACCTATAGACACTACACAATTGTGTTCTTTTTCCCTTGAAGATGATTTAAATTTCCTGTAAATCAGAGCCCATAGTCTTTATTTAAAACATGACTCGAGATCTTTATTGAAACGAAGCTTATTGTTAACTTATCAATATTTTGTCTGATTTGTATTTATTAGAGATCATGAGATATATACTGGATTGTTTTAGCTAATCTTATTCATTTTCTCTTCAGATGCGGTTTCAGTGATGGACTCTGCAGCATCTGTGCTGTATGACTTTAAAGAAAAGATGGGAAATGTTGCTATCTCACGATGCCAAGAAAATGAAATTAGAGAACTCCATCACTGGGCAGTACAGAATCTTAAGAATGTTCAGAGGGTATGTCTTAACTCATTGCATGCCAGGGCTTACCCTGGCTCAAAATTTGTTGTAGCCAAATGGAAAAAAGTTGGAGTCAAATGAAATTAACTTTAGCCAAGATTTAAGCCAGAAAGTAGTATCAACAAGTTGTTTTGTATGTAACTCTTTGCCGGCTAGGGGAGACTTTTGTTGTCTGCTAATAACCTATGCAAACAGTTTGGACCCATTTTCTTGTCAGGCCAGATCAGGATCCAAACTATTTGCAAAATAAGGATGTCAGCAGATGACAATAGCAGGCAGTTAAATACATTACTCAAACTTTGATAAGGATCACTTAACTTCCATACTGTTCAGTGCATAGGGTTGGTGTTTTGCTTTAATTTCAACGAAATATGCAAAGGTAATTGGGATTGCTTCAAGCAGCAGATTAAAATGTAGATCACATACTGGATGGTCCAGTGTATGCATGTTTGTCGGAAAATGCAAAATATTTTTTTACGGAAAATTGCATAGTTTTCAAATGGTGATTACATGTTTTTCATATGAGTTACAAACAGGTGTCAACCTAATATTGAAAGATTGAACACAGTGTTCTTCAAACACATTTCAATTGTTTCGGATCTTTTAAAATAAGGGAGAAATAAATTTGATTTTTTTTGTGGAATTTTAAAAATGTGACATTTTGCATTTTCCAACCCACGGGCATCCACCAGGGACCGTCGAAAGTTATCAAGTGTTAAAGGGGTAGGCTCAGTGCATTTTATAGTGATCCTATTGTCAAAGTTTGAGAAGTACAGTAAAACTTGTGTAAAACAGCCACTCAAAATAGACAAAACAAAGATCTTAATGACAAATGGTAGCTTTAAGCTGCATAGTCTATAACTTTTGAACCTTTAATTTTAGAACTAATGTTTCTATTTTTCAAGAACACAGTAATAAAAACTAAAAATCAGGTATACATTTCACCAATTGCGTAAATCTTAACAACTTACCAGTATCAAAACAACTGTATTTATGCTAAAATTAGCTGTCTATAATTATTGGAGGGACGCAAATAATTACCAACAAGAGAAAAACACACCTGTTTTTATAAGATAATTCACTTGTCCGTGCAGTTTTCAGCTATAGTGAACAAATTTATTGTGAAAACATAACTTAATTCTACTTTTACAAATGATTTAAAAAGAAAATAAAAAAATTCAAAAAATGTTCATAGTTGCAGACCTAGTCTCTTTAATGAAGGTCAAAAGTATTGCAGAATGCTCCCCTTGGAGCTCCCCTGCATTATGTGATAATTGCTCTTGAAAACCAATTTTCAGTCTTTTTGATCGGCCGTTATACACAGGTTTTACTGTATAGCTTATAACCACTTTCTGATCAATATCTCTTTCCTTTTTCCTAATGTAGCACTCACAGACTCTGAGGTTTCATCTAAATAAGCTTTTCTTTTGTTACTGCATTTACCTTAAATTTTTGGACAACAAAACTTACCATATTTAACCTTAACTCTGTAGGCTGGGTATAATTTTTTGATGCTGCAGATTTTTTCTTTTCAAGATTAACTTTTTAAAAAGGATACTTACAGAAACACCATCAGAGTGGGTTGTGGGTGTATTGTTTTTTCACCATTTTCACATAACAGCTTATGAGGCATTAGTCCCAGCTCAGCAGAATCATTTAGGACAAATTTGGGAATTCTGACGTTCCATGTGAGATTACATTTTCTAGATCTATCAGGAATTAATCACGGGAATTATAAGAAAAAGTGAACCAATGAAAATTATAGTTTGTTTGATTGAGTGTAAAAGTAAAAGGGAGGCTTTTGTATTTTTTTTAAGGAATTAGCTCCCTTTACTCATGGAGCCGCTGACAGAATAAAGCAATTTGGAGATCATATTGGAGTGACAGACAGATACACAGGCTACAGAAACAACCTGACACGTGGAACCAGAGATCCTTTCAAACTGGAAACCAGCTGGATGGACAAATCTACTAGAGGGGGGCAACTGTTGAATGGTCTCAGTAGGTCTATGAGTATGTACATATTGGGATATAAAACTTGTCCCATTCATACTCCTATGAAGTATAAACCTGTGAACTTTTCAGAACATAATTCCAAAGCATGTTCGAGATATTTCCCAAATAGTGCAACTTCAAAATTGTTGATTTTTAACCCTTAATGCGCCAAGATTTTTAACCCTTAATGCGCCAATCGCAACAAAAGTCATCTGCTTTTCTCGTCGGCTGAAATGTTTAAGAAGCCTCTATGGCAAACAGTGTGGAGCCAGAACAGACTGCTCCTATAGGAGCAGTCTGTTCTGCATCCACGCTGTTTGTTTCTATACTTAATTCATCAGTAATGTAAGGCAATTATTTGCAGCAGACAACTTCAGCTGACGACATTTTCAGATGCATTTTCTTCTTGGCGCTTTAAGGGTTAACTTGGGTTTGAAGATTATACACTGCTCCCTTTCAGGCCATTTCATTGCTCATTTTGATATACATGTTAAGATTTTTTTTTATTTTTTTTTTTATTCTTTACGTCCCAGTCAACAATTTTCAGACAATAAATGACACAGGCCCCAAGATATATGAGTGTAGTTAAAAGTCAATTTCCTTATTTTAAACCAATATTATTCAACTATTAGGCCACTGTCTAGCCACGCCCCTACTGGTTACTATCTCCATTTTTTAATAGCTTTACAAATGGCTGGGACATTGTATACCACGTCGTGATACAGTGACCTATTATTTTGAATAACACACATGATGTTGGTACTCAAAAGGACCATCTCAATGAGTCACAAAGTTACCTGATTTTGTTGCAAGTGCAAACAGAAAATTTTATGCATAGACCCGAGCCAGCACATTTGCATAGCTTGAGCAGCACCTTTGTAATTCACTCTAAAGAAAGTACAATAGCTAAAGCTGCTAAACCTGCTACATAAAATCAGCTTTAAAAAGCCCCTTTTAATGAGATGGTTCTCTAGTTCACCAAAAATGTATTACAATGATAAAACCAATGGATAAGAAAATATTCACAATTTTACAATCAAACATTTTGTTGGTGTGAACCTATGATGATGTACAAGTTAGACATCTGACCAGATCTGGCCCTGAGGTTATATTTTTTTCATGCTCAACTCAACTGAGCATAAAATTTATCATGCTCATAAATGTTAAAATGCCAACAATTGTTGGCATTTTAACATTTTAGCATGATAAATACAACCTGTGAGTGACTATAAAAGCAAGAAACTTCTTTATTTGTCGGTATTTTAGTTTTTATAAGCAGTTGAAATTTCGTGCTCAGTTGAGTTGAGCATGAAAAAAGTTTTATAACCTTGGGCCCTGGTGACTCGTTATCTGCTTTTGAGAGATAAAACACTGACATGACCATCTGAAGTGAATGCAAGATTATGCATTGCAGATAGTTTTGAAGCTGAAAAATCTAGATGGTTATTATGGTAAATAATCTCCTCCTGAATCCCGATATTCATAATAGGACTTTTTCAAATTCATGGTAAAAATGGAATCAAATGATTAGAATGGTTGAAAATCAGAAATTATTAGAATAATTACCCTTTAAGTGCAAATCAACATTTCAATAATAACTTTATTTTTTGGGCAAATAAGACTTCTGATTGCAGAAGATTCACATGTAATTACATTTAGTTTGTTAAAGCAGCAACAAAATTTTAAAATATCTGCTGCAAGATTTGGTGATGGTGGGGCTTTAAGGTTTTGTATATTCACAATGTTAAGGGAAAACATTTTGAAATGAGGTAGTAACTTTATAATGCCTTCCTATATTTCAGCATTCACACCTGACAACACCCGTCAACGAGCTGTTAGTGCTTCTTCTCCTTCAGCAGTAAGGTTCGGTGCAACCCAACCATCAAGACTGGACACCAAAGGTAGGACATATGAGCCCTGACATGTGATTTCCAACAATATGGTATTTTGACAAGTGTAGACTCAGACGAGCCTGTGCAGCCTCCTTTTAAGCTTACAAACTCCAAATGATGTTCAGTCAGTAGCTTAACACTCCAAACTCCAAATGATGTTCAGTCAGTAGCTTAACACTCATAGAAAATTCAAGCGACTAGCAAAGGCTCTGATCAGACTTTGCATATGCGCAGGTTGATCTGAGATTTGCTTGTCGCACATACCACATTGTTGGAAATCCCATGCCACGGCTCAATAAGTCTGAGTCACAAAGTTACCTGATTTTGTTGCATGCAAACAGAAAGGCACAGACCAGCCTGCACATTTGTGTAGCCTGAGCAGCCCCTTTGTAATTCACTCTTCAATACTGTGCGGCAGATAATAAAGCATACAGTGCAATGCAAAGGTTGTATGCAAATTGTATGGTTAAAGCTTACTCATTGATTAAGCTGCTGAAAGTGGCTCTCTTCATGTCAACGTAGAAGAGAAATGGAGAGTTCAATTGTCACAAGACGTTTAATTCTTTTTCATCTTATATCACAGCTGTTATAAACAGCTTCAAGCCACTCAAAATATAAATGGATAAGGGATTTGAGGAATATTTTATATCACACTAAAAAGTGTGACTTTAAAATGAGGGTACCTTTACTCGGACTTCATCTGTGGTCGATCTACCAGTCATTTTGAAATGTCTTGATTTGCAGTCTCAACAAAGCCTTGGATTTTTTTTTATAGAATTAAAATTTTGTAAGTGATTTTTAATTTCCGAACAGGTGCAAAAAATGTAAGTTGACCATTTGTAACTTCGGTTCGGTGTATATTTTTATATCTACCTCCCTATAAGTCAAACTACTGATAATTCGAAATAAAACCTCCAGTCCCCAGGACTTCAAATTTACGAGATTCGACTGTACCTAAATCTTATGAGCTGGCCTATAATATACTGTTTTGTTCATGGCAGGTTATCAGACGATAGACACACTTTTCCCTCGTAGTCAGACAATGTATCCGGAGAATTTCGCATTGAGGAGCCAAGCCATGTCTGACATGAAAACTGCCAACGCTATGAATGCCACATTGAACTCACAAAGGACCGGAGACATCACAACTCAGCCACGCGGACCACGGAACCTCTCAGTACAGGAGCAGGCCGGTATTAACACCACCTTCCCTGGAAAACCAGAGTACATGACACGTTACAAGGCTCCACCTCACGACATTAAGACAAGCCACTTTATAATAAATCCCACACCAGACTTCATGCTTCATGGTCGACCGCTGGGACTCACAACATACACACCTAGCTTTACAGAATATCAAACGAGATACGAGTGGCCTGATGGTAACAAAATAGTCAAGTTGCCATGGAGAAGAAAGTAAAGAATGTCAAGGACATTCTAATTGACCTATTTTGTATGTATTAAGAAAATCATGTTGTCAATCTTATTGATAACATAGTCAGGCCTTAATTTATAAGGAAAAATTCCTGCTCACTTTAGCATGAAATTTATCCTGCTTATATTTATGTTAAATTATTGACATTTTAACAGTTATTAGCAGGATAAATACAACATCTCAACTTTTAATCATTTTAGTTTCTATGAGCAGTTGAAATTTCATGCTCAACTACGCTGAGCATGAAAAGTTTTATATCTTTGGGGCCAGATAGTGCTTTCGATTATTTCCCCCATATGAAAATAAGAGTCATGGTTATGTGGTAGACTGCCCTGTCAATCTGTTTTTACTGTCAAATAACCCTTAAAGCGCCAAGAAAAAAATGCATCTGAAAATGTCGTCTGCTGCAAATAATTGCCTAACATTACTGACAAATTAAGTATAGAAGCAGTCTGATCTGGGTCCACACTGTTTGCCATACAGGCTTTTTAAACATTTCAGCAGACGAGAAAAGCAGACGACTTGTTGCGATTGGCACACTAAGGGTTAAACAAGGACTTTTTAGATGAATATAGCCCAACACACTTCAACTGCCTATGCTCTCCTTTACAAACAGTATTATACAGATATAGAATATTTTCATACTTTTCATTGTTACTTGTATGTGTTTTATAAATGTCTTCTATTTTGCAGCACTTGAAAAATGAAAAGCATTTACCACTGTCAAATCAGGCCTCCAAAGTAGAGTGTGTATGGTATGGGCCTCTTCGCCACAAAACCTGTCTTAGGGGTTTCCGACAAAGTGAGATTCAAACCAGCTTGCTCAGCTACAGAGACTAGCTAGAAAAATGAAATTTCGCTTGTAGCAAGCTTAGATATGGTACTTTACAAAAAGCAAATAACAAAGGCGCTGATCAGACTGCGTGGATGGGCAGGCTGGTCTGCACCTGTGTTGTTCGCAAACCCCCGAAGAAAAGTTTTCTGGCGTCCAGGCCCATATATCAACTTCCTTATTGCTAATCAAAACATATGTTGTGGGTACTCAAAAGACCCATCTCGATGAGACGGTTCTTTTGAGTACCCACATCACATGGTTAAACTAAGGGGTAAGGAAATGAGCACAATTTTACACTTAATAGGATTTCTTATCTGGACCTATATAAAGTGTTCATATATAGAAACACAATATGAAGTTAGAGCTACATTATTGAATATCTGTCTCAAACCTTGGCTGACAGCTATATTATCTTCACTCATACAAAATATGAAGTAAAATATAGAAAAAAAGTGCAGGCAGTTTTAATTCTTCGGCTGATAATCTGACTAAATATTGTCTATTGCATCATCTGCTAGTCCATTTGAAATGTCTGTTGCAAACAGAGTGGACCCAGATCAAACTGCTCTTCTAGGATCCACAGTTAGTGTGCTGATCCACAGTTAGTATGCAAAATTAGTCCTTGACATAAGCATTTACATGCAGCAGATGACTTCAGCAGACAACAATTTCAGATGCATTTTTTTCGAAGCAGCGAAGGGTTAAGTGAATGCCTGTAAAGTAAATTAAGATTCTTATGACCCAAGCATTGACCATTGCCCTTGATATGGGCATTAATAAGACCTCTTTTGATATAAACATATGTGCCAGCACATTGGATCTTGGTACTTATGCATAAATATCTCTAATAAAGGCCCATGCTGACTTATCCAGCAAAGATGAAGGTATAAATTTTGGTCCCAGCCTTCATCTACACCCATACTTTGTGCATGTTAGCAGTGAAGTCTGGTGAGTCTGCACATATGTGCAGACTCACCAAACTTCACTGCTCACTCAGTCACTGATGCATTAAGTACCCTTATCTTGTAAACTTCCTCATTATGCTGCTTGTGCTCATTGGAAGCATCTTGACCAGACACTTTGAATGAATATCACAAGTGTTTGCATGGTCATTTGTGATAAGAGGTTGCCTAAGGCTTGCTAATAAGAGGTTGCCTAAGGTGTGCTTATAAGAGGCTGCCAAAGGAGTGCTTATAACGGGCTGCCAAAGATGTGCTTATAAGTGGCTGCCAAAGGTGTGCTTATAAGAGGCTGCCAAGGTGTGCTTATAAGTGGCTGCCAAAGGTGTGCTTATAAAAGGCTGCCAAAGGTGTGCTTATAAAAGGCTGCCAAAGGTGTGCTTATTATATAAGAGGCTGCCAATGGTGTGCTTATAAGAGGCTGCCAAATGTGTGCTTATAAGAGGCTGCCAATGGTGTGCTTATAAGAGGCTGCCAAAGGTGTGTTTATGAGGCTGCCAAAGGTGTGCTCATAAGAGGCTGCCAAAGGTGTGCTTATAAGAGGCTGCCAAAGGGTGTGCTTATAAGAGGCTGCCAAAGGTGTGCTAATAAGAGGCTGCCAAAGGTGTGCTTATAAGAGGCTACCAAAGGTGTGCTTATAAGAGGCTGCCAAAGGTGTGCTTATTTTGCGATACTGTTCCTTTGAAGGTGCACACTTTATTATTCACATGTCAATATCTTGTTTACTTCATCAAACAGTATTACTAGTACTATTTGTTCTTTCGTCCAGCTTGTGTAATCATTTGTTTTAAAATGTTGTTTAATTACAATTCCAGTATTCGATTAATTAAAGAATAAAAGTGCAATGTATCTCAATTTTTGAGCGCCTGCAAGCCTCTAGATAAAGTGCCTAATTGAAAAATTATTTTTTCTTATTTCCCGACCAAAACATATGTTGTGGGTGCTCAAAAGAGCCGTCTCAATGAACACCCCAAACATATGTTGATGGGTAAGAAAATAATAACAATTTTAAATCAAAAACTTTGCTTATCTGGACCTTTGGGAAGGCCACACATGATTGGAGTTTTCATAAAGGAAAGCTGTCATGCTATGAAAGAAAAAGTCCATGTACCGGTAAGGCCCTGAAATTTGTACTATCCATTTTTTAAACACCTTAAGAGTATTCAGCCATCATAGAAAGTGTGAAAATAAGAAATGATCATAACAGAATGACTGAAAAATTGTTTAAAGCAACATTGAGCCCTAATGCAACAGAAATCTCATGGGCTAGCGGATTTGGTTTTCACAGAAGGTGTAGCAAAAATCCACTTATCCTTTTATAACAGGGTTCCCACAAGCTCTGGAAATCATGGGAAACCTGGAAAATTACTCAAAAAGTTCCATGCATGGAAAAAGCATGGAATTTGAAAAAACCTGAATAATCATGGAAAAACATGGAATTTAGTGAAATAATTTAACAAAACCACCAGTAGCCAGAAAACTAGCTGTCGGACACTTGTGTGTCCGACAGCTAGTTTTCTGGCTACTGGTGGTTTCAAGCTTAATTATTTCAAAATGTATGCATGGTCTGTCTACAAGCATGCTGTTGTTGCTGCATCCTGCATATATGCTCAGCATGGTGAAGGTGCTGCTAAAATGGGAGGTTGGAGGCCGTGCATTAAATAGTCATGGAAATTACATTGTTGATCATGGAATAATCATGAACTTGTGTTTTTTAATTTCTGTGGGAACCCTGTTATAAGTTCATTACCATGATCAGCATGTTCCTGCTACCAGGAGCAAACTAACATTTGTTCAAATACTGTTTGCTTGTCATTCAATTTCTTGATACATGTAGTTGACTTGCTATTTTTGTATTGTTTTGTTATAGTACTTTGCTGCTTAATGTGCCTATATTTATAAGGATTTTTAACACTTTTATTCCTAATAGCTCCATGACTAATTATTTTTAAAGATTTTATCTATATATAAGTTTATCTGTGATGTATATGTTTTGTCAAAAGAATAATTTGGACCAGCACATGATATAATGAGCCTTCTGGCAAGACTGTGCCGAGGTGCCTCTACATTCATACTTTTTGTACTGTATGCCAGCAGCAAAGGCTCTTGAGCATTTGCCCAGGCTCGCCCTGAGCCTTCACTGCTGATGTAGTAAGTACTAGCTGATATACATTTGTAGTATAAATACCATTTACGTATAAGATGCCTCCGATGTTAGTTACTTTTGCATAATAACGTCTCGGTAGATCCGATAGGTGTGTAATATTCTGTCTCTAGTTGCAGCACTAAGTGTTAAGTTTGCACAAATTATTTCTACTTGTCATTCAAGACAACTGTGATTGAAAATCAAATAATAAACTGAAAAATAATTGCTTTATTGTTCTTCTTGTGACAGCTATACAGTATATTGTACTTCAAAAAGTTTGAATGATCAAGCGACCTTGGTCATGTGACCAGGACCTTTTGATTTAATTTGATTATTTAACTCCCAGTCAACATGTTTTCAGTCATGTCAGGTGTCTTCGTGGGTGGAACCAGTACTAAATAGGGATAAAAAGTGTCTTGCTCAAGGACACAATTCAGTGCCACCGGTGAGGCTCCAACCCCCAACCCTTCAAATCTCATGTCAAGCACTCTATCACTGTGCTCCCCCTGGACCTTTTGAACTTGTATCATCCAGCTAAGGAATCTTCATATGAAATTGGGAGCTCAGTTGGCCCAGTGGTTTCAGAGGAGCTGTTTGAAAATGATGACAGAGACATATGCCATACTAAGACACAGAGCCATCAGTATACAATTAGCTCATCAAAGAGCCTGTCACTCAGGTGAGCTGTAGAATAGAATAGCTCTCTCATGCCCAGTATGTGGATGAGATTTATATATGAGCAGCGACATGAGATTTCCAACAATGTGGCCTTCTGACATAAATAGACTCAGACAAGCCTGTGCAGCCTCCTTTTAAGCTTAGAAACTCCAAATGTTGTTCGGTCAGAAGCTTAAAAGTCAAAGAATACACTAACAACTAGAAAGGGCTCTGATCGGAATGCACATATGTGCAGGCTGTTCTGAGCCTTTGCTGTTATGACATATCACATTGTTGTAAATCTCAAGTAGAGGCTCATGTATCTTAATGGTATGGTATCATTCTAAAGAAAGCTTTCACAAGATCAGACACCTCTCAATTTATTTCATCCATCAATAAAGTTCACATGTAACATTTCCATTATTAAAGAAAGTAAATTTTACTGATGTTACTGTTTCATTGTCTGAAAACTTATATTTGAAGGGACAGTATTTTCCTAAATGTTTTCTCATTTAGTGAATGCTTCATATGAAATCTGACTTCAATTAGCCTTGTGGTTTCTGAAAAAAAATGTTTAAATATACCAGGGCTCTACAGTAAGCATGTTCCTATAGTACATGTACTAGTAGAATTATGGTCAGGACTATTCTGGGTCCTGGTAGCCCAATCGGGCTTGTTCAAAGAAAATTACAAAATGAATAAAAACTTTATTTAATCTAAACAGTTTGCTACTGAAGTGTTATGATTTTTAATTAAATGTTTTTTTTTTATTATTTCATTTGATAAAAAGTTACAAATGTTTAATTGAAAAGAATCAAACTTGATTTAGTATTACATTTTAATGCAAACAATACGCATTTCCTTAATGATTTGAAAATTAATACATTTTTTAGGTCAGGGCTAGTGCATTTTAGGTCAGGAAGGTCCTAGTCCGACCGGGCTAGTGGATTTTAATGTTAACATAGAGCCCTGTATACTAAAGGCAATCCAATGTGACCTTGTCATCTTGACCTTGAACCACGGCAACTGCACATCATCTCATTGACAGACATGAGCGTTATTTATTATAAGAACAGGATTTGGGGTACATATCTACACTTTAGTGAAGATTAGTTTTAGCCTCCGTCTTCTATACTTCGTAAGGCTCTTTTATTTGTTTGTTTGATTTGATTCTTCTCGTCCCATCAACAATCTTTCAGTTAAACAGGGACGGGTCTTCCTGGGCTGAACCAATACTAAGCTAGGATAAATGTGTCTTGCCCAGGGACCAAAACGCAGTGACGCCCATGAGGCTCAAACCCGAGGCCCCTCGGTCTCAAGTCAAGCACTCTACTACTGAGCCACTGCGCCCTTCCGCTTATGTCCTACTCACATTGTTTGGCAAAGTATAAACTAGCGGAAAATAATCTCAAAGAACCAATTTTATTTTTTAAACATTTCATAGCTTGAATTGAACATTAATCCTTTACTTCATAGGCTATTTTTTGATCATGACATCATTTTCTATTTTTAGACAACATTGATAAAAATTCAAGAAAAATTTAAGTTTTGAATACTTTTGAAAATATTATGGAAATGGAGCATTTGCTTCAAAAGAGCAAATGCTCCATTTTCCATAAATTTTTCAAATACATGATATTTCAAAGGTGTCAAAAGGCGCTATTATAGATTCTAACACACCTCCTATATATAGCCAATTGTTAAACTCAGTGATATATTGGTTGATAAATCACTGCACGGACTCCGCATGGACAGGTGTGACTTCATTCAGCGCCATTTTGATTTTCATGTCGTCATCTATCACATACGGCATTATAACGTTAACTATAGATGGCGCAACTTCATTTTTATAACTAATTGACGTTCAAAATGTATGTAAAAATACGCGTTTCAGTCTAAACAAGAGTTGTGGGAAATTCTAGCAGTCTGTTCAAGATGGCGGAATCGTTATAGACTATATATCACTGTCTGTTGGTCTGTTGTAAATGGATAAATCATTCGCGCTTCACGCTCATGATTTATTCACTTTAAAGACTGAACTCGAGCTTTTGTCACTTTTTTAAAACAAAATAAAATATTAAACCTATCATTAGAGTGTCAAATGGTTTGAATCCAGATCAGGCCTAACATGTTGTCAGGCCTGATCAGGGTCTAAACTGTTTGCAAGTGTTATCAACGGATGAAACTGACATGTTAAAAGTTAAATACAGTGTATTAAAACAAAATATTTACAAATGATCAAATCCTCCTTGAGCCAGTGAAAACCAGTTGTGTAAATGTGTCTGTTTCATCACCAGATTTACATCAAAGTATTCAGCTCCTGATAAAATGATACCGAGTATACATAAAATCAACATTTAAACAGGTTTAGATAAACACAAATTTCGAGCGTAAAACTGTAAATGAGCCGCGACATGAGATTTCCAACAATGTGGTATATTTGACCAGCAAAGACTCAGACCAGCCTGCGCTCTGATCAGAGCATTTGCTAATCTCTTAAATATTCTATGAATGTTAAGCTTCTGACCATACAGCATTTGCATTTTCTAAGCTTAAAAGGAGGCTGCACAGGCTTGTCTTAGTCTACACTTGTCAAAATGCCACATTGCTAGAAATCACATGTCACGGCTCAAATGTTTTGTTTAGAAATAAGAAAATTATTTTTGTTATGCAATCTTAACTAAAATCCTGATTTAAAATGTGCATGCCCAGTGGTCCATTAGGCTAGATGGCTAATATTTGGTCTGTATCTTTATCTTCTAGCATATGTGAGCAGGAACAGCAGATGCTCCGGTTTGACTTGCCACCTAAAAACTTTTACCATTACATTTTAGTGATTCTGTTTACTCCTACTACCAGATTTGAATTCAAATGTTTATAATTAGCTGGGCCGACTAGCTATAATATTTAAATTTTGGGTATATAAAGTAGAGTCCTAATACTTTTAAGAAAGCAAAAACAAAAGTGCGGATCAGACTGCGCATCTGTGCAGGCTCAGGCTAATCTGCACCTTTGTTATTCGCATGCAACAAATTTGTGTTGTCTCGCATCAAGGCCCATAAGTTTTTGTTCAGAAATCAGATAAAATGCAATTTGGAATCTCTGCCTATTTAGGGCTATGCAACAAAAGACATGTTTTAAGGAGAATTTTTTATCTGACAAGTCTTTTCTTCGGTTCACTTCTCCCAAGACCTGAGCCACACCAGGACAAGACCAAACAGGTGTAGTGTTCCAGACACTGCCACCCACAAACAAATGAGCCGTGTCATGAGATTTCCAACAATGTGACATTTTGACACGTGAAGTCTCAGACGAGCCTCTGCAGCCTCCTGTTAAGTTCAGAAACACCAAATGGTATTCAGTCAGTAGCTTAACAATCATAGAATACTCAAGCCACTAGCAAAGGTTCTGATCAGACTGCGCATATATCTGAGGCCTTGCTGGTCGCACATATCACATTGTTGGAAATCTCATGCACTGGCTCGTCATTATATCATAATCCACAAGCACTGGGTAACACCCTATCATACTGCTGTCCCTCTTTCAAGATTCTGTTTGATCTCAGCAGTATATGTGCCATAAAATCTCTCCAGTTTCTTATTAAACTTAGCATTTCTCTCATTAATAAAGTCAATGTCAGCATCTTCATCATGAGTTCTCCTCCGACTGTACTTGGCCCTCTTCTCTATCCTAGAATAATATAGAAACAAATAATTTTAAACCAATATCTTGATCATAAACATTTGATTGTCATCAAACGGGCCTCGTAGCGAGAAAACTTGTTTTCGGGCTTTGCAATCATCTTGATGGGGAAGAGAGAGCTGATTGCTTTGCTTAGTTGGTCTTCCTGGTGTCTTGGCTCTTCCTTGCGGTGCCATGGGTTTGCCTGCAGTTTGTGCTTGTGGTATTTCCTGATCATACTCACTTACTATTTTTGTGACTATGTAAGGCCTAAACCAGCCTACTTAGCTATAGGGACTAGCTAGAATATTGAAATATCGCATATAGCACATGTATTTATATAAAGGATCTTACATGAGTGCTAAAGTTTTATCGAATTTTTTGAACAAGCTAAAGAAAAGAGATAAAATGCGAGGCTTCCAGAGCATTTTATCTCTTTTTCTCAACAAGTTTAATATATTCAATAATACAGGAGCATAAATGTTAGATTCTATTTATCATACGACATTAAAATTATTTTGAAATCATATTTTTGGAGTGAAAACGTTAGGGTTTTGCCATATGCGTGACTTAAAAAGCGTCATTTCATAAAATTTCCCTAAAATCTATAAAACGATAGTCGTTTATCGATTTAAATGCATGGCGTTATTTCACTCCCAGACAGGACGTCATATGATAAAATACTTTCCAGAGAGTGAATAACAAAAGTGCTGACTGCATGGATGAATGCAGCAAAGTCAGATTTTGTCAATTCGATGCTCAAACAAATTAATTGAAAGATATATTGTGGTTCTCAAAACCTGCTTATTTAGACAAACAACCAATCTTCTAAGTTTGATCTTACGGATCTTCTATCAATAACAACAAGATGGTACCACACTGGTCTGCTAATGGCACAGTCCTTAGTGTGTTTGTCCAAACTGACTTATCAGCAGCAAAGGAATGATGCTCAAACGATTTGGCTTTTCTTTGTAAATGATACATCTTACTGATTTTTCTGCTGAACTGCTTCAGGCCTACCCAAGACTGAATCATCATGAAAAATATTGGTCTATGCGTCAGCACATGAGATTTTGGTACTTATCACATTGTCCAGAAGCAAATGCTCTTGAGCTAGCTTGTGTAAATAGGCAAACAAAGTTTGGATACCTTAATTAATTGTATATATATTGAGGGTTCAAAGGTCATAATTCCAGAATTGAATATTTCAGCCCCTCAAAATACCTTTAACTGAGGTCATATGGGTCTTCACTTTTTTTGTCAAAGTACACCTTTAGGGATTTTGAGTCAATAACTAGTAATATTATATCTTATAACCAATTTACGATCACACTTTTTGGCAAGCAAAAATAATCAATTTTGGTATTTCTTCATAGACATTTGCTGTGGTACTCATTTGGAATGAGATATTTGCATTGAGTATAAATAATATATTATTTTTTATCCGTATTATGGACTGAATTGTTTGCTTCTTCGGATATATATATACATTTATACTATCGCTGGTCATGCTCAATTTTTTTTATGTACTACACTCCTTCCCTATTTTTATGCTGTTAACCTGTAGCATTCCAGTTTGACGCATGTTTTTTCAAAGTGGAAAACAGTGTGGATCCTGATCAGATGGCTTCATCAGAAGCCAGTTAATCTGGATCTACAATGTTTTCTAAAGAGGATATATCCAGGTTCATCAGGACAAGGGTTCAGAAAATGCAATTTTGAAACAAACTGAGACTTTAAGAGATATTTTGCTTACTGTTTTTCTAAGTCTGTGACCATTCTATCGATTGCCTCTTCCGGGTCCTTTCTCTGTGTCAGACCAAGTGTGTTAGTGGTGGCATAAAAATCATCACCCCTATAAATGAAACGAATGACATAACTGATAATCTACTTTACCCAAGAATAAAACTACATTGGTCTAACTAACAAAATACCCCGGCATCCAATTTAGGTTACCTTGCACCCCCCCCAGGACAATTTTTCATGGGTGCCAAATTGTTCATTGGGACCCCCTGGATGGGAAACGAAGGTGTCCTCAAAAAAAATTTGGTTTGGGCTATGTGAAATTGCATGGTTTCTATGCCAACCCATAGCGAATTTGAGAAGGGGGGTCTGCCTATAAAATTACTCATATCTCAGCTGTTACTTATCCTAGACTACTAAACTTAATACCAAATTAAAGCTTAGACATATGCCTAATATCCACTTGTTGCATATGGAAATTATCTAATTTGCATATTCATAAATATTTGTGAAAACATTAAAAATGTGTTTCACGAATGGGGGTATACGTACAAGATCAATAATATCTCAGCTGCTTTTAGTCGTAGAGTATTAAAATTTGTACTAAAATAAAGCTAAGACATAGGCCTTTTATTCCATGGTCAAATATGCATCGTATCTTATTTGCATAATTTGCATATTCATGAATATTAATAAAAACGCTAAAAAATAAGGGAAAATCATTACAAATATAAATAGGCTGATTTCATCCCAATATTGTCATTGTTGCATGTTTTAATATAATCAAAGTTACAATTTGACAGGTCCAATCATCCAGTGGTCCTATATGAATATTATCTCATTTGAATATTCATGAAAATGCCTGAAAACTTAAAAAAATGAGGGAAAATCACGTAAAAACTATAAGCCTAGGGGAGGGGTTAAGGTACGATCTATCCTGCACTCCTAGGGCCTTTTAAATTCATGCCAAATTGTTCAGTGGGACAATCAGAATGTGAAATGAAGTTCTCCTCACAAGATATTAGGCATGGGCTACGTAAAAATGCATGGTTTCCATGGCAACCGCTTATATGATTCTCGAGATTGGGGGGTAGGCCTAAAAATTCAATCATATCTAGGATTCTACTTATCCTAGAGCACTAAAATTGGTGTCAAATTAAAGCTTAGACACATGTCTTTCTTCTTGTGGTCAGATTTGTAAATCATCTAATTTGCATATTTATGAATATTAATGAAAACCTACAAAAATGAAGTAAAATCATAAAAAAACAACATAAATGAACATATTTCAGCACAAAAACATCATCAAACCACCATTGTTGCCAGTTTTTATATCCTCAG
Organism: Loripinus fragilis; assembly: GCA_964019695.1. NCBI lineage: Eukaryota > Metazoa > Mollusca > Bivalvia > Lucinida > Lucinidae > Loripinus > Loripinus fragilis. The sequence goes on from OZ026517.1 coordinate 108,423,622, forward strand.
TGATTCAATTTGATAAGTTCTTTCATCCAGTGGTCCTATATGAAAATTATCTCATTTGCATATTCATGAATATTAATGAAAAGTTTTGTAATTAAAGAAAAAATCTTAGAAAAATTAAGGGATGTACATATAAAATGACAAATATTTCACCTACCATGTGTTCCAGTGTATCAAACCTAGTGCCAATTTAATGCTTAGATATCATACTTTTACCATAAGGTATAATATGAAAAATATTTATCATGAATATTTGTGATTTTTAATGTAAACAGAAGAAATGAAAGAAAAATTGCGGCAAAAATCAAAGGGGTGCACTTCCATAATTACTCATATCTCAGTAGTTAAGTGCCCAATAGTGCCAAACCTGATTTTAAGTCAATGCATAGACACAACATGTTTACCAAAATGATCCAATTCATAACACATCAAATTTAAATTCTCATGAATATTGATGAAAACATGAGAGATTAAGAGAAAATACAGGAATATTAAGGGGGTATAGCTACAAAGTGATTCATATATTGGCTTCCAATTGCCCAATAGTAACGAGCTTGGTACCATATCAAACAGCAAAATCCTAAGTAAAATTGAGTAAAAGAAAAAAGTATAAAATTTATAACAGCTGAGATATGAGTAATTTTGTAACTACACTGCTATCAATTTGTATACATTTTTACTTGTATTTTTAAAGTTTTTTTTATTAATATTGATATTAAACAAATTAGTTAATTCATATATCTTCCCACTAGGTAAATCTGCTATGCATAGACTTAAATTAAGTATATTGTTTGCTACTCTAGGCCAATAAGCAGCTAAGATATTGGTTATTTTGTAGGTATACCCCATTCATTTTCGGCGATTTTTCTCTTTATTCTAATGTTTATATTAATTTTCATGAATATGTAAATGCGACAACTGGCAAATATAACCATTGAGATAAAGGGCTGTATCAAAGCAATAAGTTGGCACCTTGTTTGCTACGTAAGGGCCATAAGCTGCTGAGATATGAGTAATTTTGTAGGTATATCCCCTTCATTTTCAAATATTATTCTCAAAATGCTCATGGTTTCATCAATATTCATGAATATTATAATATGACCGTTTTAAAATTTGATGATTAATTAAACATACTATTGTCTTAGCATTAGTTTAAAACCAATTTTGGTACTCTAGGGCACTTAGCAATTGAGATATTATTAGATTTGTAAGTGCACCCCCTTGATTTTTCCGCGATTTTTCATTTGTTTCTTCTATTTTAATTAAAATTCATAATTATTTATGATAACTATTTTTCAAAGTTGGACTTAAGGTAAAAGAACTATGTCTAAGCATTGATTTGGCACCAAGTTTGATACACTCGGCGGCATAGCTGCTGAGATATTGGTAATTTTATACATACACCCCCTAATTTTTCTGAGATTTTATCTCTCATATCTAAAGTTTTCATTAATATTCATGAATATGGATATTAGATAATTTGCATATCTAACTACCAAATAAAACTACTATGTCCAGGGATTAGTTTGGTACCATGTTTAGTAATCTAGGATGAGATGTTGTTAAGATATGAGTATTTTTTGTATGTATACCCTCAATCTTTACAGTCGGAATAATGGGTTGCCATGGAAACCATGAAATTTCAAAAACCCAAATAACATTTATTTTTGAGGACAATATTTTTTTACATTTAAGTGGTCCTATTGGACAAATTTATGCCCATAATAAAATGTCTGATGTGTTCAATTTAGGTCTGATTACCCCTGTTGCATACTTTAGTTTACCCATGCTTTTTTCCATCATTTAAAGATTTCATTAATAATCATGAATATGCAAATGAAATAATTTTCATAAAGGACCATGAGATAATTTTCATATAGGACCACTGGATGATAGAACTTATCAAATTGAATCACTGAGGATATAAAAACTGGCAACAATGGTGGGTTGATGATGTTTTTGTGCTGAAATATGTTCATTTATGTTGTTTTTTTATGATTTTGCTTCATTTTTGTAGGTTTTCATTAATATTCATAAATATGCAAATTAGGTGATTTACAAATCTGACCACAAGAAGGAAGACATGTGTCTAAGCTTTAATTTGACACCAATTTTAGTGCTCTAGGATAAGTAGAATCCTAGATATGATTGAATTTGTAGGCCTACCCCCAAATCTCGAGAATCATATAAGCGGTTGCCATGGAAACCATGCATTTTTACGTAGCCCATGCCTATTTTCTTGTGAGGAGAACTTCATTTCACATTCTGATTGTCCCACTGAACAATTTGGCATGAATTTAAAAGGCCCTAGGAGTGCAGGATAGATCGTACCTTAACCCCTCCCCTAGGCTTATAGTTTTTACGTGATTTTCCCTCATTTTTTTAAGTTTTCAGGCATTTTCATGAATATTCAAATGAGATAATATTCATATAGGACCACTGGATGATTGGACCTGTCAAATTGTAACTTTGATTATATTAAAACATGCAACAATGACAATATTGGGATGAAATCAGCCTATTTATATTTGTAATGATTTTCCCTTATTTTTTAGCGTTTTTATTAATATTCATGAATATGCAAATTATGCAAATAAGATACGTTGCATATTTGACCATGGAATAAAAGGCCTATGTCTTAGCTTTATTTTAGTACAAATTTTAGTACTCTACGACTAAAAGCAGCTGAGATATTATTGATCTTGTACGTATACCCCCATTCGTGAAACACATTTTTAATGTTTTCATAAATATTTATGAATATGCAAATTAGATAATTTCCATATGCAACAAGTGGATATTAGGCATATGTCTAAGCTTTAATTTGGTATTAAGTTTAGTAGTCTAGGATAAGTAACAGCTGAGATATGAGTAATTTTATAGGCAGACCCCCCTTCTCAAATTCGCTATGGGTTGGCATAGAAACCATGCAATTTCACATAGCCCAAACCAAATTTTTTTTGAGGACACCTTCGTTTCCCATCCAGGGGGTCCCAATGAACAATTTGGCACCCATGAAAAATTGTCCTGGGGGGGGTGCAAGGTAACCTAAATTGGATGCCGGGGTAAAAAGATTTCAGCATAAAAATGTTAACATTTTCTTAAATATACTATTAGTTTAAACATATGTTTTGGATGCTCAAGAGAACCGTCTCATTAATTACGCATTCTCAGTGTTGTACCTAGAGCGCAGGATTGTGGGATTCCTGTGATTTACAATTGGTATCCCTTAAAAATGTACCTAGTGCAAGGTTATGGGCGCGCCATTTAAAATCTGCACGCTTCTTTCGATTTTTATAACCATTTGGGCATTAAGCACAACCTAGAAAAGGGAAGTAAATATTGAAATTTAGGCTGTGGTAATTACGGATGATAATGTAGCAACTCATATTGATATCTCAACCAGTCTAATAATACAACAACAAAGGCGGAAAAAGTGAATTTAATTCAGCAGAAGGTATTAAATATAGAAATTGTAAACCTGAAGAAGAATTAAAATTAGGGCAATGGCAGAAACTACTGTACTGTCATCTACACACCTTCTTGAGCCCAAACAATCGCCATAGAGTTCAAAATTAGTAAATTAGTAACTAGAATTGTTTTTCTATGAAAACTTAATACTATTGAAATTTCAAACAGTTTGGATCTAGATATGGCCCAACATTTTGTTGCAAACTGTTTGCAAATATTATCAGCAGGTGGCACTAGGAGGTAGAGTTAAAGTATGTCACTACTTACAGTTTTTCTTTCTGTCTGCTGTAGTCTTGGAGATCAGGCTTCAGGTTCTTTGTATTTCTTTGGTATTGTCTGAAGGTAGCAGCCTCATAATCTACCAATATTCAAAAAACAATTTATTCTAGATAAATAATTGCTTCAGTCTAGATATGTTTGGGATACACTGCATGAAGGGGCATTGCCATACTTGTGAGTTTTTTCCTGATTTATTTTCAAATATAATACTGTGGGTACCTAAAAGAAATATGTCAATGAGCACAACAACAACCTATCATTTGACAGGAAATCAGAAAAAATGATCTTTTTTTTAACGTATATACTTAGCTAATAAAGAAACCTGACACAACCTGTGTGTCAATTTGTTGGTAGTAAATGAATACGATGCCCACTTGTCTTTTCTGTGTATAAAGTTGAACTAAAGTAGACTAAGATGCACTGACATTTTTTGAATATATGAACTAATTTCATACGTCAGCTATCAAAATATAACGTAACCCTAAAATCAAATTTTGTAAGAACAAAGAAATAACTCAAAATTCACCAGAAACTGCTGAAGTATGCTTCTTTGTTATTTCATTGATGTCATTTTGGCATTCAGATAAAGCATACATGCATTTGCAACTGACGGGCCTCCCTGAATTTTGTTAACATCAGTTTTAGGGCGTAAATATGAGATTTCACAAAGCACTGTCACTTTATCAACTCTTTCTACTTTGTATGGTGTTTTGAAGGCATTTTGCCAATGTGTTGGTCCTTTTGGACTCCCTCGCTACCCATATGTCCATTTGTCGGCGTCAGGCATTACACTTACATGCTGATAGTGTAGTCACTGCAAAGCTTGAAATTCATACGCGATTAAAGTAATATGTTGCCAATTGGCACTTTAAAAAGTAGACAGCACACACAAAAACGCGTTTTGAAAGAAATAAGGGTTATTATCGACATTAACGTTTCTTAATTGACATTAAATTTGGTTTATTCTAATTTTATCCATAAACCATGACGCTAAACATAAGTTCTGATTCTTAAAAATGCATTCTCTAAGAATGATTGGTGAACTATTAGCCTTTAAGTTTCTAGAAATACCTTAAACAAAGAAAATAAACCACTGCCGTTTAGTCAACATCTATAGCACTATGTAAAAAAACATATCATACATCTCAACAAATTGCAAAAATTTAAAATACACTTTTGTCTGAACTTGTGTTGGCCTTTCATACATGAAAAAAGTTTTCGAAAAAATTCCAACATTCAATTCCGAGACAAAAATGACAAAAAACGGTATTTTTGACGTTATTGTCATATTCAATATTTGACAAATATATTTTCTCAGAAAATATTTTCTAATGTCTTGATATTAAATGAGCACATGCGCTAAACTCTACAATTTGTTATTTACGAGTTTGAAGCAAACAAAATGTGCCTGGTTTCTTTGGTTATTCAGTATATATTTTACACCTAATGAATGGAGCAACTAATAGCACAAAGGAAACACTCTGGTCACTTGACTTGGGGGTTTTGTGACTGTATATAAAACTCTTGAAAATTCGGGAACCGCAACAGTTTTGAGAAAAAAGTATGATACTACCAAATAGTCTTCTATAAAATTCATGCACAGCTATCCATCACGGTATATAGACGCAAAGGAGCCTATCCGTGCAAAACTGCTTTTCCTGAGCCCTATCCGCTCCAGAAAAGGAGCCTATCCGCCCAAAACAAGACATCGGGAGAGGAGATGCTTTAAATCTGGGCCAATATTATATCATTTACGATGTAAGTAACATATATTCAAACGCCACGGGACTTTTAGGTCTCTGACTGGATGGATTTTGAAACATATGATTAGGCTGATATCAAGTCACGTCTACAAAGTTGAACAGAAAATGACTGCTCTGTTTTCCGCGATTTACTTTGCGGTGGAAAATGAAGCAAAACTAAACAATTCAGTAAATTTTGCCAGCCTACACCACAGCAGAAAATATTTTATGTTCCACCCCCTTACTTAAAGCGTCTGTTATGCTTTTAAAATTGGTTTTCCATAGAAACGAAGGGTCATGTTTGAAAACAAGACCGCTAAGCAGCCTATATGTTGGGAGAAAAATGACCAATTTTTGGCACATGATAATGAGCCGTACCCGTGGCACAGGAGCCTAAATGGTTTCAACTAAGTGCCATGGGAGCCTATAGGTTATAAAAGTAAGAAATAGCATAAAGGATCTGTAGCCAATAACCATATAGGCTCATTATCCAAAGACAAATAGGATCCCTAGCCAGATTATTTTCCTTTCCATGCTTTTTATAGAGAGAATAACGTATAATTCGGTCTGTGAAATGCATATTAGTCAATTCCCACATAAATTCTTTACAAAATACCAAAAAACAATTGCGAGAACAGCCCAAAATGTTCGAAAAAGTTTTTTTTTTTTGTTGTGTAATCGTCTGTGGACGTCGCCGCAATGAAGAGTGTGTCGCTTTATAAAAAATCTGCATCATCAACGAACGTGTTGCTGTTTGATTTTTGTCTCATAGCTTCCCTGTTGTTCCGTTGCATTGCCATTTTCTTCATGTTATTAATGGAACTTATTGTTTTACCTCCCTTTTGATGTCACTGTCTATCGCTAAGCTTGTTTTCAGCTGATAGGCTCCTTTTCTGGAGCGGATAGGGCTCAGGAAAAGCAGTTTTGAACCAATAGGCTCCTTTGCGTCTATATACCGTGTCCATTGAGGTTTGGTATCTCAAATGAATCATCTGCATGCAGGAAATGGATAAATTTCAGTTAGAGAACCATACAAAAATGAGCCAGTGCATGAGATTTCCATCAATGTGGCATTTTGACATGTGTAGACTCAGATGAGCTTCTGCAGCCTCCTTTTAAGCTCAGACACTCCAAATGGTGTTCAGTCAGTAGCTTAGCAATAATAGAATACTCAAGCGACTAGCAAAGGCTCTGATCAGACTGCGCGTATGCACAGGCTGATCTGAGGCTTTGCTGGTCGCACCTACCACATTGTTGGTAATCTCATGCACTGGCTTATTAATAATAAGTGAGTATGATCAGGAAATACCACAAGCTGCAGACAAACCTATGGCACCATGAGGAAGAGCCACACAACAATCATGAGACACTAGGAAGACAAACCAAGCAAATCAACCAACTCTCTCTTCCCCATCAAGATGATCGCAAAACTAGAATGGACACAAAGTAAGGCACAACAGAACACAGAACAATACAGAATCCCACAATGGGAGTAACAATCAACAACAACAGAACCACCACCTTAGAAGTTAGAACGGACAGCAGCCTAAGCCACTGGGGGGCTTAAATGCATTTTACTGGTACCAAATCTTCGCCCTAGATTTTGCTGTTGTTGAAGCACAAAAATGTTAAAGACAAACATTGCTTCCCCAAGGAAACACATCTTTGCTCCATCATTGTAACAATGGTCACTAATTAATGATAATTATTGGCTGCCCACTGTCTTACAACTGTTTACTGTGAAGGCATATTACACATGATCTATGTTATCTAATCTTTCAGTGAAAAATAACACCAAAATGATTAATATTCGTGATTAATAGATTGGAGACTCTGATCAGCTACCTGATCATCTATTCGGTGTGCCCGGTTCACTGTCCATATAGGGAAACCAATGATTATTAGCTACCAACTGAGCACGCAGCAAAGACATGAAACTGCTAGTTTCTATCGTTCTATGTACAGGCTGATTTTGGTTCGCTGCAGAAGTTATTTTGTTGATTTTTGTCATGCATCTGTTTTATTTTGGATTGTGCTGTTGCGCATATGTTATATACAGTCAAAAGAAAGCAATTCAATGTATTGTTCAGTAGTTAAAAATTTGGTTTCAATAAAAATATTGAAATAGAAAGTCAACCTTTTGAGTGCAAGGGTAACGAACAATGGCAAAAAAAGAAATGTATACGTTTAGATGCCGATACTTTGTAATGAGAGTTTGAATTACAAGATAAAAAATCATCGGACTTTCAAGTTCAGAAGTCATGAGATAAGACGTTATAAGACAACGATTGATCTTACACATGACAAATACTGAACTTGAAATTTCAACTTCTGTATCATATCTGTTACTCATAATTCAGAGAGTTGAACTTGATTTTACTTTTCATAATAAACTCCATTTTATGGAACATTTTTGCGTTTCTATTTGATTTAAGTATGTTTTTGTAGTCTCAAATTTCACATATAAATTAGCCAGATATCTATATATTATCACATATATATGCGAACAGCAAACGCTAGGGCAAGCCTGCCGTCTTTGTAGTTTCACCAATGTCTTGCTGTCCAATGAGGACAAAATATAGACAGCCTCTAATCCCACTAGATTGGTGTGCATGCATCTACGCATGTGTAGTCAAAACAATCACAAACTTTTCATATGAATGCAGACAATACATATGAGCGCCAATCTGAGAAAAGGGTCCTTCGGTCATTTTAGCAGTTTTTGTGTAATCAAAATTTCAAAAATGTCTAAATTTTCAAAATTTTGCATGTTCTTACAATAGACTCAAATTGCTTCTAGCATGTAATACAATCAAAGGCGCAAACAGTTCTGATAAAATTAAGTGATACGAATAATATATGTTGCCGTGGCAACAGCTGTGCATATGGACTACACACTTCCTTGAAAACAGGATAACTCATTTCAAATGCTTTTGTAAACACGGGATGTGCGTATGTGGGCTATTTGTGCAGTCTATGCAATTGCATACACATCAAATTTACAGAAACATGAAGCATTTTTGAAATATTGCTCCTAGCGTCTTTGTATTAGCGTCATATGTTAACACAATGGCATTGACGTCAGAACGTCATTTACAACGTTAAGTGACGTCATGTTTAAAACGCATCATATATACGAGTTTAAACGCTCATAACTTTGTTATTTGTAAAGATAATCTCTTCAAATTTTCTGTAATTGTTCATAACAGCTTGGTCTTTTTTTCTCTGTAGATATCTTGCTTTTGACTTTTATTGTCAGAAGGTCCCTTTTGTCAGATCTTGGCTCATATACTATTTAACTTTTTCCTTACCGACGGGGATGTTTTGCATGTGCTGATAGCATTTCCAATGCGGCGTCTCTGACTACAGATGTGTGACTGACACCAGTTTCAGAGGTCGCGAGTTTGATCTTGACCCGGTCCCATACTTTCGATGAGGTTGATAATGAAATAATTTCTACGCATTCCTGAAGTTTTTACTTAAGCTTTTACAGCCGTTTTTAATTTAATTTTGAAAAAAAAAAAGTTAGCAGACGAAATCAAAAGTATGATAAATTACCCAGCATGCAACGAGTTAACCCCTTTTCAGCCAAAATTGTTTTGTCCTAAATGCTTTTAATGTTTGCTGCAAATATTCAAGTGTAATTCAGACTAGCCTTTTAACATGATCATGGAAGCAATCACTATGAACCCAGGAGCAATCTTATCTGGGACTTTTGCAATATTTGATACCTAAGAACATAATCAGACAAAACAGCAAAGGAGTCTGACTGGTTGGATAAGGGGTAAATTTGTGTATCTCGCATGTCCAACAAATCCTCTGAAAGGTCCTGAGCTGAGCACTTTAAACTTCGCGAGAACACTTGTCTTTGGAGTGTCTCGACCAGGTCAATCTCAATGTTCTTATTTGTTGCATGTACAGAATCAACGGTGTGCACCGGATGCATAGACTGATGTGCATCTTCGTTATTGGAAGATTTCAAACAACTTTTTTCTCATGAGATGACTGTTGTTTCTGAAATTTATTGTCAAAATTTGAAAGATAAAACAAGCATTTTAAGTCTTGGGCAAATTATTAAAATGTGTTACTGTCGCATACATGCACACATACAATGTACATACATGAACGGTATCTTGACTAAATACTTTTTCAGCACTAACGGTGAACTAAGCTATAAATAAAACAAAATTGATCTATGTGTCAGTCCAACAGTCTGGTCACGTTTCACTCTGTTAATCGCAGCCTCTGCATCAGTCCAGTCTGATCATTTTCGCTGTCTACTCAACGGTATCAAAACCATGGTTCGTTGATTCAGACAGCAAACACTCTGATTGCACACGATGGTGTTCAGGCCAACCGAATGTGTCTTTTTTGTGTTCATTAAAAATTAATATGCTTTAAATCATTTTCATCTCGGTTGAAATCAGGTGGGTACAGCTCAAAACTGCTGGTAATATTTTCTTCAATCTTTTACATTTTTTTAAATTAAAATTAGGCAGTTGTCAGTCAATGGTCTGTCAAATCAAAAGCAAAGCATAGAATCCACCAACAATTGCTTCATATGAATTTCTCTGGGTAGCTTATCAGTCAATGTATTTGGTCATTCCAAACACCGCTCTGTGTACATGTTGGTCTAATCTTATCATTATCAGATGGTATCTATTAGAAGGTATGGGTATAACAATTATAAGTGATAGGTGCTAAAAGCTGTCATGGTGAGCCTCAATGTTGGCCTTTAAGCTCGTATGGAGGCTTCCTAACTATTGCAATGTATCATCATAAAGAAACAATATAATCAAATAAACACACTATGATGAAAAGAAATTTTTTTTTTTACCACTCACAGATATTCTGAGCTGGAGAAAACCTCAAGTTGCGACACGGTGGGTCCAGCTACAGACAAGCATCAGGCACCAACCCACAGATTAAAGCTTTACATCAGAGCCGTCATTGAGCCTGTCAAGCCAGACCCACCATCATTAATTTAAAAAAGGAAACCTTTTTGTTTGTTTGTTTGTTTGATTTTTTACATCCCTGTCAACAATTTTTCAGTTATGTCGGGGCTGGTCTTCCTGGGTTCAACCAGTACTAAGCAAGGATAAATGTGTCTTTCTCTAGGACAGAACACAGTGGCACGGGTGAGGCAAAAAAGGAAACCGTAGTTATAAACCGTGATTGGGTTTACAATCAGGCATGCAGACTGTCGCATGACATCCAAATTATATCCGACTTTTTTATAACGTTTGGTTATTATTACAGTGTTAGAAATAAGTCAGAGAACTCAACTTGTCTGACCACAACTTGAAGACAAAAGCAACCTGTCCCCCATGATTTTAACTTGCCCTGCACTGTGCCACATTATTCATTTAACAGATCAAAGAATTCTGATAGGCTAAAAATACGCAATGGCCAGCAGTGAAGACCCTGATCAGACTGCTCCTCCAAGAGCAGTCTGATTCGGGTCTGCACTGTCTGCCTAGACATGTTTGTCCGAAAACTTAGGTTCATTGTTTTAGACCATATGGCAGTCCTGCAAGACTGTAAGAAAGACATGATTTTTTTTCTGGAATTTTAGCTTGTCCAAGGGGCAACCTTCCCAGACTATCAGCTTGCCCCCCAAAAATTTAACCTGTGTCGGGCAAGTGGGCAATTGCTTATTTCTATTTCTGCTATTATTACAAATCTAGGTACCTGAGAAGCCTGGGTCTGGATTCTTCTTCTTTTTCTTTCTCTCCCACTTTTCTGCATCATCAGCACCAATCTCCAACAGTTTAACTCTGTCATAGTCTTCTCCCCTAGCTTCACATTCCTGCAACAAAAGTTAATGTTCCTACCTTTAAACCATCCTCGGTAACCATTGATTTTATTTGGCTATTTTTACCGCCTTATATGAAAGTCATTCCCAATCCAAAAATGGCCTTTATTTTCTCAATTTCATATATTTTAGTACTTACTTTCCAAATTTTGATGATTTATTTTCCCAAATGTGAAGGAAAAGGTAGCCTCCCAAAATCCCAAATAAAATCACTGGTAACCCAGATGTTACCCAGGGGTGGAATATTCTTAAAATTTCTACTCGTCCTACATCACCATATGTATTGGTAAATTCAATAATTTACATTGGAAACAGTCAAAATTTCTACTCGTCCTGGAGCATGAGGCACTCGCCATGGCGAGCGGACGAGTGGATTTTTCCAGCTCTGTGTTACCCATTCCGTTACTCTTCATAAAGAGTAACGGAATGGGTCACATCTAAGTTGCCAAGGTGACAAGCTTTGAGGTGCATCCCAATCAAATATATTAATAGCTATAAGTTTCATGAAATTCCATCTATTAGTTACTAAGTTATGGCTCTGATTGGACAAATTCATTTATATTAAGGCAATCAAAGGACAATAACTCCTCTACAACTGATGATGTCTCGATGAAATTTCAAATGCATCATCACACCATGGTCATATATACTCTGTACTAGTTTCATGAAATTCCATCCTTCGCTTACTAAGTTATGGCTGAGGACAGAACAATTCATTGACATTTAGGTAATCAAAAGGCAACAGCTCCTCTATTACAAAAGACAACCTGAGGAAACTTCATGAGCATTGCCACATCATGGTCATATATACTCAGTATAAGTTTCATGAAATTCCATCCATTGCTTGAGGACAGAACAATTCATTACTAGAGCGCGCAGTCGATGGGGCGCCATCACAAATCCCCACGCTAAAGTTTTTGACTCCCCCAGCACCCTGCAGTCCCACCCCGGGGCATGACCTTGGCAACAGAATGAAAATTCGGTTCAATATGTTTTCTATCTTTTATTTGTGAGAACACACACAAAGCTTGGTATAAAAATCTTTGAAATTGACAGGTTAATGATATTTGACCTTTTGACCTCGCCCCAAGGTCACCAGTTTGACCCTAGGATGAAAATGTTACTTGCATTTTGTTCTGCTTGTCATCCCCGTCGATTTGATATGCTACATGACCATGTTTGAAAAAAATATTTTTTGACCCCCCCTGGGTACCCCCAGTGCCCCAAAGTCCCACCCCTGGGGCATGACCCAGGCGACAGAATAAAAATCCCGTCTGATATGTATTGTATCTTTCATTTGTGAGAACACACACAAAATTTAGTATAAAAATCTTTGAAATTGACATGGTAACCGAAATTTAATGATATTTCACCTTTGACCTCACCCCAAGGTCACCAGTGTGACCCTAGGATGAAAATTTTACTTGCATTCTGTTCTGCTTGTCATCCCCATCGATTTGATATACCACATGACCATGTTTGAAATTTTTTTTTTGACCCCCTGGGCACTCCCAACGCCCCAAAGTCCCACCCCTGGGGCATGACCAAGGAGACAGAATGAAAATCCCGTCTGATATGTTTTGTATCTTTCATTTGTGAGAACACACACAAAGTTTGGTATAAAAATCTTTGAAATTGACTTTGTAGTTGAAATTAAATGATATTTGACCTTTTGACCCCTCACCAGGGCCCCAGGGGACGGGACCAAAAAAAAGTTTGACATTGCACGCCCGATTCATGTCAGTAACTCACACACCAAATTTTGTTGAATTTCGTCCAATGGTTTAGGAGGAGATAGCATAACGGACAGACGGACGGATGGACAGACGGAGGCGATTACAATATCCCCTTCGCTTTTTTAAAAAAGCGTGGGGATAAAAATTTAGGCAATCAAAGGGCAATAACTCCTCTATAACTGATGACATCCTGATGAAACTTCACATGCATCCCCTCACTATGGTCATATATATTCAGTATAAGTTTCATGAAATTCGATTCATTTATTACTTAGTTATGGCTGAGGATGGAAAGACTGACGGACAACGCCAAACCCATCATTGACTCTCAGTCTGTCATATGTAGCTAAATCACTCACACTTCACGCTCGTGATTTATTCACTTTATGACTGACCTCCAGCCAGTGATATATTTACCAACAAATCACTCCCAGCGTGAATCTATTTCTAAAACAGAAAGAGAAAACTGTTCAAACATTTACAGGCCTTTAGTTAAGAGTGCGTACCAAAAAAATATTTTTCTTATTTCTCAACCAAAACAAATGTTGTGGGTACTCAAAAGAACCATCTTAATGAGACGGTTCTAAATCTTTTGAGCACCCAAAACATATGCTCAAACCTATGGATTAGAAAATATTTACAATTTTACACTAAAAAATTTTGTTTATCTAAACCTATAACATTTACCTTTCTTTTCTTTTCTTCCTGTTCCTCCCAGTCTACAAACTTCCTCTTCTGTTCAAAGTTGGCCGGTAGTTTCTTCCTTCTGTCTTCTTCTACTACCTCTTGGTGGTTCAACTTTCTCGCCTCATTCTGAAGAACAAAGAACCAGCATATGAGTAAGAACATGAGGTTTTGGTACTTAACACATAAATGCACAAAAGCCTCCTTTAAACACCAGGGTTCCCACAGATATTCAAAAACACAATTCCATGATTTTTCCATGATCAACAATGTAATTTCCATGACTATTTAACACACAGACTTCAACTCCCCTTTTAGCAGCAACTTCACCACGCTGAGCATAAATGTGGAATGCAGCAATAACAGCATGCTTGTAGACCATGTATGCATTTTGAAATAATTAAAACTTGAAACCACCTGTAGTCAGAAAACTAGCTGTCTGACAGCTAGTTTTCTGGCTACTGGTGGTTTTGCCATATTATTGCACAAAATTCCATGATTTTTTCATGATTATTCAGTTTTTTTCAAATTCCATGATTTTTCCATGCATGGAACTTTTTTAGTGATTCTCCAGGTTTTCCATGATTTCCAGAGCTTGTGGGAACCCTTAAACACACATACTGACATATCCAGACCGGCTAGATGTCTAAACATTGGTCCAGACCTTTAGTTAAGAGTGTGTACCCAAAAATTAATTTTCTTATTTCTCAACCAAAACATATGTTGTGGGTACTCAAAAGAACCGTCTCAACGAGACAGTTCTTTTGAACACCCAAAACATATGCTCAAACTGATGGATAAGAAAATATTTATAATTTCACACTCAAACTAGAGGACCTGAATGTCCTGAGGCGCTCACCTGATCTCCTTAATAATGTTAAAATAGGTCAAGGTCAACTACAGCTTATAATGGAACAAATATTGTTTTACCATATATGTTGCAGACATTTTGGTCAAGTGACTTAAACAATCTAATGAATAATCCATCAAACAGCCCAGTGATTTCTGAGAAACAGATGTTTAGATAGGTGTGTGGCAGTCCAAATGAGTGGCCTTGGATAAAAGGTCACAGGTCAGCTTGAAATTTGGTACTAAATACAAGATTTTTCCCAAGTAAATGCATAAGGAATCAAATTTGACCTTGCCATAAAGTAGGTCAAGGTCAACCTAGATTAGTCATTTGTGCAAAACTGGTAGGGCCCACATCCCCAATGCTACATACCAAGTCCCAAGGCCATTGGCCTTTTGGTTCCAGAGAAGACGACATTTTTAGGGTTTTAACCATATATGGGCATGGTGGCCATCTTGGTCATGTGACCAGTACAATTGGTTTAAATTTTGGCCAACCTATCATAAGGAGTCTTCATATGAAATTTGAGTTCAAATGGCCTAGTGGTTTCTGAGGAAACTATGTTTTGATGTGTTGATGGGACTCCAATATGAGCGACCTTGGCTGAAAAGTTAAAGGTCAACCTTGACCTTTGAAACTTATTTATAGCCATTGTCTCATTTGGTTTAACATATCAAGAGAGAATAATGACTTTGGCCTCAACAGTTTTCAAAAAATTCAATTTTAAAAAAAAATCCCATTTAAATGCATTAGGAAGCAAATTTGACCTTGACGTTAAGTAGGTCAAGGTCAACTTAGGTTCATCATTTGAACAAACTTGGTAGGCCCCACATCCCCAATGCTACATACCAGGTCCCAAGGTCATCAGCCTTCTGGTTCTGGAGAAGAAGATTTTTAAAATGGTTTTAACCATACATGGGCGTGGTGGCCATCTTGGTCATGTGACCAAAATATTTTGCATAAATTTTGGCTAACTTATCATAAGAAGTCTTCACATGAAATTTGAGTTCATTTGGGCTTATGGTTTGTGAGAAAACCATGTTTTAATATATTGATGGGACTCCAATATGTTCGACCTAAGCTGAAAGGTCAACCTTGACCTTTGAAACTTATTTATAGCCATTGTCTCATTAGGTTAAACATATCATGTGAGAATGATGACAAAAGCTTCCAAAGTTTTCAAAAAAATCAACTTTTCAGAAATTTTCCCATTTAAATGCATTAGGAAGCAAATTTGACCTTGACGTTAATTAGATCAAGGTCAACCTAGGATCATCATTTGAACAAACTTGGTAGGCCCCACAACCCCAATGCTAAATACCAAGTCCCAAGGTCATCGGCCTTCTGGTTCTGGAGAAGAAGATTTTTTAAGGGTTTTTACCATATATGGGCGTGGCGGCCATCTTGGTCATGTGACCAAGACCATTTGAACAAACTTTCGTTCCCCCATCCTAAAGAGTCTCCATATGAAATATGAGTTCAATTGGCCCAGTAGTTTCAGAGGAGAAGATGTTTGAAAATGTTGACGGACGACGGACGGACGACGGACGGACGCCGGAGTCACTGGTATACTATTAGCTCACCAATGAGCCTTCGGCTCAGGTGAGCTAAAAATTGTTTATCTAAACCTATGTTGGTTTCAGTCTTCATCTACATCCATAATTTGTGTATGGAAACAGTGAAGGCTCTGATCAGTGAGTGGTCACGTCTGGTGAGATCTGCAAATTGGTGCTGCAGAACCCTCTCAAGGACTCATAAACTGCTCAATCAAGGGGCCCCTCAATCAAGCTTCTTGTCAGTTCAGTGAGTCGCTAAAAACATAAGTTTTTATGTGATTTCAGACATTGATGCATTATCTCATCTACATACAAGTATGCTTACAAAATTGCATAAATATAGTTGTGGAGCGCATGCGAATTTGTCTAGGAAGCTCAGCTGATAAGTGTTTCCCCAAAATTTTGAATATGGTTATCTTCACAGGCATGAGCCCAGTTCCTTTCCTGTACTCACCATACGAAGCTGAAGTTCCTTGAGTCTGCTTAATCTGTCAGTCCTCTTGCCAGCCCCAGCAGAAGCTGAAGTAGAGGGTCCATCTTCACTAATCTGAAGTGAAACAAAACATCTTCCAAAATTTCGAACACTTTTTTCTCATTCTCAACTAAAAAGTTGATTCACAAAATGCTTGTTCAAAATAGCAAACAGGGAAGACCCTGAACAGACTGCTTCTTCAGAAGCAGTCTGATCTGGGGTCTGCGCTGGTTGTCTATGCCTTTTAGCAGGCAGCTAGTGTTTGAAATTTTTGAACATTTAACATATATCACTCATCTGAATTGTTGGCCTCGTGGTGTTAGAGAACTTTTCAGATTTTAATTATGATTCTATGGGAGCAAATGACTCTGTGGGCATGCACAATATGGACCCCTGGGACATGGTTGGCAGGTGGCTGATTCATTGTTTAATCCCCCATTGGTTTGTGGTGGTTCTGATTTGGTCCTTGTTTTAATGCATTACTTAGTGTTCTTTTTAGTTTTGCAATGAATCATCTTGACAAGTAAGTGACTGTTAGTGTTCTGTGGCTCTTCCTCAAGTTGCTTTGAGTTAGTCCGCAGTGTGTGATTGTGGTATTTCCTGGTCATACCATCATACTCACTTTCTTTCTTTCTTTCTATAGATACTGGCTCGCTCATACATGAACATTATGCATGGGAGTGCGGATTTTGAAATATTGAGAGAACCCCCCCCCCCCCCCCCCCCCAAAAAAAAAAGAAAAGCTTTTGGCTGTATTTTGACTAAATGAGGAGTTCCCTATAAACTCCTCTGTGGACTGGGAATTGGCCACAGAAGGAGACAGACAATTCCAATGTGGAATAGTTCCAGGTTATAAGACATGTTGGTCTCAAGAAGTCTAGAAGCATTTACAGCAATAATTGAAAATTCATCGGTTAAATTGAACTTTTAACAGAACCAACAGACAAATTTATAAAAAGGAGGTTTTCTGCAAAATTTCCTGAATGAAGTCAAAACTTTTACATCAAGATTGCATCAACAAAGTCTGCAGTTCGGATGGAGAATGATTTTGCAATTCTTTGGCAACACCTTTGCAGAGCACATAAAGCATTATTTCAGTGCTTTTAAGTAGACAAATTGGTCTATTTTAGATTATTTGAACTAACAGATCAAAATATAGAAGTGTTCCCAACCTGGCCAAGTTCCTGAGAAGGAAACCAGGGCTCACCCTGCCATTAGCCATTGTAGCCATTTGCTACTAAAGATGTAAAGTGGCTACAAATTTAAGTCATTGGCTAAAAGTACAGTCTAGGTGGTTCAAAAATTACACATTTGCAAAAAAATATATTTTGTTCAGCTTTGGATTTTCAAATATTGCTTTTATTATTCCTTCACACTTTATTATTGTGCCATATTTTACTCTTTGGATGCTGGATTTTTTCAATACCATCCGGATGTCAAACAGTTTGGATCCAGATCAGGTCCGACAAAATCCCGGCATTTTGTCGGGCCTGATCTGGGTCCAAACCGTTTGCAAAGGTTATCAGCAAACAACAAAAGTCGCCCCTAGCGGGCAAAGAGTTAAATATAAAACAACTCATGATACTACTTTCTGGATAAAACCTTAGCTAAAGTCAATTTCATTTGGCTCCAACTTTTTTAATTTATTTGGCTTAAAAGTGTTGGCTACAACAAATTCTGAGCCAGAGTAAGCCCTGGAAACCAAGTGTCTAAGTTGCTTTGGAAGAGATTTCTGACATGTGCTGACCCAAATCCATGTTATCAGTGATGGGTATATCATGGTATTTTGCCAACTGAACATTTACCAAAGTTTGGTTGTGTAATGAACAGTCACTTATCAGAGTATTTACCTTTTGGATAAAGATTGTAATGTTCAGGATGATATTGATTTGTAACGTAGTGTTTAGAAATGTCCAAATATACATAATAGATAGAAATATTCCATATCAGGCCTTTTGGCACTATATTCTCCAATGTTAATGTAAGGATTCTTGTATTCTTGGATTCTTTGTCGAAACGACAGTAGTATCTCGCCGGTAAAGATAATCTCACGGTAGGATTTCTGCAGTAATTGTCTCCCGGTAATTAATACTATTATGTGGTGGGCGCGCATGGAACTTAAAATCGCGATGTCTGGGTGATAAAATCACCCAGAGCCAGCGTTATTGTCATGCCATATTCTTTCCTGAAGTCACTGTTGTTGCATCCGAGTAGAAGGTCCATTGTCAATTCTGTGATTCCTACTTGTTTAAATAGTGTAGTTCTCATGGCTTCCCTTTCGTTGAAA
Organism: Loripinus fragilis; assembly: GCA_964019695.1. NCBI lineage: Eukaryota > Metazoa > Mollusca > Bivalvia > Lucinida > Lucinidae > Loripinus > Loripinus fragilis. Next base: position 108,442,511 of record OZ026517.1, read on the forward strand.
TAGAGTTCACAGTGTAACAAAAAGTGTTCAATTGTTTCTAATTCTCCACATTTGCACTGCCTTGATTCAGACACTCCTATTTTGTACAAATAGTCATTTAGTTTTGAAAATCCTGTTCTCAGCTGTGCTATTTGGCTGTAAATTTGTCTGGTTGGGAAGTCGAAATTTGAAGTCAATTTCACATTAGGTTTGAGATCATATAAAAATCTCCCCCTTTCTGATATATCCCACTGACGTTGCCAAACTGTTAAACCATGGGACTTTGCTGCTTGTTTTAGCTCTGATTGGGAAATGCATGCCCCTTCGTCTGTCATGGATTCAGCTTCTTTAGATGCTTCTTTCGCGAGTTTGTCTGCTTCTTCATTACCTTTAATTTCTGCATGTCCTGGTGTCCATTGAATGTCTATGTCAATTCCTCTCTTTTTTATAAGTTCCATTTTAGTAAGTATGTCTTTTGCTGTGATTTTGTGTTGAGTAGGTTCCCAACCAAGGGTTAAAATCCCAATTGAAGACTGACTGTCTGATAGAATTAGTACTTTATTTAGCTGTATTTTCTGATGCGTTTTTTCTAATATAAAGTCTAAGACCATCTTTATAGCCACCAATTCACCCAGAAGGATTGATCCATGTTTGCTCACTGGCTGCTTTAAGTTAACAGAGTTAGTCTGGTAAGGGAGGTAGACAGATGCTCCAGCCCCACATGGTCCTGGATTGGGATGGCAAGAACCATCAGTGAATGCAATGACAGTGTCCGGGGTACAGGTTTCTAGAATACTATTAATCAGTGTTCGGGATTCATCTTCTTGTTCTTTTGTCCTACTTTTGGATGATCCTAGACGATTCCAATATTCAGGTTTTGTCAAGGTAGGGTGTAGACCCTCACGAAATGAGAAGTCTGGTTCTATGTTTAAAGTGTCTGTTTCAGTTTCCGCCTTAATATCTTCGAGGTACAGCAACATTCTGCCAAACGGTGACATATATTTCTCTGTATTTTCAGATTCTCTCCAATTTTCCCACGAAGCCTTGATTGGTATGTCTACATCTTTGCTGAGGATTCTTCCCGCTTCTCTGATGGAAAGCTCCATACGCCTAGTCTCCAAGGGCTGAATATTCAGCTCCACCTCTAAAGATTCTCTGCCGCTTGTTCTGATGGCATCCAGGCACAGCGCTAAACTCTTCCTTTGCACCTCCTCCAGCTTAGATGTATCTGCACCCTACCAGACAGGACTAGCATATTCTAGAATTGGTAGAACCAGTGCTTTATATAGTTGTACTAATTTCTGCGTATTAATGTTTTCAACATATTTAACTTGTCTTAGAGAGCTAATGGCCTTGTTTGCTTTCTGTTCTACTTTAGTAATGTGGGGCTGGAAGGTTAATGATTCATCCAGAGTCACTCCAAGAATTTTTGGAGTACTATTATATTTGATTTTTTGCTGATTGAGAGAAATTTCTAATTCATCTTTATCTGTGGTTACTGACTCTTTTGTGAAAAGACAAATCTCTGTTTTTTTCAATGTTTATTTTCATTCTCCATTTGGCTGTCCAAGAGTAGATTTTCCTAAGATCTTCCTCTAGAGCCCTCAAGAGATCTTTTATGTCATTCCCTGTCACCCAGATGGTCCCATCATCTGCATATTTGACACCATTGGCAGATATTTCTTTGAAGATGTCTTGGAGAAAGATAATGAAAAGGATCGGAGATATCACTGAGCCCTGAGGAAGACCAACAGTTGTAAAGAAAATTGGCCCATACTGACCCTTCAAATGGCACCTGGCTTTTCTGTCACTTAGAAATCCCTCTATCCATTTCCATAATCTCCCCCTAATCCCAAATCTGTGCAGCTTGACTAGCAGACCATCCCTCCATACGCTGTTGAATGCCTTTTCTAGATCTATGAAGGCTGCAAGGGTATTTTCTCTGTTGTTAAATCCGTTGTATATGCCTTGAACAAGTCTGAGCAGAGCTGACGTTGTGCTGTGAAATTTCCGGAAACCTTCCTGTTCACCATCTATGATGTTATTATGTTCAATAAAACCATTCAGTCTCACAGTAAGAATTCTCTCCAAACATTTCCCGAGACAACTTGTAAGGCTTATAGGCCGATATGCTGAGGCTATATGGTAATTGCTTTTTCCGGATTTTCTGAGAAATTTTACATCTGCAGTTTTCCAATCTTGTGGCAAAGTGCCAGTTTTGAATGAAAAAGAGAAAAACTTATGAATCGATTTCTCAAGCTCTTCATTTGCATGTAATAGCAGGTCTGTAAAAATTTTGTCCGGTCCAGCTGCTTTCCCTTCTTTTAGGTACTGCAAGGCTGCTATGGTTTCTCCCAGTGAAATCTCGCTATTTAGAAAAGCAACATCATAAATTTGATCCTCTTGCTTTTGTCTGATACCTGAAAGTTCTGTCTCTATCTCCTCTTTGAACTTTTCATCGAAGTCATTTTCAGATAGATGATTTCCACTAAAGAAAGTTTCCTGTAGAATTTCACTTTTCTCTTCATATTCAAAAACAGGGTTATTGTCTCTGTCAAGAAGTGGAAGGACACTGCCGCCATCAAGATCCTGGTAGGATGTTAAAGACTTAAAACTGTCCCACATCTCTTTTGGGGTGCTGCTGTATGTGATTTTATCACAAAGGATTTTTATCCATTTGTCTTTCTCTTCTTCTTCTGCTTTCTTGAATTCCACTTCAATTGATTGTAAAGCAATAAAATTTCCCTCAGTAGAACGCCTTTTGTAGGTCCTTTTTGCTTTATTCAGGCACTTTTTAACTTCATTCATTCTCTCATTCCACCATGGTGGTTTCTTTCTTCTGTTCTTCTGTATTCTTGTAAGGAAAATAAATGCGCTTTTTGTGAAAGACAATACTTGTTGCTACCTTTAGGATTTTCCCGCATCAAATAACCTTATTGGATCTGATCTATTAATGTGTAGCTCAGCCAAATTAAAATCTTTATATATGCTTAAATGGAGATGTCGGAAGTAGCGGGTATAAATAGCTGAAAACGTAGTGTATCGCTAAATACTTTCTAAAACGTAAATATGTCACTTACAGACGCCATTTTCTTTTACACCGGTTTGGTGAATAAGATTATGACAAGTCAACACATCCTCGCACCCTCCACATCATACACCCCCCACGCAACACACCCGCTCTGCCAATACACCCACAATCTTATATATAGCAGACTTGCGCATATCGAATAGAACCAGAATCTCGTGCACTGGCCCAAATATGCTCATCTCAAATGCTTTTTATGTGCACATTTGTAACTCTTGAAGGATTTTAAGCCCCACAGATCTACTGGACCAGACTGCATACCTGCCAGACTCCTGAAAACAGCCGCAGATGAACTACCCCCTGGACTGGCCCACCTATTCCAGATCTCTGTAGACAACGGGAAAATCCCCCTGGACTGGAAGACGTCACTTGTAACTCAAGTATTCAAGAAAGGCAACAGATCAGACCCAGGAAACTACCGTCCAATTTCCCTAACCTCAATTGCATGCAAGATCTTGGAACGTGTTATCCATAACATAATAAACCACTTTGAGCGCCATAACATACTAAATGACTGCCAGCACGGATTTAGGAAACGCAGATCGTGCGAGACACAGCTGATCATGACAGTTGACGACCTAGCAAGAGGACTAAACGAGAAGCAGCAAGTCGACGCCGTCCTCCTTGACTTCTCAAAGGCATTTGACAAGGTACCCCACCAGCGATTACTCCTTAAGCTCGAACACTATGGAGTTCGTGGAAACCTCCTGAAGTGGGTGGAAGACTTTCTCTCAGCAAGAACCCAATAGGTGGTCATCGATGGCACCAAGTCAACGCCTCTGCCAGTTTCATCCGGATTCCCTCAAGGCACAGTACTAGGCCCACTATTATTCTTAGCCTACATAAATGACATGCCAGAGGGTATACGGTCACAGTCAAACTGTTCGCAGACGACAGCCTGGTATATAGGAAAATCAGCAACAAGAGGGACTGCGAAGAACTCCGACAAGACCTTGATAGGCTACAAGAAAGGGAAAAGAAGTGGCAAATTGCTTTCAACGCTGAGAAATGTGAAGTTTTGTGCATTACAAACAAGAAAAACACAATTCAACACAACTACTTCATCCATGGTCAGATGTTAGCCATAAAGTCTTATTCAAAATACCTGGGAGTCACCATAAGCAGCAACCTTTCCTGGAGTAAGCATGTAAATAACGTCTCTAAAAAAGCAAACTCCACCATGGCCTTCCTGAGACGCAACATCAGACCAGCTTCCCAACAAGCAAAGAGTACTGCCTACAAGACCTTCGTACGACCGACTCTCAAATACGCCTCAACGGTCTGGTCTCCACACACAGACACCGACTCAAACCAGCTAGAGATGGTACAGAGAAGAGCTGTCAGATTTGCCAAGAGTGACTACAGCCGCAAAAGCAGTGTTCCAGCCATGCGCCAGGACCTAGGTTGGGACACCTTACTGCAACGCAGAGACCAAGCCAGCCTGTCTATGATGTACCGGACAGCTCACCAACAGGTAGACATCCCCGCCGAACGGTACCTGACACCTCTTGACAACAGAAGCAGAGGCCATAATGCACGATTCAGACAGATCCCAACTTCATTCACCGGTTACCAACAAAGTTTATTCCCCAGAACGATCGTACTGTGTAATCAACTCCCACAAGAAGCAGTGAGCCAGTCAACGCTGGAGGCCTTCCAGATCCAGCTGGCTACCCCCACACCTTAAACCAGCCACAGATGTTTTTAACCTACTGATTGTAACAGACCTATTTTACTTGTACATACAGAACCAGCTTTTAGCCGTGGCGCATGAGCAAAGTCCACACAATCGCCAGAATACTCAGTTCTGAGGGATGCAATTACTAAAAATGATGATGATGATGTACAAACATACACACATCATGATTACGCACGCACGCACACATAACATAACAACATAGCATAACCTATCATAACATAACATAACATAACATAACATAACAAAACATAACATAACATAACATAACATAACATAACATAACACACACACACACACATACGCACGCACGCGCGCACGCGCGCGCGCACATACATACAAACATACATACATACATACATACATAGGTAGCGGGTCAACTCGGAACTCGGCCTGAAGTCAAGTCGGCCCCTGAGTCAACTCGGCCCTGGGTCAACTCGGCCTGAGTCAACTTGGCTCGGTGTATTTTCAACGTGTTTAGTTACATATTCATTGTATTCTATATGTTTTTGAGTTTTGCATAATCAAAGATAAATATTATTGACAAACATTGCAATTAAGCTCTTAATTGGGTGAACTTAATTGCACTTGATTAAAGGTAATAGCTGTCTTTAACTTGACTCAGGCCAACTTGACCCAAGGCCGAGTTGACACACACACACACACACACACACACACACACACACACACACACACACACACACACACACACACACGACATGGGTTGGTCTACAGTGTGTGATTGTGGCATTTCCTAGTCATACCGACTGACTTTTGATTTTCAGATGGCTAAAACTTTCTGATTTCGATACAAATAAAAGTAAGTATGATGACAAGGAAATGTCACAATCTTAGAATGCAGACGAATCCCAGCACCGTGAGGAAGAGACACATAACAAGGCAATCACAACGCAATTAAAGTAAAACAACCGGCTCTCTCATTCTATTTTATGTAGTCTATCCGTGTATTGTTAATGAATATGGCGTACCTCTTTAACCTTTTCATTCACGAATATTCATGCTAAGCTACACCCGCTATGAATAATTATATAAATAAACTTCCACGTTTGTACATAGAACAAAGAAGTTACTTGCCAGGTTCACTAGTGTAGGATCATACCTAATCATATTTCCATAAGCAAACAGAGTAGACCCTGATCAGGCAGCTCTTTTAAAAGCTGTCGGATCTAGGTCTACCATGTTTGTAAAAATGTTAAAAGGGGTCTCTATGAGGAAAATGGTTAAGGGGAGCAATGAAACAGGAATCTTTATCACTAGAAACATGCGGACATGGTCATTCGAACCAATTTAAGGACGCATACCTTGCTGAACACCAGTCACATGAATGACATGTCGATCAATTTCAGGACAGGCTTGCTTTTTGTAAACTTTTTGGAAAGTTTATTCCATCAAAAATGACCGAAACAAAATACAGCATGCCATGGATCGATGTAACGATCGAACGGCTTGTAAAGAAAAAAACAAAAGCTGCACCTTTGTGCTTCCAATGACATTTATGAAATGAATCATTTTAGGCGGTTCAAAGCACACACGTACAGAAGGTATTGATAGATGCCTATTGAAAATACGTTTCATATTTGCCTAAGTTTACGTTTTGAGCTCTGGTCCCGGTTCTCCAATGCATGAAACGATTAAAAAGTTTTGGTCATCCTTTTCAAATCACTTAACCCTTAAAGCGCCAAGAAAAAAAATGCGTCTGAAAATGTCGTCGGCTGAAGTCGTCTGCTAAAAATAATTGCCTAACATTACTGACAAATTAATTTAGAAGCAAACAGCGTGGTCCCAGAACAAATTGCTTATATAGGAGCAGTCTGATCTGGGTCCACACTGTTTGCCATAGAGCCGTCTTAAACATTTCAGCAGACGAGAAAAGCAGACGACTTTTGTTGCTATTGGAGCATTAAGGGTTAAGAAACGCGTCAGCTATATCTCGGACCCAATAAACATACTGGGTCCGAGGCTATATGTATATTGGCACTCATCATCAAAGAGTCCTTAGCTCGGCTGATGTTCCAGATGACTGGCGACAAACAGATGTTTCCACGGTCCATACAAAAAGTGCAAATACAAGTATATGATGCTGCTAATTACCGACTGGTGTCACCCACATGCAAACGACGCTGGAACATATACTTATAAGCAACAACAACAAACATATAACCTTTGATGACTGTCAGCATTGTTTCCGGAGTTAATTGTTACAAAAATGTTTTTACATATACTATTCATACAGTTTTAGCCCGAGCCTGGGGTGCTCCTATATGAGAGGAGGCTTAAACATGCAAGAAAAGCCTAGCAACCAGTTGGCCTGCAGAGTAATACATGGGTGAAATTTCAAAATTTCCCAAATCCTGAACTTTTGAAATTCATTTTTTTTTAATTTGCAGGATGCCTACAAAATTTAGCAATTGCATGTTTAAATGGTAAATGTCACTCAGTGTTAAGATAATCTGAAAAATAACCAGAGTCTCCATAATTCAGACTTTTGAGGCTGACTTTCGAATCCTCCCTGAAAATTAATCAGAGAATCTATATTTATATCCCTAATTCAGCATTTTGACTATGGAAAGTCAGGCTCAAAATCCTGAATTTAGGATTAATTTGAAAACTTTCAGCCATGGTAATACGGGTAAACCGTTTCAAAAATACTGAGTGGACTGACTGACCGTGCGGTCTTTAGGTTATGGACCATTTACTTTGGTTTTCACAGCTAATTTGATTTGATTGTTGCCCTGTTATTATACATAGAATACATTATTTGTTCTGAACATTGTATGCAGAGAAGACTTAGTGCCAACTTTTCCAAACAGTTCCTATCTTGAGACGCAAACACATGTTTTGTGTTTTTCAATAAAGAATCGAGAGCAAATTTTGATAAATTAATATTATAAAAAAGGTTATCCGTGCGATAAGCATAAAAAGTGAGATTTTTTTAAAAGCAAAGGCTTTGTTAGGTAAAATTTATAAAAGTCGCCTATCATATGAAATATGCTCATGTTTTTTTTCAAGAATAATGAAAACTAGCCAGACAGTACCTGCAAAATATCGTGATTTGCTATTGTAAACGATCTTTGCCAATTCTTTAGTGCGATACGATCTTCATGCTAATTTGTGTTATTTATGTCTTGTGTTTTTCATGCTTTCGCGTCTGTTCATTGCTGCCTTGTGGTCACCTGCTGATCTCTTGGCTCTTGTTTGTGATGTTTAATTGTGTTTTTGTCACTTTCCCATGTGGTATCCTGGGTCAGGTGTGGTACTTCCTGATCTTTGCCGCCTTTCTTACTTCATGAAAGTTGCAAATCTACGGGTCCGGCAGCACACGAGATTTCGGAACTTATCACATCCATGCGCGGATCCAGGAATTTTTGCCAGGGGGGGGGGGGGGGGGGGTCCAGGTCAAATTGATAAGAAAGCCCTGACAACGTTTTTTTTTTTTTTAGTCCTCAGCTTATTGTACACAAGTCAAATGGTGAATTTCAAAGAAAACTATCCTTTTTCAAGGTTCCAGAGGGGGTCCAACATTTTCCAGGGGGTGTCCAACTTTTTCCAGGGGGGTCCAATTGCTTATTTCCTATAGAAACCCATATAACTTGTAATTTTCTAGGGGGGTCCGGACCCCCTGTCCCCCCTCTGGATCCGCACTTGACATCTGTGAGCAGCAAAGGCTCAGACGAGTCTGCGCGTAGGCTCAATCGTGTCTGTGCATGTGCACATACGCAGACTCGCCAGATCCTTCGCTGATCGCATACACAAAGTATGGATGTAGATGAAGGCTCAGGCCAAAATTTAGAACTCAAGCTTCACTGGATACGCCAGTATGAACGTTTATACATGTAAGAATCACGTAAGTCGTGTACAATCCATGTAAAGCCATGACGGTCCGCAGTGGGTACATACGGTCTATTAGTACTTGTTACCCCCCCTACTCTCCTTTAATGGCGACGTCCTACGTTAATATAATTTCAAATTTGAAATATGTTAATTCTCAGCCCCCATTTAGATTTAAAGAGCCCTGGGGACATCATTCATATAGTTAGAGGCGATTACAACTATTATCATTACGTTTGTGATGGACAGGACGATAGAGTAAGTATATTATCCGTGTTTAATGTACAAGTATTAGCTTTCTTAAATCGATGTAGCTTGTACCCTAAATAATTGAACACAATATCAATTCTAAACGGACAAAAAGAGTCATTGATAAACTCTATAGACCTAGATTATACTGTGCCATGTTCATGTCATGACATCTTGTCCGTACTGTTCTGTTTAATAGTTAAAAGATCTTCAGTGTTATGTCATAGTCATGCTTAAAAGTAAGAAAGACAGCAAGGATCAGGAATCGATACAATCAAGTACCACACCTTTCCCAGGATACCAAATGGGAAAGTAACAAAATCACAATAAACATCACAAATAAGAGCCAAGAGGTCAGCCCTTTCCCTTCAGGTGACCAAAAGGCAGCAATGAACAGCCGTGAAAGCATGACAAACACAAGACATCAATAACACAAATGATCCACAAAAGAAGTACCGCCTTGGAACGGTCAGTAAAAAGATTTTACTGGAGGGCTTAAACAGGTTTCACTGTGCGCCATTCCCACCCTTAGTTTAGATTTTTGGTAGGTGGTTAAGTACTTGGGTAAATAGGAAATGGCAAGCGCAACATTATTTAATTGAAATCACGTTGTCCCCTTTAAATCCATTTTGAGGCCATAGCCTACCAAGGAACATACTAAGCAAGGGTACACTTGTACTAAGACGAATTCTTCCGGGAACGGCATTAACTACATAACCAAGGTGGATCATGGTCTAGCTGTGATTGTGATATTTCCTGGTCATATATACTCACTCGTTTCTTCCCCGCACTACGACAGACTAGGCTTTGTCTAAACCATGTTTTAGTCATTGTCAATGCCAAAATTGTCAATGATTTTAAATGATACCCATATACACGTAGTGTTACATTTTGTATGTTTCATTTGATTTTGACTAGCTGGCCAAACCTTAATAATACTTAATCAGGCTAGATGGAAGATTCCATCCGCACAGAAAGAAAGGTCTAAAAGCACAGGATGAAAAATCTTTCTTTATACACATTTTAGGGGTGGGGATGTGGTTATAGAACACTACAAAGTCTTTGTTCGTGGACTAAAGAAACACTGAAAGGTCTCGAAGAAACATGTAGCAGACGACAGACAGACGTTCCAGAAATTCCCCAAATACAGGAGGCTCTAGTGACAATGGGGGACAAGGAGGACGCATTTCGGGGATCAAGAGACTGGATAGGATCAGTGGAGGTGGGACTGTGCATCGATTATTTTTATGATGTAAGTGCAGTTTGGTTGTTCAAAGCAGGTAATTTTTCGGTTTGGTTGATGATTAGTCCAAGTTTTCTCTCACGTTTTAGTGGCTTTTCTTTATTTCGATATTTGCCACTATTATATCAAATTATGGAAAAGCCACCTAAACATCAGAGAAGGCTCGGATTAGATGATGATATGATATAGAGTACGATCATTCTCTTAAATACTGATCACCAGTTTGTATCATTCAGATTCTGCTGTGTCGTATCCCAGTTGACATGTAACGTTAAAACATCGACGTAGATATGACGTTGTTCCGACGTAATGTGTTTGCTGTGATATTAAGACTTTGAAGTTGACCCCCTTTTTTTCCAGCTCGGAATCATTTGAAACTGTTAACCAGCTTTGGAATCACGATGATGCCTTCAAAAGTGCACTTGCACCTTTGTTTTCTGATTTTCTCAGCTTAATTCCGATTTCCTGTGATGAGAAGGACAATCGTATTTACTGTGATAAACGCCAAAAACTTGGCATTTTCTCACTTTCTTGGGGCAAATTTGGCACACATTAAATGGGGTAATGTAAACTGCGACCACACTGCCAAATATTTCGCCTGAATAACATGTGAATATGTACACCTTGTCTAGAAGTGCGGATGGGTTGTCGACAGTGGGGTGTTTAAGAATAAAGCTGTCTCTCTATACTTTAATCATGCAACAAGAAAACCACTTATTTTTGCAGGTAATACTAACACAACTTATATCCGTATTTTCTTATGAATTTTACCCGCCTTAGACTTAGATACTGTAAAAAAGGAAACAGGTATTTTCAGACCTCCATCTGTTTACAAACTATTTTTAAGCAAATATCGTTTTCCAGCAGGCCAGCACATGAGAATTAGGGACTCATCGCATGTGCATAAATGCCCCATAAAACGCCAATGGTAGCTAGAGTACTAAACTTTGTTCGAAGTCTCAGGGCTTTTTCCAGCATTTTTGGGAAAATGCCCCTGGCCAAAAGTGAGAAAAAATGATCGACTAAATAAGTATCATAATTGGGAGAAAATTAACGACATAGAACATAACAAAGGTAGCAAAATATATCCTCAAAATCAAGTAATTTTAGATTGTATTATGCCAAGCATACCACTTGGGCACAAATGTTTAAGTATCATTCTGATATGGGCCATTGTTTCTCATAAATAGAAGTGGTCTCTAAAATAAAAGTAAAAAATACTTTCCTTAATTGAGCTAAAACAGACATGGTATTGGGAAAAAGGTGGTTATTTTCGATTGGGAATGGGGCCGAAATTTAGCACCTAGAGAAGAACAGAAAATCCCCTGAGTCTTTATCTTCATGTATAAATTGTGTATGTGAGCAGCGAATGGTCTGGTGAGCAGTGATCGAATATATAATAAGTAAAGTAATAAGTTATACTAAGTTCCATAATTTCATATGTAGGCTTTGTCTTTAAATTTACATTAGCCTAGTTTTGATGCCTTTGTAAGGTTAAATTAACTTGCATCAAACTCAGTATTAACCTAAATTTCCTCAATTTGAATAAAATCTCCCTTTTTCTACGTCAGCTGTTTGTTCCTCTTATACGCAAGAATTCGTAACAACTGCAGCAATTTGAATCTCGATTTATTTTACAACTTTTTGTGTCCTGACCCAACTTGTAGCTGTCAAGTTGAACCAGAAAACGCTGAACACTACTTCCTTAGATGTCACAAAGATAATACCCAACGCTTGGTTTTATTTGATTCCTTGAGAAATTTTCTCCCACTAAGACTAGAAGTACTGTTATTTGGAAATCCAAATCTCACTGATGCGGAAAATAAAATCATCTTTGAATCTGTTTATATTTTATTAAAACATCAACTCGCTTTGATTGATTTACATTGACGATAATAAACAATCAAATACTGAATTATCTAAACTTCACTTCATATAAAATTTAGCAAAATAAAACGCTTGGCACCTGAAATTTGAAACACTGATATTTCCCCAACAAGTTCCGTCCAATCACACATTCTCATTTCCATCAATAACAGTATTTCATTTAACTCATTTCAAGAAAATGATTATCATCACTTTGTTATCATAGAAATATGTTCCCCATTGTCCATGAATGCTTTGTATGTATACTGTAGGGGAAGGGCCATAACTAATGTTAGCAAAACTTGGGGCCCAACCTCTTGCTTTATATTGGTAATAAATACGTTTAAACTAAACTGTTCCTCTTGTATTTATTACAACCAGTCAGAGTGTTTTCATTGCAGGTTCCATGTAAAATCATCCATATTAGTCACGGATCTGAGCTTACAAGTCATCTTGAAGAGATTGCGAAGCATTTTATAGAGTTTGGATCTCCTATAATGATGGGTAGGTTTCAAATAAATAGAGAATGTTCAGTAAATTATCTAATATATTTGTCTGGGCCGAGTAAACCTGTTGGGATTGGGATACACATGTAGGTAATCTTTTTTCATAGCATCTCCACTTGGGATAGCGTATCCGATTCTGGTACCTATCACACATGCGTAGTTACGCTTTAAACATGCATGTACGACTACCTAATGGAGCTAGATACCCCAAATTTGGTCTGAGCCTTCCTATTCGTCCCTAACTTGTGTGTTTTTGGCGAGACACTGTGTTTGCGCAGGCTCGTATGAGCATTCGCTGCTCGAGTGTATGCATTTGTTATTGTACCAAAACCTCATGAGCTGGCATTCTTTTAAGATGGTTAAAGTTGACAAAGGCTGTTATTGCAATGAATATTTGTGTGTTTATTGTTTAAGTTATTGCTTAACGTACAGCTCTTGTAGCTAATGCCTCTTTTTCATTGGGATCTGGTTATTACCTGGCAAATAGACAGCTATTATCAACTCAATGACCATTCTCTTCATCAGCCAGGTCAGGCCGTCAGTTTAACCCTTTACCTCATATAGACGCCTTTAAAATGCTTTTGCAAACAGAGAAGAACCAGATCAGGCAGCTCTTAGAAGAGCTACCTGATCAGAATCTACTCTATTTGCTTATGGAAATATAATATCTGAGCCTACGCTAAATGACCTGACAGACAATTTCTTTGTTCTATGTACCAACATGAAAGTTTATTTATATAATTATTCATAGTGCGTGGAGCCTAGCATGAATATTCATGAAGGAAAGGGTTAATCAAATACGAAAGTGGCTAAGGTTCGTCTACTAACTCATTTGTATACTTATCAATATCCAATTTGTCAAGACTCTAGCAAAGTAAGAAAGAGGGCAAGATCAGGGATAGATACAATCAAGCACCACACATGACCCAGGATACCAATGGGAAAGTGACAACTTCACAATTAGAAATCACAAACGAGAGCCAAGGTCAGCCCTTTCCCAGCAGGTGACCACAAGGCATCAATAAACAGACCCGCACGAAAGCATAACAAAAACAAGACAGAAATAACATAAATGATAACATAAACATAGTCGTCGTAGCTTAGGGAGCTTGCATGAGTGTTCACTGGTCATAATCATGGAATACATGTTTGTGACTTGAAGACATACATTTCTGTTCACAGGAGGTGATAGTGATAGTTCATCAAAAGGCATTGTTGGAGTATGTTTGGACAATCCAAGTCTTCTCGTCGTGGTAAGACTGAATTTTACTCCATCCCATCAGACACAAAACGCTGCAATTTCAAACAGTTTGGACTCTGTCATATCTGGATCCAAACTACTCTGATGGTATTCCTAAAATACTTTTTGTTACAGTTAATTCTCATCCAGATAGTAATTGTCGACATCTTTTGAGAGCTATTGTAAAATGCTGCTACCTATATACACATAGATACATACTAAAAAGGTTAAGCAAAAGTGGTTCCAAAATTATAATTTTCCATCTTGTAGATCGTGAGGTGACTGTAAAGCATTGTTACTTGATACATCTAGCCAAAAGCAAGACATTACCGTCAGTGTGTGTTGACACTTCCTTAATTCTTTCAACATACTTTAACTAATTGCCTGATGGAGTCCACTAAACAAGTACAGTAAAACCTGTCTTAAGTGGCCACTCAAAATTGGCTTTCAAGACCGACTATCGCTTAATGCAGGTCAAAAGTATTGCAGAATGCTCCAAAGGGAGCATTCTGCAATACTTTTGACCTTTATTAAGCTACATTTTGTCGTTAAGACATTTGTTTTGTCTATTTTTAGTGACCGTTTTAGACAGGTTTTACCAAATATTAAACATAGACCAAGTGAGATACAACAGACATTCGACAATTCATCAAGGTCTGCACTGTTTTTAAATATTAATACTATTCATAAAAAGAAATTCAGGAAAAAAAATCATAAATTCTAATCTTTGACAAGACAGTGGACACTCCATAGTTGTTTGTTTTTGAACTGTATGGAAGATTCATTTAATAGAGGGTTCATGTATTTTTATCACATGGTGTCACGCGTCTGGGAGTAGTTTATCACCATGTATTAAAATCGATAAACCATTAGTGGTTTGACCGTTGTATTGGTCATGCTTTCGCGTCTGTTCATTGCTGCGTTGTGGTCACCTACTGGGAAAAGGCTGACCTGTTGGCTCTTGTATGTGATATCTAATTGTGATTTTGTCACTTTCCCATGTGGTATCCTGGGTCAGTTGTGATGCTTGAATGTATTGATTCCTGATCTTTGCCGTCTTTCTTACTTACATATTAAGCATAGTTACTGCGTAATGACGGCCATACTAACTTTGCGTATATATGGCAAAATATGAGTGTTTCATGCATAACAGACCAATAAAAACGCGATTTTAAAGTAGTGTTAGTGTAATATGATAAATAGAATCTAAAATTCGTTCTTCAGTATCATTGAATTTATTATGAGCACTCATGATATCCTTATTATTTTTGTTTCAACGAAAAGCAAGCGTCACTAGTTCAAGTAGAACTAACATGGGCAGATCAAGAAAGTTTTCTCAGAGGGGGTCCAACCTTGACTACTTTTTTAGTTGATGATAGGAGAGAGGATCCAAATACATGTACCACTATAAGCAGGCCATCATTGACCCGCCAGCAAAACGCCATTTAAATGGCGTTTTGCTGGCGGCCCGATGGTGGCCCAACATTGAATGCTGGCTTAGTAGCTTTGTGGATTTACACGGGATCAGGACCAGTATTGCTAAGAAACCCTATATTTTTGTGATTTTTCAGGGGGGGGGGGGTCCGTACCCCTTGTCCCCCCCTCTGGATCCGCACTTGACT
Source organism: Loripinus fragilis (assembly GCA_964019695.1). Lineage (NCBI taxonomy): Eukaryota > Metazoa > Mollusca > Bivalvia > Lucinida > Lucinidae > Loripinus > Loripinus fragilis. The sequence goes on from OZ026517.1 coordinate 108,457,849, forward strand.
AAGATCATTTTTGTCTTCTATTTAGGATCCACATTTCTGTAAAAGTAAAAACGAAGAAGTGAGCAGGGCAGACTTGCAACAGAAAGGTTGGATAAGTTGGAGACATGTACAAGACTTTAACCAAGACTCTTTTTATAACATGTGCTTACCCCAGTTAAAGAAGTCCTGACCAAAATATATCCTCTTTGTTCCACTTACTTGATTTACGAAAGTTTATCTGAGGATATACCTCCCAAAATGAAGATTTTGAACATAGTTATCCCCATTCTAATGCAACTTTGCAGTTGTGTCTCAAATTGGAGCGTTTCAAGCTGCATAACACCTCATGTCATCCAACGAAATGTGACGTAATTAATCACATCAAACTATTTCCAACAGTATATAGCAGGATATACTGTCGCAAATTTTTGACTTTAGCATTACAAAAGCAAGTGCATTAGAAATTGCATTATTAAAAGGTAAGTGAGTTTGATCAGGGAATAGCACGATCACACACTGCAGACCAACCAACGGCACCATGAGGAAAAGCCAAAGAACGCTTACAGCCACAAGACGTCAGGAAGACAATTAAAGGAAAGCAATCAGCTCTCCCTCTTTTCCTGGTCAAGATGATTGCAAAAATAGAAAAGACAATAAGCGATGCATAACAAAACAAGGACAGAACACAGAATGCATTTATGATTGGTGACCATTTTTCTGGGGTTCTTTTTCATGAGTCATCTAACGATTTTCATATTATAAGCAACTCTTGAGAGTCAATTTCAGAAAGGCAGGGATGAACTGATCAAGAATGGCTAATCAAGAATTGGTAGGGAGAAGATTTCGCCAGAAAAATATAATTAAGCTCCCCCAGTGGCCCCAGTGGCTCTGGCTGCTGTTCGTTGCAAGGTGGTGATTCTTTTGCAGTGTGTTTATTGCTGGTTGTTGTTCCAATTGTGTGATAATACAAGACTATTGAGATTCATTTTAAGAGAGACAGGGATGAACTTATCAAGAATGGGTAATCAAATATTGGAAGGGTGAAGATTTTGCTGGAAAAATATAGTTAAGCCTCCCAGTGGCCTCGGATGCTGTCAATCGTAAGGTGGTTTTGTTGGTTAATCGTTTTTGTTGTTCCAATTCTGTGATAATATGAGAAAATATAATGTCCTTCAAGACGTCCTATATGAGAACCTAATCTTAATCCATGATCACTGATAACTGCTACCACTGGTCTGTGTGTATGTCCATGAGTATACATCTACTGTAATGATTCCGGTAGTGAATCGTCTGCCTGTCTTAAAAGTTCAAATGATTCATGTGCAGCGTTTGCCCAGAAAAAGGAGAATTTTAATTTATTTTTGAACCTATTCAAAAATGCTTTGAAATGGTCCACCTGAGTTGTGAAATTATCCTTATTTGCATAACATGGGCACAACTTTCCCTCTGAGCCTATTGGTGTCATTATGACTGGTGTAAATAATTCCATTGCCATATTATATGGTCTGTAGTAGAAATCGGTTGGACTGTGGTAAAATCCAGGTTTTTACAAAATTAAAGGTAGAAATATCTGCGCGGTCCTCACTATAGATAGTAGCATATTGCTTCAGAGCCTTTTCATTCTACAGAAATGGCATAGAATCACAGTAAATCCATCTCTCATTAACAAAAGGAAAATTCCCATGCCTCATACCAGTTAACAGAGGAATCAAATTTGGAAAAAGTGTTAGATCCTACCTTCATATAACCTTTAAAATCATAAGCTCCTAATGTCTCATTCAGATACTTGTGAGACTTTTGAAGGTTTCTCAATTCATGGGACAAAGACACAGAATCAACCCCTATCAACAAGACGCTGTAGTGATCATCAGCCTCAAGTGCTATCTCGTTTTCTCTGGATTCATCTTCAACCTAGTATGGATTGAAATGTAAGAAGTCATACACGACACGTTTTCTCTTTTTACAAGATACTCGGAAAATATTACCATTGATAAAAAATGGCGGGTTAAACATTGCTTCAGGTTCAAACTTAACTTCTTTGTTGCCATGCATTCTTTTGACTATCTGGTAGTAACATATTAACATTTTTTCTGATAGAGAATAATGTTTAAGTGCAGTTGTATTGTAAACAATGAAACCTGTGTCATCTACTAATAAGATAATGTAAGCTTTAGGACATTCGAGTTTTCCTGAATTTTTTGCATATATTTTGAAATCTACTTGTCCCATGGATTCAACTCTGGAATAGCACAGACTCTGTCATCACCAACAGGGCTATAGTCGCTTTGGAAAACCTCAAAGGATGTCAATAATAGTTGGTATGTCAACATGAAGATACCCAGAATAAAGACTAGTCTGAAGGCATTACGATGTCTCACTCTACAGGGCATTGCTCTCGTTTGTGTAAGGCTGGTCACTCTTTGTTTCTGTTTTTCTTGGTTTGGGATTTCTTTGTTTCTGTCTTTTTTGTCTTTTTTGTCTTATTTGTTTGTGTCTTGTTTGTTTGTGTCTTGTTTGTTTGTGTCTTGTTTATTTGTGTCTTCTGTTTGTGTCTTGTTTGTTTGTGTCTTGTTTATTTGTGTCTTCTGTTTGTGTCTTGTTTGTTTGTGTCTTGTTTACTTGTGTCTTGTTTATTTGTGTCCTCTGTTTGTGTCTTGTTTGTTTGTGTCTTGTTTATTTGTGTCTTGTTTATTTGTGTCTTGTTTATTTATGTCTTCTTTGTTTGTGTCTTGATTATTTGTGTCTTGTTTGTTTGTGTCTTGTTTATTTGTGTCCTCTGTTTGTTTGTGTCTTGTTTATTTGTGTCTTGTTTGTTTGTGTCTTGTTTATTTGTGTCTTCTGTTTGTGTCTTGTTTATTTGTGTCTTCTGTTTGTGTCTTGTTTATTTGTGTATTGTTTGTTTGTGTCTTGTTTATTTGTGTCTTGTTTATTTGTGTCTTCTGTTTGTGTCTTGTTTGTTTGTGACTTGTTTATTTGTGTCTTGTTAATTTGTGTCTTGTTTATTTATGTCTTCTTTGTTTGTGTCTTGTTTATTTGTGTCTTATTTGTTTGTGTCTTGTTTATTTGTGTCTTGTTTGTTTGTGTCTTGTTTGTTTGTATCTTGTTTATTTGTGTCTTCTGTTTGTGTCTTGTTTATTTGTGTCTTGTTTACTTGTGCCTTGTTTATTTGTGTCCTCTGTTTGTGTCTTGTTTGTTTGTGTCTTGTTTATTTGTGTCTTGTTTATTTGTGTCTTGTTTATTTATGTCTTATTTGTTTGTGTCTTGTTTATTTGTGTCTTGTTTGTTTGTGTCTTGTTTACTTGTGTCTTGTTTATTTATGTCTTCTTTGTTTGTGTCTTGTTTATTTGGGTCTTTTTTGTTTGTGATTTGTTTATTTGTGTCTTGTTTGTTTGTGTCTTGTTTATTTGTGTCTTGTTTATTTATGTCTTCTTTGTTTGTGTCTTGTTTATTTGTGTCTTGTTTATTTGTGTCTTGTTTGTTTATTTATGTCTTCTTTGTTTGTGTCTTGTTTATTTGTGTCTTGTTTGTTTGTGTCTTGTTTGTTTGTGTCTTATTTGTTTGTATCTTGTTTATTTGTGTCTTCTGTTTGTGTCTTGTTTATTTGTGTCTTGTTTACTTGTGTCTTGTTTATTTGTGTCCTCTGTTTGTGTCTTCTTTGTTTGTGTCTTGTTTATTTGTCTCTTGTTTATTTGTGTATTGTTTATTTATGTCTTCTGTGTTTGTGTCTTGTTTATTTGTGTCTTGTTTGTTTGTGTCTTGTTTATTTGTGTCTTGTTTATTTATGTCTTCTTTGTATGTGTCTTGTTTATTTGGGTCTTTTTTGTTTGTGATTTGTTTATTTGTGTCTTGTTTGTTTGTGTCTTGTTTATTTATGTCTTCTTTGTTTGTGTCATGTTTATTTGTGTCTTGTTTATTTGTGTCTTGTTTGTTTGTGTATTGTTTATTTGTGTCTTGTTTGTTTGTGTCTTGATTATTTGTGTCTTGTTTGTTTGTGTCTTGTTTATTTGTGTCTTCTGTTTGTGTCTTGTTGTTATTTGTGTCTTCTGTTTGTGTCTTGTTTATTTGTGTCTTGTTTATTTGTGTCTTGTTTATTTATGTCTTCTTTGTGTCTTGTTTATTTGTGTCTTGTTTGTTTGTGTCTTGTTTATTTGTGTCTTGTTTGTTTGTGTCTTGTTTATTTGTGTCTTCTGTTTGTGTCTTGTTTATTTGTGTCTTGTTTACTTGTGTCTTGTTTATTTGTGTCTTGTTAATTTGTGTCTTGTTTGTTTGTGCCTTGTTTATTTGTGTCTTGTTTATTTGTGTCTTGTTTATTTGTGTCTTGTTTATTTATGTCTTCTCTGTTTGTGTCTTGTTTATTTGTGTCTTGTTTGTTTGTGTCTTGTTAATGTGTCTTCTGTTTGTGTCTTGTTTGTTTGTGTCTTGTTTGTTTGTGTCTTGTTTATTTTGTGTCTTGTTTATTTGTGTCTTCTGTTTGTGTCTTGTTTGTTTGTGTCTTGTTTATTTGTGTCTTGTTTATTTGTGTCTTGTTTATTTGTGTCTTCTGTTTTAGTCTTGTTTGTTTGTGTCTTGTTTATTTGTGTCTTGTTTGTTTGTGTCTTGTTAATTTGTGTCTTCTGTTTATGTCTTGTTTATTTGTGTCTTGTTTACTTGTGTCTTGTTTATTTGTGTCTTCTGTTTGTGTCTTGTTATTAGTGTCTTGTTTGTTTGTGTCTTGTTTATTTGTGTCTTCTTTGTTTCTGCCTTGTTTATTTGTGTTTTCTTTGTTTTGTCTTCTTTATTTCGGACCTAAGTTATGTTTTCCTTGTTTTTGTCTTTTTTTTTCTGGCAATTTGTTGTTTTTTGTCTTGATTTTTGTGCCTTGTTGGTGTGTGTCTTGTTTGTTTCTGGCTTGTTTGTTTGGTGTCTTGTTTATTTGTTTCTTCCTTGTTTGTGTCTTGTTTATTTGTGTCTTGTTTATTTGTGTCTTGTTTGTTTATGTCTTGTTTAATTGTGTCTTATGTTTGTGTCTTGTTTATTTGTGTCTTGTTTATTTGTGTCTTGTTTATTTGTGTCTTGTTTATTTGAGTCCTCTGTTTGTGTCTTGTTTGTTTGTGTCTTGTTTATTTGTGTCTTGTTTATTTATGTCTTCTTTGTTTGTGGGTTGTTTATTTGTGTCTTGTTTGTTTGTGTCTTGTTTATTTGTGTCTTGTTTATTTATGTCTTCTTTGTTTGTGTCTTGTTTATTTGTGTCTTGTTTGTTTGTGTCTTGTTTATTTGTGTCTTGTTTGTTTGTGTCTTGTTTATTTGTGTCTTGTTTTTTGTGTCTTCTGTTTGTGTCTTGTTTATTTGTGTCTTGTTTACTTGTGTCTTGTTTATTTGTGTCTTGTTTACTTGTGTCTTGTTTATTTGTGTATTGTTTGTTTGTTTCTTGTTTATTTGTGTCTTGTTTATTTGTGTTTCTTTGTTTGTGTCTTGTTTGTTTCTTTCTTGTTTATTTATGTCTGCTTTGTTTGTGTCTTGTTTATTTGTGTCTTGTTTGTTTGTGTCTTGTTTATTTGTGTCTAGTTTGTTTGTGTCTTGTTTGTTTATGTCTTGTTTGTTTGTGTCTTGTTTATTTGTGTCTTCTGTTTGTGTCTTGTTTATTTGTGTCTTGTTTATTTGTGTCTTCTTTGTTTGTGTCTTGTTTATTTGTGTCTTGTTTATTTACGTCCTCTGTTTGTGTCTTGTTTGTTTGTGTCTTGTTTATTTGTGTCTTGTTTATTTATATCTTCTTTGTTTGTGTCTTGTTCATTTGTGTCTTGTTTATTTGTGTCTTCTGTTTGTGTCTTGTTTGTTTGTGTCTTGTTTATTTGTGTCTTGTTTGTTTGTGTCTTGTTTATTTGTGTCTTGTTTATTTGTTTCTTGTTTATTTGTGTCTTCTGTTTGTGTCTTGTTTATTTGTGTCTTCTCTTTGTGCCTTGTTTGTTTGTATCTTTTTATTTGTGCCTTGTTTGTTTGTGTCTTATTTATTTGTGTCTTGTTTGTTTGTGTCTTGTTTGTTTGTGTCTTGTTTGTTTGTGTCTTATTTATTTGTGTCTTCTTTGTTTCTGCCTTGTTTATTTGTGTCTTGTTTGTTTGTGTCTTGTTTATTTGTGTCTTGTTTATTTGTTTCTTGTTTATTTGTGTCTTCTGTTTGTGTCTTGTTTATTTGTGTCTTCTGTTTGTGCCTTGTTTGTTTGTATCTTTTTATTTGTGCCTTGTTTGTTTGTGTCTTGTTTATTTGTGTCTTGTTTGTTTGTGTCTTGTTTGTTTGTGTCTTGTTTATTTGTGTCTTCTTTGTTTCTGCCTTGTTTATTTGTGTTTTCTTTGTTTTGTCTTCTTTATTTCGGACCTTAGTTATGTTTTCCTTGTTTTTGTCTTTTTTGTTTCTGGCAATTTGTTGTTTTTTGTCTTGATTTTTGTGCCTTGTTGGTGTGTGTCTTGTTTGTTTCTGGCTTGTTTGTTTGGTGTCTTGTTTATTTGTTTCTTCTTTGTGTGTGTCTTGTTTATTTGTGTCTTGTTTGTTTGTGTCTTGTTTATTTGTGTCTTGTTTATTTGTGTCTTGTTTGTTTGTGTCTTGTTTGTTTGTGTCTTGTTTATTTGTGTCATCTGTTTGTGTCTTGTTTATTTGTGTCTTCTGTTTGTGTCTTGTTTGTTTGTGTCTTGTTTGTTTGTGTCTTGTTTGTTTGTGTCTTGTTTGTGTCTTGTTTATTTGTGTCTTCTGTTTGTGTATTGTTTATTTGTGTCTTGTTTACTTGTGTCTTGTTTATTTGTGTCTTCTGTTTGTTTGTGTCTTGTTTATTTGTGTCTTGTTTGTTTGTGTCTTGTTTGTTTGTGTCTTGTTTATTTGTGTCTTCTTTGTTTCTGCCTTGTTTATTTGTGTTTTCTTTGTTTTGTCTTCTTTATTTCGGACCTTAGTTATGTTTTCCTTGTTTTTGTCTTTTTTGTTTCTGGCAATTTGTTGTTTTTTGTCTTGATTTTTGTGCCTTGTTGGTGTGTGTCTTGTTTGTTTCTGGCTTGTTTGTTTGGTGTCTTGTTTATTTGTTTCTTCTTTGTTTCTGTCGTGTTTATTTATGTCTTTTTTCTGGCTTCTATCTTTCTGTCTTCTTTGTATTCTAGTTTTTGTTCTTGCTTTGTCTTCTTTGTTTCTGTCTTCCTTATCACGCAATGTCTTCGTTAAACACACCTCTCTTGGTTACCGTTGATAGACCAAAGTCTTGAAAATAATCAAAGAAAACATGAACAATATTGGTAATAAAATCTCTACAATCAGTTCTAATTTGACCATAACTGGCATATAAATAAGAAATTTACAGGTTTTTGAATGTTTGGTCAACTGGTTTGGTGAACTGGTTTACATACACAAATGAAAAATCGACATTCAGAGAAAGAAATTCATTTTTTGTTTGAAATTATAACCCGTCACCCCTTAAAATTGAAAATAGAACATCCTGTTCTAACAATATCACAGACTATGGAAAATTCCATTGGTCTATACAAAAGATTATTTTTGGTTCTTTTTAGTATAAGGATAGGGTCATAACTATTTTGTTCGCTTGTGATGCCATATTAATTTTTAACCGCCGGGTTACTAAAATGAAACATTCAAGAAAGTATATGATTAATCCATCCATCATATTGTTTGCTGAAGAGAGCAATCAAATTAAACTCTCAGATCATACTGCTCCTTATGGAAAAATCTGATCTGGAACTATTTTGTTTATACATGGAAAAACTTTATTTGACCTTGACATTGGAGACAAGGTCATACGAAGCGCTTCTCACCCAGTACCCTCTGCATTATGTAACATATGCACCTGCAAAGTTTGAAGTTGTTTCGTTCAATGGTTTAAAAGATGCTTTTACAAGAAATACATAAATTTACCATGACCTTGGGGTTAAGGTTAGACAAAACTTTGCCCACTACCCTCTACATCATGCGACATATGCACCTGCAAAGTTTGAAGTTGCTACGGCCAATGGTTTACGCGATACATTTACAAGAAAATGAATTATCAGACTTTTGACCTTGTTTCAAGGTCACACGAAACATTGTTTTAAGCCTCTACATTATATGAATTATATACATGTAAAGTTTGTGAAGATGGTATTCCAACGGTTTAGGAGGAAATGAATTTACAAGAAAATACATTAATTGATATTTGACTTACTTTTGGGATGAAGGTCACACGAAATGTTGTCCAGTACCCTCTACACCATGTGACATATGCACCTGCAAACTAGGAGTTGCTAACGTGTGTCTTATGTCGCTATAGAAGGGTCAATTTCTCACGAAACGTTATCCAGTGCCCTCTTCATCATATCATGTGACATATGCACCTCCTTGTGTCGCAATAGAAGGATCAATGTCACAAGAAACATTGTCCAGTGCCCATCTACAATGCACATCATCTGACCTATGCACCTGCTAACTCACACGAGTTACACGAAATAATGTCCAGTGTCCAATATTGTCACACGAAATAATGTCCAGTGCCCTCTACATCATGTGGCCTATATACCTGCAAATTTGAAACAGTAAGTATGATCAGGATATACCACAATCACACACTGCAGACCAACCCACGGCAGCACGAGAAAGAGCCACAGAACATTTAAAGTACAAAGACATCCGAAAGAAAATAAAAGCAAAGCATCCAGCTCTCTGTTCTTCGTCAAGATAAGTGCAAAACTAGAAAGGACATAAAGTAATGCATACCAAAACAAATACCAACACAGACCCCCACAAACAATGGGAGGCACACAAAACAACAAATCAGACAGCAGTCTAAGCCACCGGGGGCGGGGGGGGGGGGCTGAATGCATTTTACTGGTGCCAAACCTTCGCATAGACTCTGTTGCTGCTAAAACACAAAAATGTTAGCTCGCTAGGAGGCTTCCTAACTAATGCAATTTTAAGTTGCTAACTCTACATCATGTGACCTATGCACCTGCAAATTTGAAGTTACGCACTTGTCTTCTAATACCGCTATAGAAAGTGTAAGATATACTAGGCAAAAAAAGAAACGCCGCATATAAAACATACAATGTATACGGAGGTTTTTTCACCAATCCCTCGCGTACGATTTATCACAGTTTAAGTGATGATTCTTGGATAATGAGTCCTTGGGGTTGTCCTAGCTATCATTTTCACCGGATGAAATTGATTAAGAAGTTTACACCTACGGTTTTATCGATCTTGACGTCGCGTCATTACACGATGACGTTAAGAATTCGCATGGTCTGGCATTGTTCTATTTTGTCAGAAACGTTTCATTAGACATTCATTCGTCCTTGCATGGTATCGAAATTGTTGGGCTATCACCGATGACATCACGCTAGCTTATAACATTCTTATCGCCTATTTGAGTTCAAGATGTGTCCATCTTGATGGTGAAAATAGCAATGTGTGATCTTTAGTTTTAAAGTTTTGAAAGTTTTTCAAGCAAACTGGATATTAGACTAGAGATTTCAGTTGTTAGTACATGTTGAAATCTAAATAAAATGAACGCGCATGTGAAAAACTGGAAAATAAAAAAATAGCCAGTACACTAGTTAAGGTTGACTGAGCTCAATAAAACAATGAGAATAATGTGTGACAGAAGTAGCTGCAAACATAGATAGCATATGAAATTTTGTTACTCTCATTTTACACGCAATATTTTTAATGTTTATATGCGGCGTTTCTTTTTTGGCCTAGTATATCTGGGAGTGTGTTTCATCTTTCATGGTAGACGGGCAGCAGAAACGACAAAAGCGTTCATTTTAAGGTATTTTGGCCTAATGAATCTACCCGTTTCAATGGCTAACGGGGCAGATTTCTATTCCTAAATATGTTTAATTTAACATAGAAGTAATTTTGTATGTTCTATATTGACGTCATTTGTTTCCGTTGGCTTCATCTCTGCCATTGCATAGCAGGTTCTATCTATTTGATCTCATTTTTCTTTAGCATATTTCAGGCAGATTGATTTGCTCGTCACAGGTTTGTATACATTGCAAACCTAAATCATCTATATGTTTTAAGATAGTATTAATATAGTATTTTCCCCATGAACGTCTTATTTAGAATGACCACTGTCTTCATGCGCCTTGTGTGCTGTTCTATCTTCTGTCACATATTAATGTAAATAATAACAAAAATGACTAGAAAAAAACTATTCCATTATATAAGTAAGAAAGAGGGCAAAGATCAGAAATCGATACAATCAAGCACTAAACCTGACCCAGGATACCAATGGGAAAGTGACAACGTCACAATTAGACATGAGGGTCTAGATGGGGTATAATGATTAGTGAATAATGGCCCTTTTTTATAATGAATAGTGAATAATTAGCCAAAAAAATAATGAATAGTGAATAATGAGTGCCTAAAAATAATGAATAATCCTATTATTTTTAATGAATATAAGAAAAAATAAAGAATAGTGAATAATCACATTTTAATGAATAATGAATAATGCTAAAAAAATATAAATGCATTTGTTAAAGCATATACATGTACTTATAAAATATTGACTCAGTTTGTTTTTAGATCCCCCCACTTTGTATTTGACTGATTATCACCTAACTACACTATAACAACCACATATGAAAGGTAATTCTACAACTAAGGGACATAATTTAGGGAGAATCCATACAAAATGACATCTGAAATAGAGATTGAAACAGAAAAGTCCCAAATAAACTCAAGAAAAGGACACAGGAAGTAATCATGTGGTTCCTGTTATGCTCACATTCTATGATACTGATCGCAAAACTGTGAAAGAAAGAAGTAGGTCCAGACTCCGGAGTGTGCATAAATCCAAAGAAAAAGAAAATATAATGAGTTTTCACAGTAATATTATTACCTTTTTGGGAATAAAAGAGCAGGCCAATTCACTAGGGGTTCCAGGTTTTTAACTCAATATATTCAGATTACAAATCAACAACTGAAAAGGCGAAAATTATATAATACAAACACAGGCTCAGAGCTTCATTGATAGGAATTTGTGAGGAATTAAATTGTGAGTTACTGCGGAATGCGGGTCATTTTGGCCCTGTGTTGATTTGTCCTGGGTTGTTTCATCCAAATTTAGGGGGTGGCTCCTTTCGGACTTGGTAGGTGGGTCATTTCGGCCAATTTTCAGAGCGAGTTATTTCAGTCTTTGGTTGTTTTGGCCAAAGTCTGAAAGTGACAATGTATTCATTGATGGACAGATTGGCAGGTGTTAAGTTTTGTAAAAAAATCAGGCTGAAATGAAAAAAGGGCCTTTTTATGACTTGGGCTGAAACAACCCATGTCAAAATGCCCTGGGTGGGGCAAAAAAACCCTGTTAATATTACAGTGTGACTTTGGGAAATCAAGAAAAGGATCATTGACGGTTTGGGCCTTATACGCCTATTTTTCTGATTCCCAGAACGCTGCTTTTAAGCTTCTAGTGTGGTGCATGAAGTGTCAGTGCAATAGGTGAATCTAATGGCAAGAGCCAGCTAGCAAAATATTTTCAAAATTCCTACGCACTCGAGATTTATGGCGGGTAGAAATGGGAGGGGGTCTAAAATTTCATGAAAATAAAAAGTGCTTTAAAAAGTGATTTCTGCACGTTTTCTTGATTTATTTGGTAGGCATGGTGATATTTATTGAACATACCATATGCAGAGTATTAACGAATCATGATAATTGATGAAATTGTTTTAAAAACAAATTATGTTTTGTAATAAAATGATTTTGGGGAGATAATTTAGAAGTTACCTGTACATTTTTGACTACATGTACCGTAAATAATACAAAACTGAGAGCTCAACAAAAGAAATAAATATTTTTGAAGGAATGAAAGTGTCCCATTTAACATTGGAAGGTCAAACTGATTCTAACTAGATCCTTTGAATATTACTTTTGCTTTGATTAAAGGGCATAGCATGTTAAATGTATTTAAAGTGTCCTAATATTTATGGTATACATGATGCATGTATATGCCTATATGAGACAATATATTGAACACTAAAGTATTTACCTGTTATAACTCTTTGCATGCCAGTGGATAATTTTGTCGTCTGCCAATAGCCTTTTGCAAACGGTTTGAACCCAGATGAAGACCAATAGGTTGTCTGTCTTGATCTGGATCCAAACTGTTTGACACTCTGATGGTGGTCCTGGGTGGTTTATTTTTAAAAACTTAATTTTGAAGAAAGTCAGCAGACGAAAATAAAAACATGAACAATTCCCTAGCATGCAAATAGATAAGTACAGGGCGTTTGCAAAAGAATTTGTGATTTAATAACAGAGAGTTTTTTTCTTATGAAAAAATGCATAAACCTTGCTAATTCTACTTTTAATCTTTAAGTACTTTATATTAAACTAGCACAGGATACAAAGCAATTTAGGAGGATGCTTCTAGAGAACTTCATTACTGTCATTAATTTCTTATTTGGTAGAAAAGGCATTTTATGGGCTTAGGCCCTGAGTTTTTGGGCTGCTGAACATCTTTCCCCCCCCCCCCCCGTATGCCAGCAAGCCACTTCCATACAAAGTGTAAAATATGGTAACACATATGCAGGCAAAAGCTTTTGCTGGCACACGGGGGGGGAATGATATTTTAAAAAATGTTTTCGGATTCCTATATATCTTAATGTAAAACTGATTGTTCTACCCAAAATTTTACATCTTTGAAGCATTTAATATCGAAAACGGATTTTACAGCCATAAAGTACTCAGGTCAAGGTAGCTTCAAGGCGAAAAAAGGGACGATTGACAAACTTTTATTTTTACTGAAAACCATAGGCATTTACCCATAGCAAGTGTCGATGATCCTTTATAGAGAAGAGAACTCACCAACATAGATTACGGAACAATTCAACAACATTTTCTAAGACGATTCGCCAACAACATTTATTTAGATTTAGAATTAAAGATCCTTAAAGTGTCTATGAATTAAATTGTTTCATAAAAATGATAAAGTGTCTGTGAGTTGACTCAAAATTTATCAGTTAAAGACACATATTTTGTGATATATGGAATCATTAGTGACTTCACTGATAATGGACAGTTTCAGTAGCTCACAAACTTAAAGGGGCCTCAAGAGGGGACTTGCCTGTATTCAACACAATTTCTTTCACTAAGATAAAGATCATTATTTTATCAGGAAATGCCTAATCCCTTCATGGGACCACTTTATTGCCCCCTGTAAGGAAGTCATAATCACCTCATAAAGATAAGCCTTTGATCTGTCCAGTATGACCCCTGGAGAGAATCATAATGAGTGGTACCAGTATCATTGCTCATTTTTCTATGCCTTTAATTGTCTCATAAAGTGTTCGTGAGTTGCCTCATAATCTATTGATAATTTGTCTCAAGAAATGTGTCTATCTTATCCATCTGTACTCAGTGGGTTTTTGTTCAGCTGCAAAAATGTCTATTTTCAGTCGAAAATTCTTGATATTTTCTTATTTTTGCTCAAAACATAGATTATGGGTACAAATTAAATCTAAACAAACCCCCTTGAACCCCATTTTATACAGCAAAACTTGGGTGTAGAAGAGTATACATTATATTTCTTATTTTAGCAATAAAACATGTATTGTAGATACTCATTAGAACCACCTCATTGATGCAGTTATATGAAGTATCCAAGATCTTTGTTTTGAGTAACATTAAGAAAAATCACTTTCTGCATTCATTTGACAATATCAATTTTTAAATCCCTAAAGATCACAGTATATTGAATTGGTGCACAAGTTATCATAATGTATACAGTTAAAAAGTAGGGGAGTTATATGCATTTCCATGCGGCCAGTAGGGGGTCACCATTAACTTTTGGGGGTTTGTGTTTTAATTGTCCCAATAAAATCATTTAAATTTTTCCTCGATTGCTTCGCTCGCTCGGTATTTATAAATTAAACTCTTATCAAGCTACTTAATTTCTCAGTTTTCAAAAGTTATTCTGTTTTTGAGGTGTTATTGATACAACTTTTATCATGCAGATTTTGATAGAAAATTGATTAATCAGGCTTTCAGATAGGCCCTACTTTTCCTTGTGTTCCTACATTTCCCTACTTTTTCTTGAAAATGTCCTACTATCCCTGCTTTAATGTCATTTACGGTATAAAAATACAGAAATTTTCCTTGGTCACTTCGCTCACTCAAATCTTAAAATGTAATTATATTTTTTAGCATTATTTTGACCAATGCCTCGTCCGTAGAAATATTGGTTGAGGTTGGCGCCGTTAAACCGGTTTAAGCCCTCCAGTAAAATATTTTACTGACCGTTCGAAGGCGGTACGTCTTTTGTGGATCTTTTATGTTTTTGTTCTGTCTTGTGTTTGCTATGTCTTTGTGCGCGTCTGTTTATATGTGCTTTGTGGTCACCTGCTGGGAAAGGGCTGACCTCTTGGCTCTCGTTTGTGGTGTCTACTGTGAGTTTGTCACTTTCCCATTGGTATCCTGGGTCAGGTGTGGTACTTGATTGTATCGATTCCTGATCTTTGCACCCTTACTTACTTTTAATAAATAATTTTAATGAATAATTGGTCTTATTTAAATGAATAACCCAAAATTTGAATGAGATGAATAATGGGCTTAATTTTTTATGAATAGTGAATACCAGACCCCCCATCCAGACCCTCAGACATCACAAACGAGAGCCAAGAGGTCAGCCCTTTCCCAGCAGGTGACCACAAGGCATCAACAAACAAACGTGCGTGAAAGCACAACAAAAACAAGACAGAAATAACATAAATGATCCACAAAAGAAGCAACCGCCAGTTATAATATTTAACCGGAGGGGTTAAACTGATTTGACGGTGCACCAACCTCAACCTCAGCTCAGATGTGGGTCTTCTATGTTTAAATCAACTGATAATTTAATTGGCATTTCAATAAAATACCTTTTCACAACACAAACGCATCTTTTTTTTTATCATTTCCTCAAACTAGCTGCATTACGCACCAAGTGCTGACCCATACATGCTTTTAAATATACCTGCTTTCTTCCGATTGATATCACATTAGATCGTTCATATGTACATGTATAAAGCTCCTATATATTTCATTAACCCATAAAGCGCCACCTATAATTTGCAGCAGACGACAATTTCAAATTTTGTCGATTTTTCAAAAATACAAATAGGGCATGATATTTAATGAGAATCGTCTGCTGGCAGACGATTCTCAAGAAACATAAGCCCTTATTTTTTTCTAAAATTAGGAAAGATGTCACAAAATTTGTCGCCTGCTGCAGTCGTGATTTGCGCTTTAAGGGTTAAGAAAATGAAGTTATATAGTTTGTTACGAAGGTGGTATTTTGTTACGAAGATGGTATTTTGATACGCAAACTATCCAAAGGGAAAAGTAACCACGCCGTTAAAAACAGCATGTGAAAGCAACAAAAGCACACTAGCTCTTAGACAGTATAATGGCGAAACTGGATTATTCCAGTTAATCATGGCCATTAAGCAATCATTTTGTTCTGATAAATCGTCAAGTTGTTGTAGCTAGTCAAAAGTCTGACACCTGTTACACTTGAGCCCCCAAAACACAGACGAAAATAGATGGCACACAATATAATCAAGAATATCATGTCACATTAATGTGTGTGAGTGATTGTCTAGACTTTACCACGACAAGGATAATATCACATTAGTCTGTCCTCTAGATAAGAGTTCAAATTCAACTTCATTATTCCCATGTCTTAACCAGAGCATGAGCTTTCTCAATGAGGTGACTCCCTTGAACACCTAAAACACACGTGAACACTGACGGTAATTAGGAATTATTGTCAAGTTACTGCTGCGAATCATCAAAGTAAAAATTCTGACACCCGCTACACTTGTTGTGGGAGCTGAAGAGAGCCACCACACAGAGATGGTTCCCCTGAGCACCCAAAACACAGATCAAAATAAATGGTACACAATATAATGAATATAATGTCACATTGATGTGCGTGAGTGTTCAAATATTCTAAAAACTGTCATACTGTCATACTCCCCTGGTTGCCGATTTATTCCTGTTTTGTTATAAGAGGGACTTTATGATGTCTCTTTCTGATGATAAGCAGGCTGATGTTATTGATGCGTTTAACACTACATCCATATATTTGGACGATATCTAAAACATAAATAATGATTATTTTGACAATATGGTAAGTCATATATACCCTTCAGAGCTTCGACTTAATAAAGCCAATACTTCTGATACCGATGCCGCATTTTAAGACTTGCATTTGTCAATTTCTAATGATATTGCCTCTACCAAAATTTATGATAAACGTGACGATTTTGATTTGTCAATTTCCCATTTTTAGATGGTGATGTTCCTCGCTCTACATCCTATGGAGTCTATATCTCTCAACTCATTCGTTTTGCTAGAGCATCTAGCTATGTTACTGACTTCAACACTTGCAATAAATTGTTAACTCAGAAACTTCTTAAACAAGGCTATCGGTATCATAAACTTCGCAAAAAAAAAAAAAGAATAAATAAATAAACTTCGCAAAACCCTTTCTAAATTTAATAGGCGATACTATGATTTGATATATAGATTTTCAAGTTGGACTTAAATCTCTCTTGCGCCAAGGACATTTAGAACCTGAATTCTATGTTGACTTGGTGTATAAATTGAGAAGATTGTTGGCTCTAATAATTTTTCAGCGCAGTTCATTAAAATAATTTCCCATTATAAAAAGATTGGCTATAACATTAATGTGTTGCAACAGACTGCATGCTTGGTGGTCAACCCAATCAGGGTTGGCAGCTTTGCTTTCCTCTTTAATTGCACGCCCGTTGGTCCAACTTCAGACTCTATGACGGTTCTGACTTAAAGACTTATCTATTGATGAGATGGTAGGAGCCTGATGCTCTGGCTGTTTGTTGGGCCCACCGGGGTTTACCTGTTGGATTTCTTTTGCTCCGATATTCAGTTTTATTTACTGTTGAGTCCTTATCTTTGCTTTATCTCCTTGTTATATCTTGATTTATATGTTCCAGGAGATGATTCATTGATAACTTAGGGGTATTTCATGCAAAACAAATATCTATGTGTCTTGATCCACATCAGAATCAAAGGTGAGGTTGGCGCCATGGGGCCTGTTTAAGCCCTCCAGTAAAATATTTTAATGACCGTTCCAAGGCGGTACTTCTTATGTGGATCTTTTATGTGTTTTTTTTTCTGTCGTGTTTGCTATGCCTTTGTGCGCGTCTGTTTATATGTGCCTTTTGGTCACCTGCTGGGAAAGAGCTGACCTCTTGGCTCTCGTTTGTGATGTCTAACTGTGAGTTTGTCACTTTCCCATTGGTATCCTGGGTCGGGTATGGTACTTGATTGTATCGATTCCTGATCTTTGCACCCTTACTTTGTAACGTGAACTTCTCTTTTATTGTTTGATGGATGATGTTCATATATATAGCATATTAGTTGATTATGGTTTTTAGATTATAAAAGGTTTCAATTCACCGATATGACCTTAAAATCAAATGTCAAGGCTACATAACCATAAACTTGTCTATGATTATGAAGGTGTTCATTTTTGGCACACTAATTGTCTGTCGTGTGTAGCTTACGGCGAAAATGCCAGATAAGTGCTATAACCTTGGAGCCAAAGGTCAAAAATGTTTTAAAGCTGTTTTTTGTTATTGTAAAGCGAATTCCTCTTTCATTTATTGACGGAGGATTTTCATATTTAGCATGTAATGAATGCTTAGGGTGTGTAGATTAGAACGAAGGTCTCAGATCAACAATATCACCTTGGAGTTGATTTATAGGTAGATTAAATATATTAAAAATCTGTCTTATGACTTAAAACGCAAACTCATGAACCAGTTTTTGACCATAGGTATTCATATTTGGCACAGCAATGTAGATGACAAGAATGGTTCCAAAGTAATGAATTCAATCAAGTACCACATCTGACTAGGAACGCAATATTGGAAAGTGACAAAAACACAAGAAAACATCACACACAAGAGAGCTAAGAGGTCAGTCCTTACCAACAGGTGATCAGAAGGCTGCAAGGAACAGACAAGACAGTAGATCAAAGACAAACAAAAAGGATCCACAAAAGAAGCATTGCATTGGAGCGGTCAGTAGGAAAATTACAGGAGGGCTTAAACATGCTTAACGGTACCGACCTCCCTCTTAATTCTGACAAAACACGAATATGACTTTGAAGTCGAAGGTCAAGTTCAAATTTACTCAAACTGTGTAATACTGCTTGTTATAACCTGAACTTCTGAACTTCTCTTTCATTTTTGGACCAATGATATTAATATATGGCGCAATGATTTACTATGGTTTGAAGATTACAATAATTATAACTTTTTAATCACTGATACGACTGTAGGCACATGTCAACGTCAATTATGACGGTCTGGATGGGGTATAATGATTAGTGAATAATGACCCTTTTTATAATGAATAGTGAATAATTAGCCCAAAAAAATAATGAATATTGAATAATAAGGGCCTAAAAATTAATGAATAATCCTATTTTTTTAATGAATTGAAGAAAAAATTAATGAATAGTGAATAATCAGATTTCTTTGCCACCTTTCGTACCTTTAATAAATAATTGGTCTTATTTTAATGAATAACCCAAAATTTTAATGAGATGAATAATGGGCTAAATTTTTAATGAATAGTAAATACCAGACCCCCATCCAGACCCTCAATTATACTTATAATCAAATAAATGGCTTGTAACGCAAACTCCTTGTTTCGTCTTAGACTAAAAGTGTTTATATTTAGCATAATTATTGCTTATGGTGTGTATATTACAACGAATGTTACAGAACATTGCTATAACCTTGGAGTCAAAGGTCAAAGTCAAATATACATACAATCTGTTTAACGGCTCATGACTGCTCTTGTATATTTTGACAAGCGGGCTTCATAAATTGTACAAATGCCAACATGAGGTATTCTCAATTTTTCTATCAAACATACCCTAAAATACTTGATATTTAGCATACCCCAATGTTCCTGGTTGCTCAATGACAGTAGTGGTGTATATTTACTATTTGACCGTCTTAATATGACTAAAATAATGTTGAAAACGACGTTAAACCCGTTAACAACAATAAACCTGATTGCAGTATCTTCGCTATTTTTATCGTACATAAAAACCTAACTAATCGGATATATCAAAACTTGAAGATGATAAATTTGATTCTAATTCAAATGTCTTTACAAGTGTGTCAAAACCTTAACGTGAAAAAATGGTCGACTTGCATAAACAATCACCCCAGCCCTCAAAAATATGGGCTTTTCTTACACATGAGTATTGAATACCAGGGGCGTGCCTGAGGGCAAAATCAAAGTACGCAGGGGGTGGGTATGGGAGGGGGCGTCCCCCTCCCATACGTTAGGGAAAAAAAAATCAAAATATGAACTAAATGGGGGCTTCTCCTGCATTTTCTGAACCTAAACACCGACTTAATTGTTTCCAAAACAAAAGTGAAAAACAGTCAAAATCCTATTGCTTTGGTTCAGGATTATTACAAAATCGGTATACTTGTAATGTAAAGACCTTACCCGGGTGAGGCATGTTTTTATTGCATTTTTCGCGATTTAAGACGTTTTTATTTTTTTGGACATTCAAAAATTAAAGTACGCAGCTGCGTACTTTGCGTATACGCAGGCACGCCCCTGAATACATGTTTAAATCAGCAAATTGTAAATTATGTACGTAGGGGCAATTTATGCAAGTAAAGATACATACACTAGGGGATTTTGACCAGGTGTGACACTCACCAGCCTGTTCATCTACAGAGCCTAGTTATAGATATGTAGCTTGGATAGCCATGATATTTTATAGACGGCGAACAGCTAAGAAATTGATCGGATTGCACAGTTGAGCAGGCTAATAAGTGTCTTGTTTGGACTAGATTTTCTCGCGACGTTGCATGTTCATTTGTCCTTGACAATAAAATGATACTTCGACCACTAGGAAAAGATAGTATTTCATTATCCAAGCAATGTCTAGGTGCCTGAATGCTGACTCAATTCCTGTCAATGCTCAGTCAGTTTAATACCGCATGTCATACTGTTTAAGGACGAACCGGTTTGCCAGTCCCAAGTTTAGCTTATATTAATAGAGTGCCCATTTTTGCGTCCCACTTTCACAGCAAACAATATAATAACCATTAAAACAAAAACCCTTAAAGCGTACCACGTCTGTTGCAGATAGCGAATCGTTGAGCACTATCTTCATTTCTAGAACTCGGTAATTCATTAGGTTCTGGAAAGAGGGTCTCGGGTATACCATATCATTTAAAATGTTTTGAAAAGTATCCCATATCTCTAAAAAGAAATTGGCAAATATCCCCAAAATCCACCCCACTTCAGAAAGATTTGTATCACCATATCCTTAAAAGTACTTTGGATTTTCACAAAAGTATCCACTATCCCTTTAGGTATTTGGCCAATATCCCTATATCCCTAAGAACCTTCCAGAGCTTCATTCATATGGTAGTCTGGAAATGTTATATCTTATTCGGTCCAAAAAAGAATAGCATTGTTACATATCGTCTAGTTCATACTTTAGGTGGTGCTTTAAGGAATAACACATGACAACTGGCTTAACCATTTAAGCTCCAAATCATACAAAAGTCACTTGCTTTATTGTCTGAAGCTTTTTGGTCAAACAGTGTTGACCCAGATCAGACTGCTCCTATAGGAGCAGTTTGATCTGGGTCAACACTGTTTGCCTCAACACTTACATTAGTAAATAATGATAGCAAATGTATGCCTCAGATGACTAAAGCAGTTGTTACTTTCAATTGCATTTTTCAAGCGCTTTAAAAGTTAAGATATATATCGCAAAATAGTTAAAAATAGTGTGTTCATCATGGGGAACGTGGGAAAAGCAAACGCTATGTTTTGTGCTTTAATAGTCCTATATGCATTGTTTTCGTATTCTAAGTGTCAAGATAACACCAAAGTTATTTCCACACGCGCAGGCACTTTTAAAGGAGTTGTTCGGGAGTTGGATGTATTTGGGAGCAGAAGGAAAGTCGAAAAGTTTCTTGGAGTACCCTATGCAGAAACACCGAGGCGTTTCCGGAAATCAGTGATAAAAGCACCGATGACAAAAGACTCAGTGTATGATGCTACCAAGTTCAGAGCTTCCTGTCCACAACTGGATATACCTTTAGGTGGAGTACGTCAACCTGGCATAACGGTGGAAAGATCTGAAGACTGCTTGTTTCTGAATATAGTTAAACCCTCGGACAGAAGCACAAGTAAAGGACTGTCTGTTATGGTATGGTTCCATGGTGGAGGGTTCATACGTGGATGTCCGCAGACTTTATCATATGATATACTGAGTGCTTTTGGTGACATCATCATTGTTGGTGTCACATACAGGATGGCACTGTGGGGTTTCTTAAGTACAGGAGACAATACGTTGCCAGGAAACTTGGGGCTATGGGATCAACATGTTGCACTCCAATGGGTGCATGAAAATATCGAGGACTTCGGAGGTGATCCACAAAATGTTGCTATTTTAGGCCATTCTGCTGGAAGCTCAAGTATTGTATACCAGAGCATGTTTCCAGCAAATAAAGGATTTTTCCAAAGGGCCATCGGCTTTAGCGGTTCGATCACATGTCCTTGGTCATTCCAGCCGAAACCACGTGATATATTTATTCGCTTCGGTGATCTTGTAAATTGTGATTCAAAGCTCCCAGATAAAGAAATCGTTGAGTGTCTGGAGTCAAAGTCCAACGAGGAACTGCATGCAGCATTGAACAAGAAGGAAAACGGTTATGTGAAATTTCCCATGGAAATGGTAAGCGTTATTGATAATGTGTTTCTTCATTCTAATCCATACAGTGTCATCCACCATTCTTCTGATTTATCACCTGAGGCAAAAGAACTGTTCGCTTCCATAGATTTCATGACGGGTTTAACCTCAGAAGAGGGTGGTATGAATGTGTCTCCTTTTGTGGGAGTATACGACACGGAAAACTTTGCTCCTTCGAGGGAAGAATTTGAAAAGATGATCATACCCAGAGTTGCCAAGCTTATGTACGGGGAGACGTTCCGGACTTTGTATATGATATGATTATTCATGAATATACTAACTGGACTAATCCAAATGGTATTGCTAGCATCAGAAAGTCATTCCTGCAAATGACTGGTGACTACGTATTTAACTTCCACGCAAAACTGGTTGCGGACATGCATGCTAACCTCAGTTCAAGAAGTACCGCCAAAACCTTTGCCTACTGGTTTGAAGCATTTCCATCCCAACGTATACTGTGGACACCTACCTGGATTACAAAGCCGAATCACGGCGATGAGTTGACATTTTTATTTGGGTATGACAAGGAATTTTCCTGGACTACTCCATACTCTGATGATTATAAACCTCCCGACTGGGAGTTAAAACTTTCCCAGCTCTTCATGACGTTGATCACCAACTTTGTAAAGTCCGGGTAAGTTGGCCTTTTATTTAATGAGCCGTGACATGTTGCTTGTTAAGCTTGGAAACTCCAAATGATGCTCCGTCAGTAGCTTAACGCTCATAGAATATTCAAGCGACTAGCAAAGGTTCTGATCAGACTGTGCGTATGCGCAGGATGATCTGAGCCTTTGCTCGTCGGACATACCATATTGTTGGAAATTTATTTGAAAGTATTTTAGAAGCCTCGGGAATGTTTTTGACTATGAAGTATTTGACCTTGAAACTAGGTGCGTTGTTAAGAAATTCAAGATTTTTTTCTGTATGGGTCTTGCATTCTTTGGGTGAGGAACTTTCAACTTCAATATATTGGTATTGCATAGGCTTCGATTGCGTATTTAAAGTGCATGTTCATGATTTTGAACATTTTACTTAAATCAAATGTAAACATTTAAGTATGTACTGATTTAATTTTGACAGATCATTTCTTCATCTGCTAAGTTTATTACAGCAAAATTGTTGCTTTTATCTAAATATCTGGGGGCAGATATCTAAAGTAATTGGCATTAACCAGAAGGGCATAAACCTCTTTTTCACTTTTCTACATGATTCATGGCATCACCTTATCTGTTGAGATTTTCAGTGGTTCCATACATTGCTTTATTTGAATATTGGATAATGGATATTCCGTTCAAACAACAGTCAGATCAATGAAAATTAGAATGCTACGACTATCAAAAGAAAAGTAATTTGCTTTTCAATAAGTTCCATTGTCTTTTTGAACCCAAAATGAAGAAAGTTGTTACAAACTATGTCATCAGCTATAGTAATAATTAGTGTTTTAAGGGTTAAATTTTAGAATTAATTACCAAACACAGCCCATGTATCTTAATTTACTCATCAATGTAGACACTGCTTAAAATATTACTCTAAAACATCGTGAATTTTTGTCGTTATCAGATTTGCGATTCTGCTCTGGTAGTGTCAAAGTGCTTCCAGTCCACTTGTTTGGAGCTCATTGGCCTGAAAATGGCTGGACTCCAGAGGCCAGCGAAAGTAATTAATTACAGACTAATTGAAGAGCTTACACAAACATTTAATGAGGGAGTATTCCTACCATACTATAAGCTCTATAAAACGTGTTATAAGAGGGAAATCGGGAAACTATAGGCAGTTTAGGACAAAACATCTTTACATCAAAATTTAGTTTTTTTTTTTTTTCATTTTGAAATCTGGGGGCTTAAACTTACTGTCGTTAAAACGACAAATGAGTGTGGCCATGTGTCACATTTTACATTCGGTGAACAATTATAAACAAATAGAAAGTATTTCCATATCAATAATCCGCCTTTTTTTCTTTTAAGCCTGTGTATCCCAGCGTGTGTCGCAAAGCCAGTGCGTTTCCATTAACCAGTGTGATGCTAGGTGAAGTGCTAAAAACAAAACAACATTAGCAACAACAACAACAACAACAACAACAACAACAACAACAACAACAACAACAACAACAACAACAACAACAACAACAACAACAACAACAACAACAACAACAACAACAAAAACAGCAACAACAAAAATCTCACTAATTTTTCAATCTAATTGTTTTCCTATTTTAAAACTAATTGTATCACAAAATGTGTTACAATTAGTAACCATATGGTTCGGGTGTGGTATTTGATTGTATCGATTCCTGATCTTTGCATTCTTTCTTCTTTGTCTACTTCGTTTTAACTCGTTGCCTACTGGGTAATTTTTCATGTTTTTTTTGTCATCTTCTCTTTATTTTTCAAAATCTCCTTTCAGGAATACCACCAGAGTGCCAAACAGTCTGGATCCAAGCCCAGGACAGACGTTCTGTCGGTCCTGATCAGGGTCCAACTGTTTACCAGGTTATCAGCCGATGACAAAAGTCGCCGCTAGCACATAAAGAGTTAAATTTCACAGGTTTAGATAAACAAAACTTTTGAGCATGAAATTGTTAATATTTTCTTACCCATCAGTTTTAACATATTTTTTTGGGTGCTTAAAAGAACCGTCTCGTTGAGAACCCACAACGTATGTTTTGGTTGAGAAATGAGAAAATTATTTTTTGGTACTCACTCTTCACTAAAGGCCTGTTTTAAAAATTAGAGTTAAACAGTAACAGTAACATTGTGTTTGTCGTTTATCATTGCAGGGATTCTAACAAGCCTGTTGACATAGAAGGGGTGATGGGAACAACATGGCCACAGTATGATTCCACATCTGGGAAGTATCTGGCAATAAACGAACCGATGTCAGAAGAGTCCGTGCGAGAACATTTCGTCGCCGACAGCTTCAACTTCTGGCATCATTTGATTCCCAAGGCGATATCATCTTTTAAACACCGCAGCCATCAAGAAACTTATTTTAATCGTGATCAAGCAGAGTCCTGTGATAAAGATGGACTTTGTCCCCCATAGAGGCTCTCTGAGGGTTCATGATTGTGGAACAGGAGAAATCACGGGGCATTTTTCAGGGGGACATATTACACAGGTTTTAAATAAGATGAACAATTGCGATTTAACCCTTAAAGCGCCAAGAAAAAAATACATCTGAAAATGCCGTCTGCTGAAGTCGTCTGCTGCACTAAATAATTGCCTAACATTACTGACGAATTAAGTATATAAGCAAACAGCGTGGGCCCAGAACAGACTGCTCCTATAGGAGCAGTCTGATCTAGGTCCACACTGTTTGCCATAGAGGCTTCTTAAACATTTCAGCAGACGAGAAAAGCAGACGACTTTTATTGCGATTGTCGCTTTAAGGGTTAATGGAACATGAGCTTCCTTCAAAAAAGGAATCCAATACGTGGGGCGGCAATTTTTTTACAATTCTCCAGTAATAAGTAGAAATACATATGTGTTGTAAGTACAGCAATTTAGTGATATATTTTCAAATAAAATATTTAATAATTTTTGAACATGTAAGTTTAAAATGAAGATTCTTGCGCTTTTTAATGATACTACCACCAGCAACATTTTGCTGCCATTTACTAGAGCAAGATTTGGTTGTTTGTTTGATTTCATTCTTTACGCCCCATCAACAGTCTTTCAGTTATAAAGGGACGGGACTTCCTGGGTTGAATCAGTACTAAGCTAGGAATAATGTTCTTGCTCAAGGACACACCACAGTGACATCAGTGATGCTGAACCCGCGGTCCTTCAGTCTTGAGTCAAGCACTTTACCACTGAGCCACTGCGCTCCCTCTCAAGATTTGGTAAATGGTGATTGGATATTTGGAAAATATGCGATTGGATGATTTAAACAAGAGTGCCAAAAGGCCCAAAATCACTCACCTGAGTTTTGTTTAAAACTTTAAAGCTTACATAAAGGAATCTGTTGTAAGCCGACCATGTCCCTGGTGACACCTGAGGCGGGTTCATTTTTGGCCCAGGGGTATTATTTGAACAAATTTGGTAGAAATCTACTAGGTGATGCTACATACCAAATATCAAGGCCCTAAGCTTTATAGTTGCAGACAGATTTTTTTTCAGATTTTTTCCTTTATAGGCATATGTTAAACATTTGACCCCACGGCAAGCCATGTTTGATCCCAGGGATATAATTTGAACAAAATTGGCGGAGGTTCACTAGGTGATGCTACAAACCAAATATAAAGGATATATTCATTATGGTTTCAGACAAGAAGAATTTTTATGTTTTCCCTATATAAGCCTATGTAAAACATCTGACCCCAGGGCGGGGCCATTTTTTGGCCCCAGAGATATAATTTGAACAAACTTGGTAAAGGTATACTAGCTGATGCTACATATCAAACATCAAGGCTGTAGGCCGATGGTTTCAGATAACATTTGTTTCAATGTTTTCCTATATAAGTATATGTAAACAATGTGACACCAGGACGAGGCAATTTGGTAGAGCTCTACTAGGTGATGCTACATTACCAAATATCAATGATCTAAGCCTAATGGTTTCAGACAAGAAGATTTTTCATGTTTTCCCTATATAAACCTGTGACCCCGGGGCGAGCCCATTTTTGGCACCAGGGGCATAATTTGAACAAACTTGGTAGAGGTCCACTCGGTGATGCTACATACCAAATATCAAGGCTCTATGACGTATGGTTAAGACATGATTTTTTTCAAGTTTTCCCAATATAAGCCTATGTAAAACAGGTGACCCCTGGGCGGGGTCATTTGTCCCCCAGGGGAATAATTTGTACAAACTTGATAGAAGTCTACTAGATGATGCTACATACCAAATATCAAGGCTAAAGGCCATATGATTACAGACAAGAAGATGTTTCTATAGTTTCCCTATATAAGCCTATGTAAAACATCTGACCCCGGGGCAGGGAAAATTTGGGCCCCAGGGATATAATTTGAACAAACTTGATAGAGATTTACTAGGTGATGTTACATACCAAATATCAAGGCTCTAGGCCTAATGGTTTCAGATAAGAAGAGCTTTTTTTTAATCTTTTTCCCTATATAAGCCTATGCAAACAATGTGTCCCCAGGGCGGGGTCATTTTTGGCCCCAGGGGCATAATTTGAACAAATTTGGTTAAGTTCCACTAGGTGATGCTACATACCAATTATCAATGCTCTTGGTCTTATGGTTTCAGACAAGAAGATTTTTCATGTTTTCCCTATATAAGCCTGTTAAAAATATGTGTCCCCCGGGTTGAGCCCATTTTAGGCCCCATGGGCAAAATTCGAACAAACTTGGTAGAGGTCCACTAGGTGATATCATGGCTCTAGGCCTTATGGTTTCAGACAATAAGATTTTCCTTGTTTTCCCTTTATACGTCTATGTAAAACATCTGACCCCCGGGCGGGGCCATTTTTGCCCCCGGGACATAATTTGAAAAAACTTGGTAGAGGTCCACTAGGTGATGCTACATACAAAATACCAAAGCTCTAGGCCTTGTGGTTTCAGAGAAGAATATTTTTAAAGTTTTCATCTCGAAAATCTTTTTAGCCTCTGTGACTTGGATATGCAATAGACCAAAACCATTTGAACAATGTTGGTAGAGGGCCACCCGTGCAATGATCATTTGTGTGAAATTATTTCAAAATTGGACTAGGGGTTCAGGAGGAGTTGTCATTTAAGTCAATTGTTAATGGA
This sequence comes from Loripinus fragilis, assembly GCA_964019695.1. Classification (NCBI taxonomy): domain Eukaryota; kingdom Metazoa; phylum Mollusca; class Bivalvia; order Lucinida; family Lucinidae; genus Loripinus; species Loripinus fragilis. The sequence continues at coordinate 108,485,312 of OZ026517.1, forward strand.
CAACGACGGAGGACGGAGGACGGGCGACAGACGAAGACTGATCACAAAAGCTCATCTTGTTACTTTGTGAATTTATGGGGCATAGACAAACAGTGCAGAACAAGATAAGACGCTTCAGAAGGTGGCGTCTGATCAGGTTCTGCCTTGTTTGCTTACAGAATGTAATTTTGAAATTTGGCTAAAATTGTAATCTTACGACATGATAGCCGTAACAAAGTAAAGCATAGCTGAAAAATTTCCCGTGCCTTCGCTGAGAATCGAACCCGGGTCGCCCCGGTAAAAGACCAATGCTCTAACCACTGAGCCAAAGAGTCGACTCCCTGACGCAGTTGTCAGAGATTGATTATATACTAGAAGCTATGCGAAATCTACATAGGTGAGAGTGCCTGGCCCGTAACACTCCCCCTCTTCAAAGGAGTCATCATTTATGATGACGGAAATTTAAGCCTTTTTAGGCGAATAAATGTCCAATCCCGGACAGGAGCCCCCATCTTACGACATGATAGCCGTAACAAAGTAAAGCATAGCTGAAAAATTTCCCGTGCCTTCGCTGGGAATCGAACCCGGGTCGCCCCGGTAAAAGACCAATGCTCTAACCACTGACATGATAGCCGTAACAAAGTAAAGCATAGCTGAAAAATTTCCCGTGCCTTCGCTGGGAATCGAACCCGGGTCGCCCCGGTAAAAGACCAATGCTCTAACCACTGAGCCAAAGAGTCGACTCCCTGACGCAGTTGTCAGAGATTGATTATATACTAGAAGCTATGCGAAATCTACATAGGTGAGAGTGCCTGGCCCGTAACAGTAAAGTAATGCCTAACAACCCTTAAATTCGAATTGTATTCGGTAGGACATTCCAATAGGCATAAATGGGTGAAAAGTGAGATGATTGCCAAACCAGACTACCTGACAAAACCAAGGCCGAGTACTTCACACCAACACAATAGACGTTTTGGAACCACGCCCAGAATGTCACTCAAAGGTCATCTGATAGAGCGTAACTCACCAATGCAACGACAACTTATTAAGCCCGTGACATAGTCCAACAAACAAAAATCGCACGTGTTTAATCTCCCACAATTAATCCAAGGTTTACCTTACAGTTAGTGGATGTAACTCTTTGCATGCTGGGTCATCACAAGTTTTCTGCATGCTTTTTGTTGTCTGCTGATTTTTTTCAAAATCATCTTTTTCGAAAATTTCTTTCAGGAATACCATCTGAGTGTCAAACTTTTTGAATCCCAATCAGGCCCGAAATTATGTTGGGCCTGATCTGGGTACAAACTGATTGTACAGGTTATCAGCAGACGACACTAGCATATAGACAAAGAGTTAAAGTGGGAGTGGTTTTCTGGAAACAGCCAACAAAGAACTAACAGCAACAAAATATTAGAATGGACAGCAGCAACCGCTGCTCATCAAGGCTTAAATACAGTAAAGCCTGCGTAAAACGGCCACTCAAAAATAGACAACGAAGACCTTAATGACAAATTGTAGCTTAATGAAGGTCGAAAGTATTGCAGAATGCTCTCTTTGGAGCATTCTGCAATACTTTTGACCTGCATTAAGCGATAATTGGTCTTGAAAACCAATTTCTGTCTTTTTGAGAGTTGCCGTTTTACACAGGTTTTACTGTATATTCTATTTGCCAATCCTAGGCCAAATCTGTGCCTTAGATTTTGATGTCGTTCATTTTTGCTGTCGTTCGATCTCATAAGTTTAACAAAATATGTGAGTGTGACTAGAAATCACCGCAAACAAAGATCCAAGACTAACCCATGTCTGCAGGCGCTGTCAGGAAGAGACACAGAACACAGACGTCCAGGCGACAACATGAACACAGTAAAGCAACGAACTACATGTATCTCCGCTCCCAAACTAGAAAGGACACTTAAGAATTATATTATGCGCGAAAATATGGGCATAAAGGTTGAAAAAGTTAATGTATAAAATGTATGAAGAACACATATGGTTTTATATTTCGTTTAATTTTATTTTGTAGATCTTTCAATTTATATCTTGTATTATTGAATTTATTAAACTCGTTGTGATAAAGTGCTCGGAAAGCCTCGCATTTTATTGCTTTTCCTCAACTCGTTTAATAAATTCAATAAAACATGAGCACTCATGTAAGATCCTCTATGTACATGTACTTATCACATATCATTGTAATTAAAGAAAAAAAAGATAAAGTTGAATGCATGTAGGCGGACATTTCCCGCTGCCTCATAAAGGTTCTCAAAATGCTGCCGTTGGTAAAGTAGAAAGGAAATTACATAATCAAATGAGAATCACTAAATAATCAACTGACTACAATGTGCACGACCCGTGGTGAACGAAGATTAATCAGTATCCGGTGCCAGAAGGAATGTGTGGAAAGCAAATTGGACGGAAAGACGGACTTAGGTTGATATGTAATAAAGAAACGTTTTTTGTCATGGTCATCATTCAGTCTGAGGCCTGACCGTGCAATGAAGGAACCATAGCAATAAACTAGCTTTACAACCAGGTATGCCGACAGTCGCATAATGCACATGTTGTATCCCACTCTCTTATAACGTTTGATTATACTTTAATTGCTCAGGAAAATAATTCTTTTGAATTCGAAAATAAAAACTAAATCACCATGAAGTACTTGCTCAGATATGCCCTGTTGCAAAAGAGTTTTCAAACTCGCTTTGTATTTAACGATCGACACGTGTCTGTGATTGGATTTAGAATATCCTTTACGAAGTTTATGATATTGATAGCGTTGTTTTAGTAACTTGCTTGTAGCTGTCAAAATTGATAGCATTGTTTAAGTCACTAACATGAGCATTACGCTCACAAAAGGATCCAGCTGTGAAATGTACACTAAGAAGGTAAGCGAGGAACATCTTCATCCAGAAATGAAAAAAAACAAACAACAACAACAACAACAACAACAACAACAACAACAACAACAACAACAACAACAAAAACAACAACAACAACAAAAACAACAACAACTAAATGTATTTCAAAATCTAAATCATCTCATTTATCATAAATTTTAGATGAAACTATGCCATTTGTTATTGACACATCCAAATCCGAAAAGGGGGCTTCAGGATCAACATAATTTGCTTTAATCCTTAAAGCGCCAAAAAATGCATCTGAAAATGTCGTCTGCTGAAGCCGTCTGCTGCTAATAATTGCCTAACATTACTGACGAATTAAGTATAGAAGCAAACAGTGTGGGCCCAGAACAGACTGCTCCTATAGGAGCAGTTTGATCTGGGTCCACACTGTTTGCCATAGAGGCTTCTTAAACATTTCAGCAGACGAGAAAAGCAGGCGACTTTTGTTGCGATTGGCTCATTAAGGGTTAATTTAAAGTATATCTGAAAATCGAAGTCAATACAGAACAAGTCATCTAGATATCTAGAGTGATATGCTTTGATAAAATAAGCTTGATTATAGTATCTCACAATAAAACAAAATCGAATCTGCAACAATAGGAGTTGAATCCAAGTCTTTAAATACTTGTAAATCAAATATTTGTTTAAATTGCATGTATTGAGAAAGATACAAGATACAAGAAACTTTATTTAAAGTAATTAAGGGTGCAAAGATCAGGAATCGATACAATCAAGTACCACACCTGACCCAGGATACCAATGGGAAAGTGACAAACTCACAGTTAGACACCACATACGAGAGCCAAGAGGTCAGCCCTTTCCCAGCAGGTGACCACAAGGCACATATAAACAGACACGTACAAAGGCATACCAAACACAGGACAGAAAAACCCCATAAAAGGTCCACAAAAGAAGTACCGCCTTGGAACGGTCAGTAAAATAATTTACTGGAGGGCTTAAACGGATTAACGGTGCACCAACCTCACCCTTAGTTCAGATGTGGATCAAGACACATAGATGGTTGGTTTGCATGAAAGACCCCTAACTTATCAATGTATCACCTCCTAGAACATATAAATCAAGATATAAAAAGGAGATAAAGCAAAAATAAGGACTCAACAGTAAATAAAACTGAATACCGGAGCAAAAGAAACCCAACAGATATACCCCAGTGGGCCCGACAAACAGCCAAAGCATCAGGCCCCTACCATCTCATCAATGGATAAGTCTTTTAGTCGGAACCATCATAGAGTCTGAAGTCCGTTCCACCGGCGTGCAATTAAAATCGGCATTCAATTTTAACATCAAACATACTATTTTACCGACAAACAAAGGGAAAGACTGTACAAGTATAATCATATAACAAATCACAGGAATTTGGGTAAGTATCACAGAAATTTACATTTATATAGCACAGGTATTCATAAGTTAAGATCATATGTAGCATAAAAATCTTATAAAGATAACATTTTATAAAAATGATAGTTTCTTTCTAGTGTTACAATTACATAAAGCATATGACTAGAAGGACCTTCTTCGCGATCTATCCAGAGAAAAAGGTGGGATAAAAGGGCTGAAGAGGCCCTTACCGCCATGACGGCTGGTTGCAAGGCTCTTATGCGAAAGACGAAACCTAGATAGGGCGCAAACAGACCAAAAGATGTGCGCAGCGGAGAGCAGGCCATATCAGCTGCATATAACACAGCTATAATGTGGCACTATGGAAATTCAAGCAAAAATCTTAAATTAAGTTAATTAAAATAAATAAACCGAAAGATAATGTAATCAAAACAAACGAAAAGGTTAAGAGAAATTGAACTAAGGACAGCTAAAACAAAACTACAAATTAAACTTACACATAGAACATTTACATGAGATACCCTCCCAGTCCCGGATCAGTCTTCCAAACTCCTTGAAGTCAGTAGTTGTCCTCAGTGCATATGGGAGACTGTTCCAGATGTAGACGGCCTCATATCTAAACGATTTCCTACCGTAAGACTCTGAAAATGAAAATAAGTTCATTTTATAGTAACAATTTAAATCTTCCTCTGTCTAAACCAAATTCTACTTTTAGACATTTGAAGAAAGATTTCCAGGAATTCAGTAGGAAACTTGTGTTATAACCTGAAAATAAGGCAGACAGACAGATGGAAATGCAGCCATGCAGGTATGGTGGGCAGGTTATCAGGCAGGCAGGCAGGCAGGCAGGCAGGCATATTTACTTTTTTAAATATGGATTCTGGGGATATGGATATTGTCATCTCTCGGTATTGGTTCTCGTATTGGTTCTCGCTGTATCTTCTCTACGTAGAATTAACTCACAAGTAACCTAGTTTAGGTGGTGTGCTATGAATAATGATTAGAGTAACCAAACATAAAATTAATGTTTTTTTTCTCAAAACCAGAGCAGCCTCTTGATGACAATTTATTTTCCTGTAGACCTGAGTCTGTGATATGAAAGTGTCAATTGAGACCTTATAGTACACAGATTACTTCATCCAGTTAAAAATCGCACTTCTGACATCTCACTGTCCAAATGTCCATATTCGCAGAAATTCTTTTCAATCACTCTTTTGTCAACATACTCCATTCATCATTCTAGCACACAGTCCAGCAACAAGGAATTCGAAAACACCATCATGCCTCGAGGTTATAAAGCTTGAGTTCATTCTCAGACTCAAAATAAAGCGCAATGATTGGCTGTTTATAATCTAACAGTTTCTCTTTTTTCTCATGATACTGGTTCGATCAAATTTTGATCATTACACTAGGGAGTGCGAATTTGGAATTTTGAAGAAAAACAAAACAACAACAAAAAAACAAGAAAAATCTTCGGCTGTGTTTTTGACTGAATGAGGAGTGTCCTAAACTCCTCAGTAGTCTGGGAATTGACCACCGAATGAGAAAGACGGGGAAAAAAGAGTTCTTCAGGGCATTACTGTATGTCTGGTATCTACAATATTGGGCACTGTGTGATGACCTGGTCGATTTCAAACTGTGAGCAGGGGTCAGGTACTTGTCTTTTTTCTACAGACACAGCACCAGAATGTATCTTATGGAAGAGAAGCAGGGAGGACCGATCCCTACGGGCCTCAAGAGATGGCTACTCAAGCTCTTCAAGCATCTCGCCGACACTGCTTATGTTTCGCCATCTCCTGCAGGTCCAACGGGCTGCTGTTTAACACCGAATGTACAAATATGCAAGTGATACTGTCACTAAATTGTACTATAAACTATGGGAAGGATGTTTATCAATACCCATCCTGGCACAACTCTTGCCGGCATACCTAAGCTTCACTCGCTCAAGCGCAGTCTGCTCCTATGACCTCAGGCCCCCCATTTGAGCAAACAACATGAACCCCGATCAGACTGCTCTAAGTACATAATATATGCCATCTAAGAACATTAGCGAACAAGAAAACAGACGACAAAAGCTGTAATTTGGTGGCTAAGGTTGACTGCTTTAATTATAGGAATCGATGGGAATTAGGAATATAAGGTTTTGCAGGATATATAAGTAGGAGTTGTGTTATGATGAGTGTGTGTGTGTGTGTGTGTGTGTGTGTGGGGGGGGGTGTTGGTGTATAGTGGCGAAGGAGTGCGGGTGGGAGGGGCAGTTGTTGTAATTTCACTAAGCATCATTATGAGACCAATCCTGTGTTCCTTGAACACTTCATCCTTCAAACTAAGGAAGGTTTCTGTACAAATACCTTGTTCTCCAATTTGGTAGAACAGTTGTGTGAGTAACTTCGGTCTATCCAATTCATATACTTCACACTCACGGATATAATGATGTCACTATATAGCACCATAACTGCAAAGTGGAGATTCTTGCACACCTATTTTATACCTGTACTCATTCTTCTCTTCTTCCCATCGTAGTTCATCCCTCGATTGACCGGGTATTTTCGAACTATGTGAAATGTACATGTGCCGTCCGAGAAAGATTGTGCAGATTTAAAAACAGTCTATGTACAGTCTAAAACATGATTCCATGGTGTGTTTAGAAGGTGCAGAATGGCAGTCGCTGCTTGAAGGTCTCAAGCTGGGAGCTGAGACGGCACACTCTGGCAGCTGGTTCCATATGTGGATGGTGCTTGGGAAGAAGGAGTATAGATGTGAGTTCACCGTTGACTAAGGGATGAAGAACTTCATGCTGTGTCCTCTGGACGTTCTTACTGGTATGAGGAAAGGTGTGACAGGGATGGCAACCAGGTTGTGCACAATCCTGTAGAGCATGGCTGACTTGACTTGCATCCTCCTTTCTTGAAGAGTATTCCAATGGAGATCTGTCAACATCGATGTCACGCTGCTGGTCCTTTCATAGTCACCTTTCACAAACCGGGCGGCTCTGCGTTGCACCATCTCCAGCTTGTTGACGTTACGCTGAGTATGAGGGTCCCATACACAGGAAGAGTACTCTAATATGGGTCTCACAAGTGACTTGTAGCATTGGTCCTTCACACCTGTAGGGCAACCGTGTAGATTCCGTTTCAGAAAGTTCAAGCTTGTTGTGGCCTTTTTGACTGTGTTATCCACGTGCTTGTTCCATGATAGGTCTGAACTGACTGTAACTCCGAGGTACTTGGCATCTTTGACAGTTAGGAGTTCAGTGTCATGGATGTAGTACTTGTTGGTGAGGGGATTCCTTTTGCTGGTGATCCTTATGACCTCACATTTGTCCGGGTTAAACTGCATGAGCCAGTCCCTTTCCCACTTCTGTAACTTATCAAGATCTTTCTGGAGTAGGGCTTGATCCTCTTCGGTGCGGATGATCCTGTAGACAAGAGAGTCATCGGCGAAGAGTCTTGCAGTAGAAGAGATGGTCTCTGGCATGTCATTGATGTATACAAGGAACAGCAAGGGTCCGAGGACTGTTCCTTGTGGCACTCCTGAGGTGACTTCTGTAGCCCTGTAATGCACACCATCTAGTACCACTTCCTGTTGTCTGTGTGTGAGAAAGTCCGCTATCCACCTATTCAGGTTCCCTCCGACCCCATAGTGCTCTAACTTCCCAAGCAGGCGCTTGTGCGGTACTTTGTCGAAGGCCTTGCTGAAATCTAGCAGTATGGCGTCGATTTGTTCCCCGTCATTAAGGCCATTTGCTAGGTCTTGGACTGTCAGGATCAGCTGGGTCTCACATGATCTGTACTTGCGGAAGCCGTGTTGAGCTGTATTTAGCATATGGTTGGAGTCAAGATGGGATATCACATGGCTGTGTACAATAAGTTCCAATAACTTGCAACATATTATAGCAGGGCCGTCGCCGCGTATTTTAAAGTGGTCCGGCGGAGGAAAATCATCGAGTGCCGACGGCGCGAGAGGGAAAAAGCACGGGAGGGGGAATCCCTCTCTGGTCATGGGGGTTCGGGGGTCTCCCCCGAGAAAATTTTGAATTTTTAGCGCTTCAATGTGCGTTTTTGATGGGTTTTTATGCGTTTGGGACCAGATTTCAGTCACGATATTTTGCTAGAAAAGATATTTCTTGGCGCGTGCGAAAGCCGAATGCTAAACACAGTCGTTTTCAGATAGTCACGATTTTTTTTTTTACTTTTTTTTCTTCAGAATATTTCTTAGACATTATGTCGCCTATGTTCCCGCAGGTTTTGGCAAAGTACTTTTAGCACTGATCCTTGGTTGTCATGGGCGGATCCAGAGGGGGGACAGGGAGTCCGGACCCCCCCCTCCCCTGAAAATCACAAAAATTAGGGTTTCTAAGCAATACTGGTACAGATCTCCTGAAAAATCACAAAGCTACCAAGCCAGTATTTAATGTTGGGCCATTATCGGCCCGCCAGCCTCTGGCATAACTTTCTGGATCCGCGCATGGTTGTACTTCAAAGAGTCGTATTTTCGAAAAGATATACATAAGCATCTTTTCAATTAGTACACCCGTTACTTTAAGGATGCAGAAGGCTTCATCTAGATTTTTGCTGCACAACTTTCCTTCATGAAATCCCTTGTCGATAGGCATAACGTGAGATCTTTGGCTTCATCGTAATTAAGCCAGGGCCTACTGTCGAACTACGACGGCTAAACCCTTCTCTGTTCATGCTTCTTAAAGTCCTTATAGCCGAATGAACGTTGGGGGAACCGAAAAGTCTTGGGATGAATAAGAATAGGCAGAACTAGTGTTATGATGAGTGTTATTCAAAGTATAACCAAGCCTCAACTGTCTGATAGCAAAATACACAAATTAATGAACATCGAATTCTGTGGTAAAGGTAATTTTGGCACTAGATAGATATGGGCTAATCCGTGGGGTGAGGCGGGACTAAGTTTCTGTCCACGATTCTATTCTGTTCCTCGATGTAGGATAATTTTTCAGGACATGTTTTAAAACAAACACCGGTGTACGCCATTTTTCTAACGACGTTGAAAGTGCGGCCGAACAAACAAGATAAAACATTGGTTATGCGGCAATGTAATGACAATTTTAACCATTCCGTTTAAAAACACAATCTCCGTCACGAATTTCGTCAAAATTTAATGAACGATGATGTTGGTAATTGATTAAAGCCGGCTACAGAAAATCCACTTTTGTCGAATTTTTTGTCGTCATTTATTTCACAAAACGTGTGCGGCATCATTTAATTGACACCTTTTTACATCATAATCTGGTGAAAACAGCAGGTATTTTCTTCATTTATGCATGTTTTAATCAGTTTTTAAACTAGCCACTCCAATAGATGGTTGGTTAAGGAGTTTTAACACTAAAGAAATGGCTACATCGGATTACAGTCAAGACGTCCCCAAATCAGAACGTCCCCTGGTCGAAACGTCCCCAAAAATTGGTCAAAACGTCCCCACTCCCCATGGTGAAAAATGTTGGTCAAAAGGATCTCAAAATGATTTTTTTTATTCTATATTTAATGAAATTTTAGGTGTAATCTGGGATGTTTGAATGAACTGTTTTAGATAAAGGGTTTTTATCCCGATTCTGTTCTGTTATTTCAGTAACAGCATTGAGAATGGGGTCAGTCTTATTACCCCAGGATACCCCAGGACACATAAAGACACTCAAAGATACCTTAATTCGATCACTTTACTATGTTTTTAAATCAAATTAGGTTTATTTTCATTGAATGTGTCATAAAATCAAATATTACCATTCAAAAAAGGAAGTGGCTACAGGTACGGCCCGTATCCTTAGACTACCAGGCTAGAGGTACGGTCCCGTAGCTCTAGACTACGAGTCTAGGGATACGGGCCCTTACCTGTAGACAGTCCACTGAGGACTGGCTACGGGTACGGCTCAAAAATTTCAGCTATATTTGGTAAAAGTTATTTTACCGTTTGAGATATCTAATCCAACAAAAACTCGTGTTGCAAATTCACATCTGTTTGGTCGCCATCTTTGACAGTGGAAAGGGAGCCAGCGATCAATTGAAAGGGTAAATACAATTATTGTCGGTGTCCCGTGTGAACAAATGTGGATAAACTGCGAAAACCAATTAAATATTTTCTTTTTAGCACCCCCTAATTACCACACAACTATTGTCTTCTTTTATACAAACACAACATTAAATGTGCCCCCGGCGTGAAAACCTGTCTTAGGCATTTGCAAACAACAAAGGCACAGACCAGCCTGCGAAGTTTGACCCCTGCAATTGTGATTCATAAGCTTATTGGAAAATATCATATATAGTCTTGCTATGAACAAAATTTCAAGTTTCTAGCTAGTATCCGAGCAGTCACTTTGTCAGAAACCCCGAAGACAGGTTTACTCGTCATGCTCGCGCCGACATTTAAATTTGTCTGACAGGTTTTCTCGCGCCACGGCACAATTAATATTTGGACATTCATCCATTAAATATCCAATTCATAGACATTCGAAGTCATCTGGTCAAAATGACTCAAAGTCCAATTTCACATTTTTTTCTGTCAATGCTGAGAGTAAGTTTTCAATCGATCATCATGATCAATGGAGACAGCTCAACGTCAGATTCAACGCTGACATGAGGTACAGTGAAATCAAGGAAATAAGTTTAAAGCAAGAAGAAAATGGAAAGAGGGAAACAATGTAAATTTCTGTTTAAATTTTAGTCCATTTCCTTCCATACGTGCACAATGCAGATAATTATTAGTGATCTAGCTCTGAAATAAGTCTAGTATTTTAACCACAGACACCATTTTTCACCTGTCCAACATGGCGACCGAAATAGATGTGAATTTGCAACTAGAGTTTTTTGTTGGATTATCTCAAACGGTAAAATTCATGTTAGTTACAACATATACTTATAATTGAAATCTAGAGCCGTACCCGTAGCCAGTCCTCAGTGGACTGTCTACAGGTACAGGCCCGTATCCCTAGACTGGTAGTCTAGAGATACGGGACCGTACCTCTAGCCCGGTATTCTAGGGATACGGGCCCGTACCTGCAGCCACTTCCTTCAAAAAAAATTGAGTATGTTTTGTCTCAGTATGAATAGCCAAAACATTACCCCAGGACACCTCAACATACCAAAGGACAAGCAGGATACCAAAACGATAACTCAGTATAACTTAATTTGTATATTTCAGTATAATTTGATCAATTGAATATTTATGTTTATCAAATACATCATGCAATTGCGTTCTATCATTCCAAAAATTGAGTATGACTTTGTCCCAGAATGGATAGCCCAGATGGTTCCCATCAGGACACCTCACTATATACCAAGACACTTCAGTACCCCAAGAACTCCATATTATATAACGATTTCCTTGTTTTATCAATAGTTTGATGATTAATGCTTCTATCTTAAAGTTTGAATCTCCATCTAGGTATCTGGAAGCAAATTTGAGGGGAGTCCTGGGGTCGGGTCTGGGTGACTTTTCAGCAGTATACACACCACTTTTACTTCTCGATTCAGAATTAAATGATATATAAATGGTAATTCATATTATATTTGGGTTCAATGATATTTTTTTGTATAAACTTACATAGTTTTACCAAAAGAGCATGTTAATAATGCATATCTAGGCGTCTTGGGGTGTCCTAGGGTGTCCTGGGGTATTAAGACTGACAGTTAAGAATGCAGTTTTCCGTCAGTCCTTCCATACACCATCCTTCGATTATTACATATATATTCACTAGCAAAAAAAAGTAGCATTTGATGATTTGTTTTGTGGTAATTATCAGACGATCACTATGATTGTAAGTTTGGAATAGATATTTAATTTCGAGCAAACATTTGTATAGAGTTTAAATCTAAATCTAGTTCTACGCAGTATATAAATCTCCTTTCCAACAGGCGCAAATTTGCCTATGGGAAATGCTTTTGGATAAATAACAAAATTGATAATAGGTGATTAACTCTATTAAAACATATGTCTAATACTTGTATAATTGATCTGTTTGATAAAGACGTGTGAAAAGAATACAGCTCAGAAATGACAACAGTGACTCCTCAATTAAGAAACTTAATTAAGACACTTCCATAAGCGATATCCATACATCCGATGCATATATATCGCATGCAAGAAAACATTATGTATCCAGCGCCCTAGATAAGCTTTTGGGTCAATTGGGTATTTAGGCAACCTGGTTATCCTCAATTGCCTACTTGCAAAAACAATTGCGTATTTTCATATTTTTTACGCCACGTTTTTTTTCTGTGATTACACGTTTTCTTATTGCATGAAGCCATCGGGAATGTGCTTGCATATTTATTCACTCCCATCATCTGCCTTTCTAAAGTATCAAACTAGCGGACTTTATTGTACCTTAAGCAAGTCTCACCCCTTGTTGACATTCGAGCATGTACACTTTGCAAAGTTTCACTTTCATCATGGTGTTTTTCCCCAAAATACTTGACTGGGCACTGATATTTTATTTAAAAAAAACTGGAGTTATATTGCGCGCTCGCTGGTAAAAAAAATCAATACCCGACTGGCATTTGTTCATTACCCAAATGGAAACGAAATGGACCAAATGGTACGCAATGACATCACATGTAATTGCATACCGATCATTAGAATTGCTTTTCGGTACGCACACATTTCATTTTAATTGCTTTTTTGAGGATTTTTATTGCGTATTTACGCAAATACGCAGCTTATCTAGGGTGCTGTGTATCTGATGTGTATTAGTGTGCATTGTGCATCAGTGTTATCTTCGAGACCCAGATCTTGACCCTATACCATAATTTAGCAGCATCTCTAGACAAGAAGATCCAGACTGACATGATTATCTTGGATTTTAGTAAAGCGTTTGATTGTGTACCTCATAAACATTTACTTAAGAAGGTTCACCACTATGGGATTCAAGGCACTACATACCAGTGGATATCGTCATTCCTGAATTACAGAACCCAGCATGTCGTAGTAGAGGGACAGTCGTGGAAGAAAGTTCCCGTTGTCAGTGGAGTGCCCCAGCGGTCTGTCCTAGGTCCAGTTCTATTCTTGATCTTCATAAATGACCTACCTTAGGACATCAACACCAGAACAAGACTCTTTGCCTACGACTGTATACTGGACAGACAAATATCATCTGAAAATGATCAACAACTGCTACAAGAAGACCTGGACAGGCTTGCCACATGGGAGAAGACCTGGGGAATGGAGTTCCATCCACAGAAGTGTAGCGTCATGCGTATCTCCAGAGCAAGAACCCCAAGAACCTTCCAGTACCATCTCAAAGGTGTACCACTAGCAGAAGAACAGTCATCAAAATACCTGGTGGTGGATCTACAGTCCAACCTATCATGGAAAATCACATAAGCCGGATAACTAAAAAGTCCAACAATATGCTAGGTTTCCTGAGACGCAATCTAGGACAAGCAAGCGAAGAAACCAAGGCACAGGCTTACTTCACCATGGTACGTCCAACTTGGACAACTGTTCTAAAATCTGGAGTCCATACCAACGTGACAAGAAACACCAGGCTGAAATGGTCCATAGAAGATCTGCACAATTTGTCACAAACAGATACAGAAACACCAGCAGCCTCACCGACATGCTTGACTATCTCGGTTGGGAGTCCAAGGTTGGCAATCAACCGGTCAATATGCATATTGACCAGACCAGTGGTCAATACTGGTTTTAACCGGTCATTACTGGTCGATTGGTGGTCGATTGGTCAAATGAAAAAAACATGATCGATGTTAAGATACTTAGCATTAGTTATCCCATTTTACTGGACTCTATAAAGAGACTTAAAATTGTTTCAATATAAGATAATACAGGCTTAATTGAAAATGTGTTCCATGCCTTGCTATTGCTTTAAAAATGTATGAATAATTATTTAAAATAGGCTGTTAAACAAACAAAAATGAAATGTCAATAGTTTTAGATCTTCAGTCTAAATCAAACTGAATAATAACCTTAACTTTCAGTTTAGACTTTAGACTTTAACTTATTTTCTGTTAACCATTAAACAAAAAAGTCAAGCAAATGCAACTAATGAAATTAACTATTTAAAAAAGTTGTAGCTTTTTCAGTCATTTTTTTTTTAAATCAGTGACTAATGAAATGAAAGTACAAAAAATCAATCAATAGTTCAAATTGATCATCAAAGTTGTCATCATGTACAATTAGTAATTGCTCTATTAGTTAAAATGTAAATTGAATTGGCTTCTCGCCTGAAAAGACAAAGGTGTGAAAATGGTAAAGAGAACAGTAACTGTTGAGCAGTATATCAAGGAGTTAATTTTAACTTTAATTACCACAGAACAAACAAAACTGTTAAAATACTGGACATGTTTCTCAGATTGCAGAAGGTGTGTTCAGTTTATAAGACCTATCCAATCAGTGAGCTTAAATTGCATTGGCTAATTTACTGGCACCTGTGTTAATACAGAGGTGTGAAACAGTGGTCATTCTGTTATCTGCTGTTATCAGTAAGTTAATATATTAACCAGTGTCATAAATTATTGTTATGATGAAAAAAGACACTGTTAGGCTGTATGGCTATTTTATTCTGCCCTTGATGATTAAAAAAGAATATAAAGTGTTAGGTGCCTGGACTGTAATGCAACAGTGCTAAGTGAAAAGTGCCCTTGGCAGGGACAAAACAGTACTTTTTTCAATAAATAGAACAAATTCAGACCCAATATCTCAATCCACCTCTAAAACAGCCCCTTAAAATTTTCAATCGACCACTCAGATTCGTATTGACCAGTATTGACCACTTTTTAGCATATTGACCGGGGCGGTTTTAACCGGTTAAAACCACTGGTTAAAACCGGGGGTGGTTTCGACCGCCCAACCTTGTGGGAGTCGCATGAAACAAGAAGAAGCAAACTGCAGCCGATTGTTCTCTACAAAATTGTGCACAGACTGATTGATATACCACCCACAGACTACCTGACACTGACTAATTCCAGGACTAGATCAGCACACAAGTACAAGTATAAACAGTACTCTACATCTACAGATTCTTTCAAGTACAGCTTTTTCCCCAAGGACAATCCCACTCTCGTCACTCTGGAACAGACTACCACCAGCATGTAGATATCATTTGCAAGGGACTTATACCCAGATCAAACCTGACATAACGTGGGATTATCTGAGCAATATGATGGTATTCCCGAAAGAGTCTTTTAAAAACGTTATTTTGATAAAGAAAAAGAAAAGTTGACAACAAAACAGGAGAAAAACTTTTGTGCTTTAACTTTGATCTTTAGCAGCATGAACATAAAATACCCTATCAAAACATCATTTCAAACTCTAAACATTAGTACCAGACACTAAAAAAAGCTTTTTCTTTGTAAGAATCCCATATTTCTTCGAAAAATCTACTTTGAAAAATGGAACGTTTTGACCAATCTTTTTTATGTTTGGGGGCATTTTGACCAATTCAGGGACGTTTTGACTAGGGGGTGTTTTGACTAGGGTCGTTTTGAAGTGCACCCGCTACATCTACTGAGGGCTATCCCTTGACTAGCCCTCACTAGATAGCCATTTGTTTCCTTCATTAAACTTTGTAACAAGGCCATTAAATGATGTAGATAAGTCTCTTCTTGAAAGTTTAAAAACTGATTAAAATGTGCATACCTGCTGTTTTCACCCGATTATGATGTTAAAATGATTCTGCACTTGTTTTATGAAAATATACCCAATATAACACTGGCATTTAGTTTAGTTTAAACTTTATTTTATCTCTATAAATAATACAAGTGGTACAATAATTGCATAGAACAATGTAAAGGATCTGAACGGAAGCTTTAAAGCTTATAGAGTTCATTTCCTTAACACAGGCATTTGAGTCCCAAACCTCAATTAATAAGTTGACAGCACCATCCGCATATCAGCCAAGCTCTAAATGCATTAAAACAACAATTTTTTTATATAAAGATCATGTTCCTTCCTATAAGTATAAATATAGACATGGCCTTGAAGTGGAAAATGGTTCATCTCGTTCGGACAGGTTTCCTACCCCTTTCTTAAGCCCCACTATTGTTGGTTAGTACAGTGATTATCTAGGGATATAGTCCACAAATTTGAAAACTCACCATTGCAGGAAAAAAGTTGACAGTTTTTACTTTTCTCCCAAACAGACATCATTCGACTAGCTAACTACTTCTGCTTTTTATACTTTCAATTTTGTGTTTCTTACGGGTTTTCTGATTGGCCGAGATCATATTACGTCATTTTCCTGGTTGAATTTAGCAGTGGTTTATGAAAGCTCCAGTTAGCGTCCGTACAGGCCTAAATTACGAGTCCATTTCCCCAAATACGGATAGAGTTGAAAATTAGTACATACCGAATATGGGTGTATTTTTGCCTGTACGGTACGTTTTAATGGGTAACCTGTAGTTTTCATCCATTTCTAATCAAAATACCCTGATATTTGAACTGATTTGTGAATATACCAAAATTTATGCATTTCAGAAATCCAGAATCAACTTGCTGGACTGCTTATTGATGTTATATTTTTGCCTCAATACAAACTCCCCAACAGTTACATCCCCTTACAAGGAGTGCAGTGGCTCAGTGGTAGAGTGCTTGACTCGAGGCTGCGGGTTCAAGCCTCATCGGCGTCACTGCGTTGTGTCCTTGAGAAAGAACATTAATCCTAGCTTAGTACTGGTTCAACCCAGGAAGACCCGTCCCTTTATAACTGAAAGATTGTTGATGGGACGTAAAGAATCAGACAAACAAACAAACAAAGCATCTCTTTACCATGTCTTCCTTGGAGAACACGTATTTCTAGAACAATGTGAGCGCAGAGACCACTCTCGGGGAGTTTGCTATCAGTTTGGCCCTTGTAATTTTGTGTGAACCAATCAATGTATAAACTGAAAGTAGGAATGTCTGGGATTTAGAAGAGCAGCATGTTCACAGATGGCAATAAAACAATCATCCCTGTACCAATATTCTTGCCTACATACATAGGTACATCGCCATGTTGATTGATGGGTGATCAAACTGTACATGAAGACAGCAACGACATGACCCATTTTAAATACAAGTACATTGTACAAGCTTTCATAAAATTTTTGGCTAAGCCAAAATAAATACAATAATACCATTGGAAGAGATACAGAAATCACATACCCCATCCTTATAAATCCATTTTTCGGAAAGAAGGGAGATTTATCGTTTCCCAAAATGTCATTATGAGACAGATTATGGACTTTTCCAACATAGCGGACAATTGCAGGGTTGCCACGGTCAGGGAAAAAGTTCTGGAAAATGAAAAATTTTCCAGGTCAGGGAAAAGTCAGGGAAATACATTTTCAGTCAGGGAAATTTAAAGAAAATGAAAAAAAGTCATGGAAAAGTCAGGGAATTTCAAAATTTTCTTAAAAAGATGCTAGTTAACAGGCTTCTGGAAATTTTAGTTTCCATAATTTTCAAGCAATATTAGAAAAGGAATGCTTCTGAACATAAATTGCAAGCAATTTATGTTCAGAAACATTCCTTTTCTAATATTTATGGTTTAAGATTTTTCTTTAAAGATTAAATCAGCAAGTTCAAATATTTGTGCAAAATCTTCGAATAGTTGATGGATGAAAATGGCTAAAATTGGCCATCCATAAGGGTCTGGAAAAAGGTTGAAAGTCAGGGAAAAGTCAGGGAATTTTGAAATGGATAATGAGGGGCAACCCTGAATTGTTATGCTGATCACCTGACAAGTTTTTCGCCAAAGGTGACAAACTAACATGAGTGTGTAAATTTGGACCCACAATGGCGACAGTAGGGTCAACTTGTTTATTACAAAGAGCGATGGATTTAAAAGATTTGAGTCAAATTATTATTATCAGATGATCAGTCAGATATGAGTAAAGGAAAATAATGAATTTAAAAATATTTTCGAACTTGGCTTTTCTTGTTGAAAGCTGACTACCTTTAACTGTATACCCTTAAATGATGATCCCGCCCATTTGCCATGAGAAATCCTCGGACACAGTTTGTACATATCCTACTGGGTTGTTTTCGATGTCAACAAATAAGAAAATTGAATTCCTAAGAAAATATAGATCACAATTTCCTGATAAAAGGTTTGGTTATTGACCTATGTACATGTAGGCACATGGAAGTCTAACCATTTTCTAGCCAATTTACCCTTTGTATACGGGAAACCTACTTAATGGGTAATTTTGCAAACAGTGAAAGTCCGGATGAAGTGCCGCATAATGTGACATTTTATCAGGGTCTATACAGTTTATTAAGGTAAAAAAGATCTTCAAACAAACAAAAATACAATTAAAAAAAATTAAAACCCGACACCCCTAGGTATATCCAATGGATTATCCCAAGTTTGTTGAATCAAACCTGTAGGAAGAACCCATTAGTATACAAAGAGTTATACACTGGTGACTCCTAAAAGCGTACTTTGGCAAACAGTGA
This sequence comes from Loripinus fragilis, assembly GCA_964019695.1. NCBI lineage: Eukaryota > Metazoa > Mollusca > Bivalvia > Lucinida > Lucinidae > Loripinus > Loripinus fragilis. The sequence goes on from OZ026517.1 coordinate 108,503,968, forward strand.
AAACCTGGATGAAATGCCGCAATATGCGGCATTTCATCAGGGTGTCATCAGTGTCTGCAATGTTTGCTAAGATAAGATTGACATCAGAGAAAGAAATATAATACTTCATTGGAAATTATAACCTGTGACTCTTCAATACATACACCAGAGTGACCAAGTGACGGACCATCCTAAGTTTATTGTATCAAACCAAAAGGAAGAATCCATTTGTGTATAAAGGCATAGGGCCAGTTCAGCAAAATTTGTCAGCGTAAAATTTGCATTTCTTTGCCATCAGTTTAAACATATGTTTTGGGTGCTCAAAAGAACTGCTCAGTGAGGCGGTTCTTTTGAGTACCCACAACATATGTTTTGGTTGAGAAATAAGAAAAATAATTTTTCTTTGCGCACCCTTATTTGGGGCCTGTAAAGGGTTTGTTTGTTTGATTTGATTCTTTACATCCCATCAACAATCTTTCAGTTAAACATGGACGGGTCTTCCTGGGTTGAACCAGTACTTAGCTAGGATAAATGTGTCTTGCTCAAGAACCACAACGCAGTGACGCCGGTGAGGCTCGAACCCGCGGCCCCTCAGTCTCGAGTCAAGCACTCTACCACTGAGCCACTGAGCTCCCTAGCCTGTAAAGGGTTAAATCTGGTAATTCATTGCCCTTGCAAGTACACATGAGTCCATTCTTTTTATTTTTCAGGGGCAACCTCAATAGTTTTCAAATGATGCAGTGAAAGTTTACAAGATAGCCAATGTCTCTCAAAATCTTTCTGATACTGGGCTACTAGAAACTGTTCTCACTTTCAAGGCTGTTAAGAAGATTGCAGAGATGGAATCAGAAGATAAGGACGGTAGTGAGAGTAAAAGAAGCAAGCGAAAGTCCGAGAAGAACAAGGAACTTTCTGCGGCTGAGAAATTCAATAATTTCAAGAAGCAGCGTACAGAGAATAAAGAAGGTGATATAGTTGATGATCTCTTTAAAGACTTCATAGCTAAGAAAATGAAGGAAATAGACTGCGAAAGGGGTATAGGTGCTGGTCAGAGTGAAGCATCCGAACTCAATAAATTTCTTGATAAAGAAATCAAGCACATAAATGTTCCACCTCCAGCAGGGGAGACTAATGGTGAATCTCTAGTAACAGTTAAAGAAGAACCAATAGATACTGAGGATGAACCATTGTTACCTCCCCTTAATAGAGAGAGAAGGGATAGTGAAAGTGAAACTATTGCCCCTGTTGTTCCTATTAAGACTGAAGCTAAAAAGCAGGTGATAGGTTTCAAGAACTTTGGTATAAAACTCAGCTTGACAAGCACAGAGTTGATCAAATCTGGTGATGTTCATAAGAAAGGCAAAAGACTAGAAGAAGGTAAGGAATATACTTGAGCCGTGACATGTGATTTCCAGCAATGTGGCACTTTGACAAGTGTAGACTCAGACGAACATGTGCAGCCTCCTTTTAACCCTAGAAATTCCAAATTATGTTCCGTCATTTGCTTAACACTCCTAGAATATTCAAGTGACTCGCAAAGGCTCTGATTAGACTGCGCGTATGCGCAGGCTGATCTGAGGCTTTGATGGTCGCACATACCACATTGTTGGAAATCTCATGTCCCTGCTCTCTTAACTTAACCCTTTTCATTCTGATGGATTATCTCATACATATTGATTCAATCAGTATTAAATAGTTCATTTTGTATCTTATGGGGTTGCCAGTCAAAATTTCTATAAAATTATTATACCCGCTTTTTTCTTTAGAAAAAAAGGGTATGGTATATTAATTTCGTACCAAAGTCGGTCCGTCGTCAGTCTGTCCGTGCGGATGTGCGTCTGTCATGTTTCTTGTAAATGTATCTCCTCCTAAACGGTTAGACGTAGCAACTTCAAACTTTGTAGCTGAATAGGTCACATGATGTAGAGGGTACTGGGCAACATTTTCTGTGACCTTGACCCCTAAGGTCAAGGTCAAAAGTCAAATATTGAATTTTCTTGTAAATGCATCTCCTAAACCTTTTGACGTAGTAACTTCAAACTCTGTAGGTGCATAGGTCACATGTTGTAGAGGGCACTGGGCAACATTTTGTGTGACCTTGACCCAAAGGTCAAGGTCAAATAAATTGTTTTCTTGTAAATGCATCTTCTCCTTAACCATGGGATGTAGTAACATCAAACTTTGCTGGTGCATAAGTCACATGATGTTGAGGGTACTGGGCAACATTTTGTGTGACCTTGACCCCCTTGACTTGGGGTCAAGGTCAAATAATGTTTTTTCTTGGTAATGCATTACCTTAACCATTGGCCACAGCAACTTCCAACTTAGCGGGTACATAGGTCACATGATGTAGGGCAATGCTTCATGTGACCTTGACCTTGAATAAAGGTCAAATCAAATATTTCTTTTAAATGCATTTCCTCTTAAACCATTGGACATAGCAGCTTCAAACTTTGCAGGTGCATAGGTCATATGATTTAGAGGATACGTAGCAGCGTTTCGTGTTTGTCCTTAATCTAAGGTCAAGGTCAATAGTGAAATAATGTACTTTCTTGTAAATGCATCGCCATCTAAAGGGTTGGACTTAGCAACTTCAAACTTTGCAGATGCTTTGGTTAGATCAAAAGCGGATATTTGCGATGGTGTACCATCGACTGAAGTCTAGTAATATATTTCTGTTGCTGAACAGGGGACAAAAATATTTCAATATTGCAGGACAAGTGACTTACAATTTTCACTTGTCCTGCAAACGCATGCACTTGTCCTTTAAAAGCGTAAGCAATAAAGAACACAAGGGAGTTAAATGTAATCTGACTTCTATATTTCACTCATGATTACGAGCGGACAAGAGGAATTTTTGTCCCCTGCTGAAGAGCTTTATTTTAGCAAACAGTGCAGACACTGGTGAAATGCCACTTCATGGGGCATTTCATGTGGAATCTTCACTGTTTGCCAAAGTACCTGTTTACTGGTATCCAGAATGAAAAGGATTTAAGCATTTTAGCATTAGACTATACAGTAAAGCCTGTCTTAAGCGGCCACTAAAAATAGACAAAGCAAAGATCTTAATGACAAATGGTAGCTTAATGAAGGTCAAAAGTATTACAGAATGCTCTCCTTGGAGTATTCTGCAACACTTTTTACCTGCATTAAGCGATGATCCGTCTTGAAAACCATTTTGGTCTTCTTTTTGAGTGGCCGCTTTAAACAGGTTTTACTGTAACATATGCTCTTACACATCCTTCTTGTTAGGGAGCGCAATGGCTCAGTGGTAGAGTGCTTGAATCGAGACCGAGGGGCTGCAGGTTCAAGCCTCACTGGCGTCACTGCGTTGCGGTCCTTGAGCAAGACACATTTATCCTAGCCAAGTACTGGTTCAAACCAGGAAGACTTGTCCCTGTTTAACTGAAAGATTGTTGATGGGACGTAAAGAATCAAACAAACAGACAAAACAATAACATATGCTCTTGCCCACCCTCCTTGTGTTAGCAAGTCACTCAACAAATTTGGTTGGATTCTCATTGGCATAGCACCCATTATGCAGGTTAGGCATGTGAGTAATAACAAGAAAAGATATGACAGTGAACTGCCATATCAAAGACCCGACCTCCTTGAAGTGATGGAAATTGAAATTGATTTGACTACATCAACAAATGTTCATACTAGTTTCTATATAAGTGTAAGGGAATGCTAGATTGTTGAAGAAATGGCGTAAAAGCTAACACCAATTGTAATTGTAGTTTTGTTTAATTTGATTCTTTACGTCCCATCAACAATCTTTCAGTCAAACAGGGACGGGTCTATCTGGGTTGAACCAGTACTAAGCTAGGATAAATGTGTCTTGCTCAATGACCACAACGCAGTGACGCCGGTGAGGCTCGAACCCGCGGCCCTTCGGTCTCGGGTCAGGCACTCTACCAATTGTAATTGTTGGATCCCTGTTGTCACAGTGTCACAATCTTCCTATAATTTGAATTTTCGATAATTTGAAATTAAATCTTCAGTACCTTTGACTTCGAAATTACGAGATTCGACTGTATTTATATTTTATATTTATCAATCAAGTGTCCATTTTCAATTTTTACCGAACATGGCTGGTTTTCCAGTTATTTTGAATTATTTCAGACATAACGGAGTTTTTGGAACAGACAAAACTCCAAATTCCCGCGCTCAGGTTCATTGCGATGAATGTTTCACGTCATATAATAAACGTATACTTGTAAGTAAACAAAAGCGTTGTTGGAGAAGCACAACGGGCATCAGAGTGGAAAACAGAGGTCCGACGTTTTGTTAGGGTCTAATCTGGATCCAAACTGTTTGCAAAGGTTATCAGCAGACAACACTAGTAGACACAGCCAATTTTTACTTAGTGCTGGTTCAACCCATCCCAACATAACTGAAAAAACTGTTGACTAGGTTTAACTTATCTGTATTACCACACATTTTTCCGCACTGTGAAACTACCAGCATGCAAAGAGTATTCCACTTTGTGTTAGCCTGGCCTAGACTCTGAGTTCAAGGATATCTACTGCTACTGGACACACATTTTCTCTGCATAATCTCCATTCATTGCTCAAACTCAGAGCCTGGTAAAGTCTGAAGAGCTGGTCCGAGGAATTCCTGGGACCTTTAGTTCCACTGTTATGCTAAAATCGCTAGCTCCATTATCAGAATTTATGACTTAACTTGTGTTCATAGAAACATTTTATCGCCAGAGTGAAATGGATGAAAAACATGAGTTTGGGAGTTTTTAGATAGCAGACAGCCAAAAATCAGAAATTGTGTTAAAGAACAATTTGCAGTGGAATGATGATCTGTCCTGCTCGCCATCCCGAAGTAGTAAAAGTCTGACATGCCTGTGTGTACCATGGCTTAAGTCCTTAAGCTCTGATCAGCCTGCACAAGCAACAGTGATCTATGTTTCTCATTTGGTCGCCTTGATGCAGTTCCAAGAAATAAACAAAAATATAATCCAGTATGGGAGCGCAGTGGCTCAATATTAGAGTGTTTGACTCGAGACCATTTTAAGCGGTTGCGAGTTCGAGCATCATCGGCGTCACTGTATTGTGTCCTTGAGCAAGACACATCAATCCTTGCTTAGAACTGGTTCAACCCAGGACGACACGTCCGGACATAACTGAAAACAAGAAAAGATATGGCGTTAAGTGCCATATCAATGAACTCGGCTTTAGCAGATAAAACGAACGCAATCAATCAATCAATTAATCAATCAGTCAGTCAGTCAGTCAATCAACCAATCAATCATTTTAACATTAACAACAATGTCACCTTCCTCCGTGATGAAACTATCTCCAGGTATTAGAATCGCATAAGACAAATCGTTTAACTTCTCATATACGCATGGAAGGAACGTAAAGATAAAAGTGCATGCATAACCCCATCTTCACCAGCGAAGGTTTCGTCGTATCTACCTTTCCAGCGCCCTAGATAAGCTTTTGGGTCAATTGGGTACTTACGCAACCTGGTTATCCTCAATTGCGTACTTGCAAAAACAATTGCGTATTTTCATATTTTTTACACCATGTTTATTTGCTGTGATTACACCTTTTTGTAATTGCATGAAGCCATCGGGAATGTGCTTGTATATTTATTCATTCCCATCGTCTGCCTTTCTTAAGTATCAAACTCGCTGATTTTATTGTTCTTGAAGCAAATCTCATCCCCTTGTTGACATTCAAGTGTGTATACTTTGCAAAGTTTCACTTTCATCCTTAGTGTTTTTCTGCGAAATACTGGACTGGGCACCGATATTTTCATAAAACTGGAGTATATTGCGCACTCGCTAGTAAAAATAAAATCAATACCTGACTGGTATTTGTTAATTAGCCGAATGGAAACAAAATGGACCAAATGGTACGCATTGACATCGCATGTAATTGCATACCGATCGTTAGAATTGCTTTTCGGTACGCACACATTTCATTTGAATTGCTTTTTTGATGATTTTAATTGCGTATTTACGCAAATACGCTGCTTATCTAGGGTGCTGCTTTCGACAAAAAGATAGCGAATCGCAACCCTTGGTATGACAAGATGGCATAACCCCACAACGTGGCTATGTATTTGAAACAGAATAGACCTTGAGATTATCGAAAATAGCTTTATTTACCAGACGCCTATAGAATTTTTAAAGCCGCGAGAACCCCGACTTTATACAGCACTGCAGTTTGACTTTGATGAGCACCCGCGCAGTCCCATCAGCGCCTTTTTACATGTATATTCAAGTGTATATGATAAGAGTCAGGAATACCGTCCGATTTTGATCAATTTTAAACTCGATCTGGGCCCAAACTTTCTGCTTATGTTACATTTGTATCAGCAGAGGCTCGCAGATCAAAGAAGCCGCTAATGACCATCGGTCACTGCCTTCACACAGGAAAGCGGATGTAGCGCATTCGTTGAACATAGATTTTCGGCCGTGGGCCGATGCGGCTGGATCGTTTTCGACCTGGTGTTAGGGTGGGTCGTTTAATCCTATTTTGATGGGTCGTTACGGCCTAGTCCCCCCCCCCCCCCCCCCCCCCCCCCCCCCCCCCAACAATATTTTTAACTCGTGATAATCATGATGATGATCTCTTACTAGCCCGTACCTGTTCAGCGCTGCAGTCAGTAGCCGCTTCTTGCACAAGTACAGTTAAAATAAACCCAAGACAAGATATTTAATACCGCTTGTTGAAAGCAGTGTTCTGCGTCAAGGGATTAGGTAGAAATATATTGTCTAGTGGGGCTAGTCCAATTTATGAGGATCCCTAGATATACCGAAATAAAACATTAATATGATAAGGGATTCTAATTTCTAACGATATAAAACTGAAATTGTAGTTTGGTTTCTTGTACCATCTGTAATCTATCCAATTTGAGTGTTACCACAATCAAATCTAAAGTGAACTATAAAATGCAAGATTCATGCACACAACGTCATCGATACGCTGTACCCTCGATGGTTCAAGTGTTTTTTTTTTTGTTTTTTTTTTGCTGTTGTTTTTCGTTTTGTTTTTACGTTCCATTGACTATGTGGGGAAATATTTGGGAATGAGGCAGTTTTAACAAATGCAAACAAATCCTGGTCAGTAATTATATCAACCAAAACCGGTAATGGACTGGTCCAACTTAAAAGAGTGGGATATTCCGTTCGGATTAAATGGGTTTATTGAAGTGTTGATTCATTTTGTTTACAGATATAGTATGTATGCGTTCAACCCAGACGAAGCTGCACAAACGCCGATTCTCGCAGGAACATTGCATCAAACATAAATTATTTATAACTTTCCACCAAACATTATTCCGAGCAGCGAATTTTCATGCGGGGATTTCTGCCAAAGATCAGACTGTATTTAACACTATTCCGAGCAGCGAAGGCGCATACGAGACTGTACATGTGCACATTCTAGCAATAACACTCACTGCTACATGTAATACAGAAATAGGATCTGATTTGTTTTATTCCAACTGCATTGATTTTTCGATGCAGCGATTGTACATGCGCGCATTTTCGCAAGAACACTCACTAGTACAAAATAATCAATCAAAACTGGGCACTTTTCTGAAATAATTATTGTGGACACAAGTAGGTGCTGACTTTCTTTTATTTAAATATTTATTTTTTATATAAATTTCCTAAGATCCGTCTGCATTAACACTACCCAGGCCGAGTACCGAAAGCTCAAACCAGATTGCACATGCGTGCATACTCGCAAGAACACTTACTGGGAAATAACTAACAAAATCGGGCAAAAGCTGTTTGTGGACAAAATAGATGCTGAAAAGAGAGGATTCCAGATCCGACTCCACATATCAGCCTTGGAGTTTGTTTCAGTACTAACATATGCAAATAATGTTATCAACTATGTGCAGCAGACGCCTTAAGCAAGCAGCATTTGGATGAACATATGGGCCGAAAATAAGGCGCATAGTCCCACTTGATGGCTGTGCATGCATGATTACTTCACGCATGTTAAATGCATTACGGTATATGCTACATTTATGTTTATATGAACAGCGAAGAACAGAGACCGAAGTTAAGTGGATGGCTGCGCTTACATGTTAAAAGGTTGTGATTGCCCAAATACTGTAGCATTTACATGCAATCTAATCAAAGAGCGACATGAAAGCGCCAGGTCATTCAGTTTATGACATGTATTCGTGACTGTGATATCTTCTTGCACGCGCACACTTGTGTTGGTTATACATGTAAGATACTTGCGACATCCAATTTCTGAGTACTAAGTATAGCCCCTGTATTAAACAGAGTAGCGTTTTAAAATTCTGAAAGGCAGGTTTTCTCATGAAACGGCTCATTTCCATTCATCGGAATACACTACGAGGCGTGGTTGACCTGATTACTAGCGATATTCATACGCGCATCACTCTGGTATACAGTTTCTATTCATAGAAAACAATGAAATAAGAGCTACTGTTCCTGAATTGACCGAATAACCGTTAAAAAGATTAGAATTATTTGTGTAAGTCTTCTTTACCCTAAATTAATTACAAATAAAAAAATAAATAGATCAAAATAATAATTATAAGATATAATTTATTATAAATAAAACAGATTGTATAATAAAAATGCATTTCGATTCGACCGTCAAAGACACACTTTCCCATGAAATGATTCTGTGTATAGCCCTGAAATTGTGTAACTTTCGACCGGAACTACTTGTGTAAGTCTCATTTAGCCAATTACAATTATAGAGACATATGAATGGTTAGGGACTGATTTGATCGGGTCTCAAAAATAGTAACATTCAAGGGAAGTCACTTAATGTGATAAAAGTGATTTTCCATACTATAAAGGAAAAAATTTGCTTCCTCTGGAAGCCAACTCTTTCCTTTAAGAGAAGTTCCCATTTTGAAAAGGGACAGAATTGAAGAGAATCATTGCTTGATCCAGTAGTCTCCCTTTGATGTGTGTAACTTTTTCAGCGTTCTGGCTACGCCATTGGATTCTGTTCAGCAGTATAGGACAAGATAGCATGTGATAAATGTTCTGAAGAAGCAGTCTGATCAGGGTCTTCCCTGTTCGCTATTCTGACAAGCATTTTATTAATTCCAGCCCTGATAACCAACATTTCATTTGTAATCAGAAAGAGAAAAGTGTTCATAATTTTAGAATATTTCCCTTAAGTAAATTGACCATACTTTCTGCAATAAAATTAAATTGGTAATATGTCTGATTGCAGATACATGTCTGAATGCAATCCAGGGGTTGAGAGCTCGATTCCGGCCCTGTCCCATATTTTTGTGGAGATTGATCATGAAAAAATTTCTACGGTCATTCTCCTCCCTTCCCCTGATTCGAGAAGGGTTGTTGTCAATTACAAGCTAAAGTATGTGCACGAAGTACTGGTTAACTGCTTAGTCAAGCTTGCCCAGGAAAATGTATGGTTAGGTGAACTGACCGTCCCGGCATGACCACAGCTGTTGACCAGGAGTTATGCATCAAAAGAAACAAACAAAAAAGTGTGGTTAGGTGAACTCATCGCTCCCACATGACCATACAATTGGTCAAGGGGCGAGTCTAAGGGAATACCTTTTGCTTGTGTATTATTATTCCCACCGATTGCCCCTGATGCGGGAACTAGCCTCAACTAGGTCCAATTTTGAAAAAAATGTTACCATCTTGCATATCAGTTTGAAGGGAATTAAAACTATTACAACTTGGCAAACAACTTGAGAATTAAACAAATCTATGGCACTTGTATAAACAGGACTTTACATGTAGGGCCTAAATTAAAATTTTATTTGTTTCCCCTTACCTGACAGACCATGAAAAAAAAGCCCTACTCAAATAAATTTATTTCAATTTTGTTTGTATGTTTAATTTTATTGCCTATAGTAGGACTATACAGTAAAACCTGCCTAAAACAGCCACTCAAAGATATACACAACAAAGGTCGTCAAGACAAATGGGCCCTAAATGCTGGCCGAAAGTATTGCAGAATGCTCCCTGGGAGCATTCTGCAATACTTTTGACCTGCATTATGCGATAATCGGTCTTGAAAAAACTATTTTTTGTCTTTTGTTGAGTGGTATTATGTATACAATTAAGTTTAAAGGGTATCCAATTTGAGAAGTTAAAAATAATAAATTTCCGACAGACCGACCCGTTCCAGTAAAACAGGGTCGGGTAAGGGGAAACAAAAATATTTTTAAGGTTGGCCTAGTTAAGAGTGTGTAACAGAAAAACATTTTATCTTATTTCTCAATCAAAACATATATTGTGGGTACTCAAAAGAACCGTCTCAATGAGACGATTCTTTTGGGCACCCCAAAACATATGTTAAAACTGATGGGTAAGAAAATATATACAATTGTTCACTGAAATTTTTTGTTTTATACCAAACCAATAGATATTGAAACAATAATTGCCTATTTTGTACATTGTGTCTGGAACTATAATGTTTTTGTGGAAGAGGCTTCTAAAACATTTCCACTCTGGATAGGCCCAATCGAAAATGTTAATATTATCAACAAATGTAGATAAAAAATAGTTAGAAACATAGTTTTTGATTGCCATTTGTTGCCTGACTGGTGACAATTGGCATTCAAAAACACTGTTTCTAGCAATTTTTGATCTGTGTCTGTTGATTGTTAAGAGCGTTATCGATTGTCGCATCTCCGGTGTGATTTCAGCAGACGACAAAAACAGGCAAGATTTGTTGTGATTGCCGCATTTAGGGTTATGGTGTAATTTGAGTCGGCTCTGTTTTGCAGGAGAAGTCCTATCATCTGAAAAGTCTGACGACTCCGACAGCAGCTCTGATGGTGAGGCAGACGATGACGACGGCGATGCTGGTGAAGTGTCGGGAACCGGTTCTATATCAGACACAGACAAGGACAAGTCGAAGAAAAAGAAACGTAAGAAGAAATTAAAACATAAGAAAAAGAAGAAACACAAGGAGAAGGAGAAGGAGAAAGAGAAAGTTAAAGAAGAAGAGAATAACGACCAGAATGTACTTGTTGTTAAAGAAGAGAAAAATAGTTCCAAGAGAAAGGTCTCAATTACTCCCAAATCAAGGTAAGTTGGGAGCTCCAAAGCAAAGAGGTGCATTTGAAGTTTCTATTATTTCTTTTATGAAGCTGGCCTTACTGTAAATTCGGAAATTTTCGCGAGGGTTTTATTTTCGCAAAACTTGACATATGCAAAGTTTCGTAAAAATCAAATCCTCCCGAAATGGCGAGATCAATCTGTCGTTTACTTTTTAAGGAAAGTCATGCCCTAGTCGTGAATTTTTTTATTCGCAAATATGTCCTATAACACTATTTGAGAAAATAAAATTCTCGCAAAATTTCCGGATTTACAGTATTTGTGAGTTTTTGATTTAACCTGAACCTCTTACATGTTTGAAATTAAATATGCAAAAAATCATATGAGCCTTGACGCGACAAAACCTGTCTTTGGGGTTTCCGACAAAGCGAGACTCAAACCAGTCTCCTCAGCTACAGAGACTAGCTAGAAGCAATAAATTTTGCTTGTGGCAAGTTTAGATATGATACTTTATATAGAGTGAATAACAAAGGTGCTGACCAGTCTGCACTGATGTGCAGGCTGGTCTGCGTCATTGTTGATCGCAAACCCCGAAGATGGGTTTTCTCGAGTCGAGGCCCATATTAGATTTGAAAAAATGATTTTCATTCCATTTGGATTTGTTCACCATATATATCAAAATGACCATTTACACGTACAAGATATAGTGCGATTTTATGCTATAATAAAGTCTTTATATATCTTAATAAAATTTCATGCATCTCATTATAATCTCCTTATCCAGTCAAATGACAGCACTGAAAGCTTTATTGATTACCTTCTTATTTTTCAACCGATTTCGATTATCATCCATAAAAATGTTTGTGTGCAAATGCCCATCTTTTTAAACACATTTGCTTTTTAATGTGCTTTCCCTTCAAAGCACAATTCTCTGAATAGGAAAACTTTTGTTGTTTGATTTTGTATGTTTTAACCATTAAAGCTCCAGCAAAATAACTGCATTTGAAAATGTCATCTGCTTAAGTCATCTGCTACTTATATTTGCTTACATTATTGACTAATGTAAGTATAGAAGCAAACAGTTTAGACCCAGATCAGACTGATCAGTCTGCACTGTTCATCTTAGAGGCTTCAAAAATGATTTAGCAGATGAAAAAGCAGACAACTTTAAGGGTTAAGAAGATTATGTCACTGTTGTAGATCAAAGTCTCCTAGTAAGAAACACAAAAAGTCCAGATCTCGGTCAAAAGAACGAAGGAAGAAATCTAGGTCAAGATCTGGGTCAAGATCAAAGGACAGAAGAAAGAGGTCTCGGTCCAGGTCAAAAGATAGAAGAAAGCGGTCAAGGTCAAAGGACAGAAGAAAGCGGTCTCGGTCGAGATCAAAGGATCGAAGAAAGCGGTCTCGATCAAAATCAAAAGACAGATCACGGTCAAAACATAAGCGCTCAAGGTCAAGAGAAAGACGCAAACGTTCCAGATCTAGGTCAAAACATCGAAGGTCACGTTCAGGGTCAAGATCTCGGAGGAGGTCACCGAGTCCGCCGCCTGATCCATTTTGGAGAAGCAGATACGGAAACTTTGATGCACACATGTTCATGAAAAGGTTAGTTTCCATGGCAACAGGTTAGTGGATATTCATAGTGTCTTCTAAGAAAAAAAAACAGGGGCTAGCCAATGTGATAATGATACTTATTGCATATGTTGCATACATTATAGGTCTAGATACACAACACTTTTCAGTGTACAGTGATTTTATTTGGTCATTTTTAAGGCCTTATATGGGAGTCCTTTTTATTTATTTTCCCAATTTCATGTATTTTAGCACTTATTTTCCCAATTTTGATAAAATATTTTCCCAAATGTGAAGGAAAAGGTATCTTCGTAAAATCCAAAATAAAATCCAAAATAAAATCACTGGTGTAAAATTGTGAATAAATTTCTTATCTATTAGTTTAAACATATGTTTTGGGGGCTCAAAAGAACCGTCTCAATGAGACGGTTCTTTTGAGTACCCACAACATATGTTTTGTTGAGGAATAAGAAAATTTTTAATAACACACTCTTATCTAGATTTGATTTTATTCTTTACATCCCATCAACAATCTTTCAATTACATAGGTACCGGTCTTCTTGGGTTAATCAGTACTAAGCTAGGATTAATGTGTCTTGCTCAAGGAGTGACGCCGGTCTCAAGTCAAACACTCTACCACTGAGCCAGTGCGCTCCCTATTCTTATCTAGAGGTCTCTTTGTAAAGTCAACATTTCAGAACAATGTTCTTTTGAGCACCCAAAACACATGTTTAAATGAATGGGTAAGGAAATTAAAGCAATTTTAGGTGCGCAAACTATCCTTATCTGGACCTATGGGAGGTACTTATCAAGTAAGAGCAGAGCTTGTCGTCAGGATGGTGCAGACCAATTTCACCATACAGATAGTATAATAAAATATTGTTAATTGGCAAAATGTCATAAAAAGACTCAAGTTGTTGTTTTTTCATCCTAGATACAGGGTTCCCACCAGCTCTGGAAAATCATGAAAAATGTTCCATGCATGGAAAAAATCATATTTGAAAAAAACCTGAATAATCAGCGAAAATCATGGAATTTTGTGAAATAATTTGACGAAACTACCAGTATTCAGAAAACAATCTGTCAGACACACAAAACTTGTGTGTCTGACAGCTAGTTTTCTGGCTACTGGTGGTTTCAAGTTTTAATTATTTCAAAATGCATGCATAGTCTACAAGCATGCTAATTAATATACATTACTGTTTCTGCATGGTGAAGATGTCGCTAAAAGCGGAGGTTGGAGGCCATGCATTAAATAGTAATGGAAATTACATTGTTGATCATGGAAAATCATTGAAAAATCACGGAATTGTATTTTTGAATCTCTGAAGGAACCCTTAAGATAGTAATGAATATTTTGCTTGATTTCAGAGAAAGAGAGCGAGAGAGAAGACATGGTAGATCAAGGTCTAGAAGTAAAACTCCCGATCGTGAGAGAGACCGGTTCCTAGCTAAGGAGAAGAAGAGAATGGAAGATCTCAGGCTCAAGATAGACAAGGCTAAATTACGGGAAATTGCAATGTAAGAGAACTTAAAAATTTTCCGATTTTTAGCCGGGTTTTTCGAAGAAAAAATCGGGTTATTAAATAAGGGATGATGGGCGGGCGGGCGGCGCGTTCTTTGTTAACGTTTAGGATAACCTTTTGGTTGATGCGATTTTACTCGCTAAGTATTAAACCTGCGTTCTTCAAATTTCACACATGGTTTCTTCAGGGTCTCTGCTTTCATGTGATGCCATGCTCTTTACAGTTGGTTCCCATTTTTTGGTGAAAAATGCATTTTTTGGAGGTAGGTATTTTTTTTTATATTTATTCTTATTATGTCTTATTGAACTCAGAAGTGCCAGAGTTCTATAAACAGGGATGTTGAAATACCCAACCTGGCCCCATTTCATTCAGGGTAAGTTAGATAATTCTATTGACTTGTTGTGAGCCAAGTTAAAATAAAATTTACAATTTTGTATTGCATATTTGGTAATTATTATGAAATCACATGTGTAGAAAAAGTGTGGATCCTGATCAGCATCTTCAGACAGATATGAGTACATCAAATGGAGCTATTATTGGTTCTCAATATAGGGATCAAACATGGTTATTCATGCATTAACGATCGCCAGGTCCTAAGCCGGGCGAACATCAATGCATTGAAAAACAATGTTGTTACATTCAACAAATTATATACACCAAAAAATGTATGATAAGTATGGATCTATATTTTGTAACAGTTTCACATTCAGCAGGTGGTTGGACGCCTTCATTAATATTTGTTTTCCATGTCCAATCTATATATAAAAGCGACAAACAGATCAGCTGTTGTAAAATGGAGTGGCTATGAATGAGTGTATTCAAGGTACCAAATCCGTGCATTAACAGCACATGAATTGTCTTGTTAATACATGGGTTTCAGCTCCTTGAAACAAGACTGTTAAACACATGCTGCATGGATTTTATGCAACAAAATAATTATTAAAGGAGCCGCGACATGAGACTTCCATCAATGTGGTATGTGCGACCAGCAAAGCCTCTGATCAGCCTGGGCATACGCGCAGTCTGATCAGAGCCTTCGCTTGTCGGTTAGATATTTTATGAGTGTTAAGACTTAACATCATTTGTAGTTTCTAAGCTTAACACGAGGCTGCACTGGCTCGTCTGAGTCTACACTTGTCAAAATGCCACATTGTTGGAAATCACATGTCACGTCTCATATAGTCATGTGTATTATACAATATTGTGTTTTACAGAAAAAATGCTGTTGAGATGGCCAAGTCTGGTGGCGGACCACAGGTTGATGTCACATTCAAATCTGGAGGAAAGTCTGTAGAAGAATTAACAGGTACATTTGTCTTAATTATTTGCCTAGAAGATAGGTTAAAACTTCCAAGTACAGTATAACTTGTGTAAAATGGCCACTCAAAATAGACAAAACAAAGATCTTAATGACAAATGGTAGCTTCATGATGGTCGAAAGTATTGAAGAATTCTGCAATACTTTTGACCTGCATTAAGGAATAATTGGTCTTGAAAACCAATTTTCAGTCTTTTTGAGAGTGGCCGTTAACACAGGTTTAACTGTATACCATTTGGTTGAAGAAAGATTATACTAGACTGCAGTCTATGGTACACCATCACATTGCAAAGGTTTTGTCAGGCCTGATCTGAATCCAAACAGTTTGCAAAGGTTATCAGCAGACGACAGTCACCACACTTGTAGACAAAGAGTTACTCCTCCATGGATTCGCACATAGAAAGGTGTCATAGGTTTAGATAAACAAAATTTTTGAGCATAAAATTGTAGATATTTTTTAACCCATCAGTTTGAACATATGTTTTGGATGCTCAAAAGAACTGTCTCATTGAGATGGTTCTTTTGAGTACCCACAACATATGTTTTGGTTGAGAAATAAGAAGTTTAATTTTTGGTACGCACTCTTAACTAAAGGCCTTAGGTGTTATAAAGTATATTTCATAATGTGAATTTCCATTTTCATCCTATCCTTGATTTATCCGAAGCAGACAGTATACTGTAGAATACATACAGTTGACAGTTCAGTACATGATCTCATGATACAGGGTTCGCACAGACTTGGTAAAGTCCTTGAATTTGACCTTGTCCTTGAAAACTCCTGGAATTTGAAAAAAAGTGCCTTTTGTTCTGGAATTGTCCTTGAATTTTGTAAATTGATCCTTGAAAATATGAATTAGTCCTTGAAAATATAAAATACAACAAGTCCTTTTGGATTTATGGGATATGTGAAAATCGCAAAAAATTTAGTAAAAATTGCTAGATACAAGTTGAAGAGCGAGGTGTGACTTGTATTCTATTGTATTCGATTTGTGCGGTAGTACCGGATTTTATCACCAGAATCAGAATTAAAGAAAAGAAGTGCGCCTTTTCACTTTGACGTTTCTGGCTGAATAATTTGCATTTTTTTTGCGTTGTTTTAATCAAAAATGGGAAGAAATTGAGTACTTGAAAAATGAAAAAAGTCCTGAAAAGTCCTGAAATATCCTGGAATTTTGTTTTCCCATTTCCGTACGAAGCCTGTGATAGCTTCTGTATTGTGTTGTAGATTTCTGTAAGCGGATATCATCAAAAGATGAGAGGAGGAGTCATTACCCCGACTCTAGCTCTGATGAGGAAGTCACCCAGAGACCGGCGACGGACGATGAAGATGATCTCATACATCATCCCTTCAAGGTTAAAGAAGCACCTATAGTCATGGATATCAAGGTAACCTCACACTCACAGATAAGATGATAATCTCACACTCACAGATAAGATGATAATCTCACACTCACAGATTATAAGAATCTATCATATTACAGTGATTTTTTTTACCTGCACATCCTGCATCTTTTGCGCATAAGTTTGTCTCTGGGATGCAAAGTTTTTATTTCAGCGAGTCCCAGGATGCAATTTTATTGCAGGCTTGTCATGATAAATAGTGTTCCAGACAGGCAGACACATAAGTTTGCAGTTGGACTCATTGATATGAGAAACAACGAGTCCCAGGACCCATAAGCTCAAAATTGTAAATGAATCACTGTCATAAGTGTGGGGGTGGTATAGAAAAATCTGTCCCGAGGATCACCGTTTGTCATCACTCGGCTTGCCGAGTGATGACAAATGTTGATGGCGAGGGAAGGAGTTTTCTATCCCATCCTCACACTAATGGTGGATTCTTTTTCTTGCTCGCCATTAAATACAGGTTCAAGACACATTTATCCTAGCTTAGTACTGGTTCAACTCAGGAAGACCCGTCCCTGTTTAACTGAAAGATTGTTGATGGGACGTAAAGAATCAAATCAAACAAAACAAATTAAATACTACATTTTCATATCTAAAAAGGCTCACAGAAGCTCCTGAATATGCTGAGATGCGACCTGATATGATGACGTCACTTTAACATGACAATGACGCTACTTGACGACTATGTGCATGAGTTCAAATACAACCAATGTACAGCCCTCATGTGACAGCCTGGGTAAGATAGCATGGGTAAGATAAGATTTTCTAAACCAGGATAAAATATCAGATACCCTTATCTGGTGTACAAGAATAGATGATACTGGGCTAGGGCCAAATTAAAAAGAATAAATGTATTAAGGGTAACAAGTCTGAAAAATTTTGGTAGGGTAGGTACACCTTATTTTTTTTCCACAAATACCTTTCAGAATGCATAAAATTTTATATTTTCCAGAAAACCTGAAATAATCCTAGGTTTCATCTTGTATGTCTCATTCTGTGGCATCTTCAAATCTTTGCATGCTGGATATTTTTTATGTTTTTGTTGTGGTCTGCTGATCTTTTTCAGAATTAACTTTTTCAAAAAATTATTTCAGGAACACTATCAGAGTCTGAGTGTCAAACACCTTTGATCCATATCAGGCCGGACGTTTTGTCCGGCCTGATCTGGGTCTAAGCTGTGTGCAAAGGTTAGCAGCAGACTAAGTCTCTGCTAGCAAGGAAAGATTTCTTATCTGGAAATTCATTGTTGATATCCCCATAAGTAGGTTTCCTATCAAGGATAAAGCTTGATATTTGGGTCTGCTCTCACTCAACTCTCATGCTTTTTATATGTATTATTATTAATGAACAACATTTATATATTTTATTATGTGAGCGCAGTGAGTCAGTGGTAGAGTGCTTGACTCGAGACCAAGGGGCCGCGGGTTCGAGCCTCACCGGCGTCACTGCGCAAGAACATTAATCCTAGCTTAGTACTGATTCAAGCGAGGATGACCTGTCCCTTTATAACTGAAAGATTGTTGATGGGACGTAAAGAATCAAATCAAACCAACAAATATATTTTATTATATTGTGTATCATGGAAAACTGAGCAATATCATAGGAATACTGTGGAACTTTGTTGGCCAAAGTGAGCCCTTGCATGAGGTTATAAAACTTATTTCATGCTCAACTCGGCTGAGTGTGAAAATAATCCTGTTCATAAATACCAGCATCTGACAGTTTTAAAGCAAGAAATATTTTTATGAGCAGTGGAAATTCATGCTTGAGTTGAGCATGAAAAGAGTTTTATAGCTTTATATTCTTATTTTAGCCAGTGCATGAGATTAACATGGTATTTGCGACCAGCAAAACCTCAGATCAGCCTGCGCATACGCGCAGTCTGATCAGAGCCTTTGCTTGTCGCTTAAGTATTCTATGATTGTTAAGCTACAGACTGAACACCATTTGGAGTTTCTAAGCTTAAAAGGAGGCTGCAGAGGCTCGTCCCAGTTTACACATGTCAAAATGCCACATTATTGGAAATCTCATGCACTGGCTCAATTATTTTGTGTCTTCATTATATTGGGGAAATTGTCTATGGGAAGCCATCTGTATTGCTCTAATTGACTACTAAGCATGTTTGATTTACAGAATGCCAAGCAGCTACCAAATGTTACGCCTGCTGAGAGACTGGCTCAAACTGGTGTGTTGCGACTTCAGTTTCCTGTCTCAAGTGGTTCCCAGCATCGTGAAAAAGAGTGGGTACCTGTTGAGAAACCTAATCCACAAGCAGGTAGGTGTCTTAGTTGAATTCTGCCAGAGAAAATCTGTTTCCTAGGTAAACATGTATGTGTCATATCATAAACAGCTTAAATAGCAAAGCATATATGAGCCGCGACATGTGATTTCCAACAATTTGGCATTTTGACAAGTGTAGACTCAGATGAGCATGTGCAGCCTCCTTTTAAACTTAGAAACTCCAAATGATGTTAGGTCAGTAGCTTAACACTCAGAGAATATTCAAGCAACTAGCATAGGCTCTGATCAGACTGCGCATAGTCTGGTCGGAGCCTTTGCTGGTCACAGGTACCACATTGTTGGAGATCTCTTGCCCTGGCTCAATTATATTGTGATAAACAGAACTATTGAGAGAAAATTTGTAGCTATTTTCTTATCCATCAATTTAAACATTTGTTTTGCGTGCTTAAAAGAATCCTAATAAATTATTTTTTTGATAGAGTACCAACAACATATCTTTGGTGGAAAAATAAGAAAATAAATTTTGACTACACATTCTTATTTTTGGAGACCTGTCATAGTACTTTATTTAGAGCACAGCGCATTTTTTGCAAATGATATTGTAACAGATTGAAATATACTCGTTGGATATTCTCTGGGTTCTATGGACAAAACCAAAACAATGATAGATGATAGATTGATGATTTAATTATGTCCTCTGAAGACTGAAAAGACACAATGATCAAGTATCTTTGAATGGAAATATATGTCGAGTATTGTCCACGATATACGTTGACAACAACACAAGTATGGCAAATGCATTGGAGCGTTGCAGTGGGCGCAACAAGTAGAAAATTATCACTCCCAGGAATATCTTTATGCATATCAATGGGGTTTAAGCTCCAATGTCCACCCCTGTTACAATATTAACCCTTTTTTGACGAGAAAGCTGTAAACAGATATAATGGCAAACAGTATAGACACAGATGAGATGCTGCTGAATGTGGCATCTCATCTTGGCCTGAGTTGTTTATTTAGGATAAAAACAATATCTTGGAAAGATTGGAAACATTTAAGATTTTATATTAAGATATAGCTTATATAATACAGTCACTGTGGTATTGTTATTCTGAGGGCAAATGTGAAAAGCTATTTGTGAGTTTGTCGTGTGTGAAGTATTGAAAAATGATTTTTATATATACATAGAATCTGAGTCATTTTTTTTCCAAAATTAAATCTTGCTGTTTTGTATGCAATAAATGAGAGATCTGTTTCCATTATAGTTCTTCAGTGTTAAACTTTTAACTTTTTCCTTGCTAGCGGAGACTTAAGTCATCTGCTGACAACCTTTGCCAACAGTTTGGACCCACACTGATCTGGATCCAAAGTGTTTGACAATCTGATAGTGTTCAGGACTGAAATATTTTTTTAAAAGTTAATTTTGAAAAAAAGTCCGCAGACAGTGAGATGATTACAAAAGCATGAAAAATGCCACAGCATGCAAGGAGCTAATTGCCAATTACCAGGCCTGATCTGGGTCCAAACTGTTTGCAAAGCAGACAACATTTGGCTGCTAGCAGGCAAAGTGTTAAAAAAAAATGCCATATATCTCATTGAAAATATTTCTCAATTTCAATAGTTGCCTAGGACCTAGTTAAGAGTGCGTAATGAAAAACTAATTTTCTTATTTCTCAACCAAAACATATACTCAAAAGAACCGTCTCAATGAGATGATTCTTTTGAGCACCCAAAACATATGTGAAAACTGATGGGTAAGTAAATATTGACAATTTTACGCTGAACATTTTGTTTATCTAAACCTATGTTTGACTTTGACAAATCAATGTTTGCAGTTACAGCTACTGCCCCACAAGGAGCTGGTGATCCTGCAGCAGCAGCAGCCCCACCTCCAGAAGTGAAGGTCTTTGAAGATCCACCACCAGAGGTAGGCTTCTCTTTAACTAAATTCAGGGCCTACCCTGGCTCAGAATTTGTTGTAGCCAACACTTTAGCCAAATTGTAAAAGTTGGAGCCAAATAAAATTGACTATATCCAAGGGTTAAGTTAGTAAGTAGTATCAGCAAGTTGTTCTGTATCTAACTCTTTACCCACTAGTGGCGACTTGTTGTCTGCTGATAACCTCTGCAAACAGTTTGGACCCAGATCTGGCCCGACAAAATGTCTGGATCCAAATTGTTTGACACCCTCATGGTAGCATCCAAAGAGTTAAATATGGCACAACAATAAAGTGTGAAGGAATAATAAAAGCAATTCTGGAATTTCGGAACATCCAAAAGCTGATCAAATTACACTTTTTCATAAATATGTAATTTTTCAACCACCTAGAGTGTACTTTTAGCTATTGACTTATTATTGTAGCCACTCTTCATTTTTAGTAGCAAGTGGCTACAATGGCTAATGGCAGGGTGAGCCCTGAAATTAGTACTACAAAGATATCCAGTACTGTAAATTAGGATATCAGTACTGTAAATTAGGAATTTTCGTGAGAGTTTTATATTCGCAAAACTTCGCAGATGCAGAGTTTTGTGAAAATAAAACCCTTGCGAAATGGCGAAAACTCTTTGTCCTATACTGATGTAGGTAAATCATGCCAAAGGCATGAATTATTAACATGGCAAATATGTCTTTTAACGCTATTGGTGAAAATAAATCACGCGAAAATTTTCGAAATTTACAGTATAATCACTATGGTTAGTAAGTCATGTGTAAAACACATTTGTTGCCTTGATCACTGTTTTTTGATAGCTGCTGGAAAGACATTCAAATATTTGTTAACTCTTTTCATTCTGGAAACCTTCAAACAGGAACTTTACTTTGGCAAGCAGTGAAGACACGGATGAAATGCTGTATAAGGCATTTTATCACTGCCTGCACTGTTTGCATTTAGATAAAAACAAATCTTCATAATTTAGAATTTTCTAGATGTGACCCCTTAGAAATACAAAATATGCCATTCCATACTTATTCTATCAACATGCATTTAAAAATCCAGCAGAATGAAAAGGAATTCAAAAATATTTTTTTAAACAAGCCAGTCACAGTTGTTAAATAAACAAGCCAGTGTTGTCAAACAAGCCAGTGTTGTTAAACAAGCCAGTGTTGTTAAGCAAGCCAATGTATAAAATCCTGTTACTTAATGTGCATGCTGGCAGAGAATGCTCAGAAAAGCCAGCATGTTCACTCAGTCTCGCCAGATCTTTCATGCTCATATACAGGCATAGGTCAATATTAACTCTCAATGAGAGGGTTCTTTTGAGTAACCTGAACAAATACTAAAATTGATAGGTAAGAACATATGCACAATTTTATGCTAAATATTTTGTTAATTTGGTCATGTGCTTTTGTTTGTTTGATTTGATTCTTTATGTCCCATCAACAATCTTTCAGTTATAAAGGGACAGGTCTTCCTGGGGTGAACCAGTACTGAGCTAGGATTAATGTACTTGCTCAAGTACACAAAGCAGTGACGCCTGTGAGGCTAAAACCGGCAGCCCTTCGGCCTCGAGTCAAGCACTCTACCACTGAGCCACTGCACTCCCACGTCATGTGCTTTTGAATGCAGAAGTTATGTTTTCCAGGAATATCATCCAAGTTAACTTTATTTCTTTTTCAGCCGATGGACATCAGTTCTATCATTGCTGAGAGGTTAAGTGCTGTAAGGAAGTTGGCTGAGAACCCGCACGATATGTCAGCTAAAACTGTACTCACTGCAGCACAGAAAAAGGTAGGCTTAATATCATAGCGTAAGATATTAGGCTTTTCTCTCTGACACCATTTAGCATTTTTCTGACTTCATTGTAAGAAGATTGTTGTGGTGCTCTTTAACCCTTTGAGGACTGTAACCTCTAAATGGGTACAGGTAAATCTGTGTCATTCTCAAAAGGACCACAAATTTGTTTTTAAGACCAATTATAGCTTAATGTAGGTCAAAAGTATTGCAGAATGCTCCATGGGGAGCATTCTGCAATACTTTTGACCTTCATTTAGCTACCATTTGTCATTAAGATCTTTGTTTTGTCTATTTTTGAGTGGCTGTTTTACACAGGTTTTACTGTACTTTTACAAACTGTGAAAAAGGCATGTTCAGTATCATAGCTAAAGATATTAGGCTTTTCTCTCACAAATCTGATAGCCAAGCTTAGCTCAGTGGGTAGTGAGTTTGATTGCTAATCCAGGGGTTGTGTGTTAAATCCCAGCCAGGCCCCATACTTTTGTGGAGAGTGATCATCATATATGTATTCTACGGCCATTTTCCTCCTTCTGCTGATTCATAAAGGGATTTTGTCAGTTACAAGGGAAAGTATGTGCATCAAGTACTGTTTAATGGCTTGGTCTAAGCTTGCCCAGGAAAAATTGTGGTTAGGTTAACTGAGGGTATCAACATGACCATGACCATAGCCGTTGACTGGTATGTTAAGCAACAAACCAAACAAATCTCCAATTTGCATTTTTCTGACTCCACTGTTAGAACATTGTTGTGCTCTTTATAGCATCAACCATTCAAATGAGAGCCCACAAATATTTTGAGAGAAATAAGAACATCTGTATTTTATTCCCTATGCTGAAAACTTTGATAAATTATTCATCAAATTCAGGTGCCATATATATTTTAAAAAGGCACAGTAGGTTAGCTCCATTGTTTCACAAGTAGATTTATTAAAAAGATAATCAGTCTTTCTGAAATATGGTGAAATATTTTGGTATATTGATTGATACTGGATTTAAAATCATGGATTCAAGGATCTTGATCTTTTAAAATTTTTACCCATTTGCCATTTCACAGAAATTCATCAACACCATTTGTTTTCTTCTTTTCAGGCTAGTCAGTGGGCCAATGCTAGGAACCTTCCTGGTCAGTTCATAGGTAGTACTGGGGCCAATATCATGACTCAAGAGGAGTTGATAGGTCCAGACAAGAAAAGACAGGCTTGGTTAAAGAAGGTACACTCTTTTGTTCTCAACTCTTTACAATTCAACTCATTTGGTCTTGACTTGCTCTTAAATGTAAATTTAAATGTTATTTAAATATTGGCAGACTGACATAAAGATACAAATTCTGATTTTTTGTTGTTGAATTCTCAGCTTATTTAGCTGCTTTATGAATATTTTCATTTATTGAAGATATAATTTCTGTATTATTAAGAAGGACAATCAGTTATACTTTTCTCTATTTTCTGCATGCTAACTTATGGTGATGGTGAAATCCTTATTTTTATTAATAAATTGTCAAACAGCTTGAGGGGGCGCCTAAGAAACCAGTGTAGATTTAAAACAGAAGCCAATTTTTCAGTTTTTGATCAGGCCTACACTGTTTTCAATAAGGTATGGAACTTGTCAATTGGTCAAGGAGCAGCTAGATAGTGAGGAAACCTGTTTGTGTTGTACCCAGTCAGGGATTTTTTGGTGTTCTCAGGGGCTGAAATTCAGCCCCAAATTTCAGCCCCTTTCGCATTTGAATTTAGGCGACTTTTTCCCAATTTTGAAAAAAAAAAATTGCTTCTTTTTTTTAAAAAATATTTTCATTCAGTCACCACACACACAAGCTACATGGTTGCAATCCACTATCATTGCATCTTATTTCTCCTTCAATTTAATGGAAAAGTGTGTGCAATAGCTAATTTGTTTTCCTATTGACCAAAAATGACATAATTGTGCACTATAACAAATATCCAATTTAGGGGTTTACCACGCTAAATTTCCCAATCTAAAAGGTCCTATGGCCCCTTCCCAATATTGATCAAACAATTCCTGCCAGGATATGAGAAATAGGAACGGACCATTTTGCCAATTTTCTCAGTCTGATTAATGCCACAGACCATTCTCTTTATGTGTTGAAATTTTAATCAAACTTTGGTGGATAGTTTCTTTGGACTTGTCAAAGAGCTTAATAGGTTTTGATTTTGATGGTCTTGACCTCATTTTCAAGGTTTTGCCTTGAAAAATTAGCTAGTATTTCTAAAAAAAAATTTGGAGAAGTAGGGAGCTCATTGATTTGGATGGTTATGCTTTGATGATGTAACCTTATTTCCAAGGTCACCTGCAACCATATGGTTTGATTTAAGGCCTCTAGATATTAGAGTGCGTAATTAATTTTTTTTCTCCATTTCTAAGTCAAAACATAAGTTGTGGGTACTCAAAAGAATTACAAGTCTCAATGAGACGGTTCTTTTGAGCACCCTCTAAAATGGTAAAAATGATGGGTAAAAATATTTACAATTTTACACTATTTTTTTTTGTTTATTTTGGGACCTATTCAGCCAAAGTTTGCACAATGGGTGGGGACATCTGTTTTCTTTGGATTTTTTTTTCAAGTCGATAACTGGCCTCGAGGTTATTAAAAAAAATCATGCTCAACTCAACTGAGCATGAAAATTAGACGTAATAAAAACTAAAATACAGAAAAGTTAAGATTTTTTTGCTTGAACTCTCTCAGATATTGTATTTATCCTGCTAATAAATGTTAAAATGCCAACAATTGTTGGCATTTTAGCATTTATGAGCAGGATAATTTTTGTGCTCAGCTGAGTTGAGCATGAAAAAAGTTTTATAACCTCAAGGCCTGGTTTTGCATGCTGAAGCTGCTTAGTTCTTAAGGTATTTTCTGTAATTTTAACCGCGAGAGTTTCGCTGTAAAGTTAAAAAGATCACTAAATTGACATTATCTGTTGTCCTGCAAAGCCCAGATCTCCTTAGAAAACAGTGTTAATCCAATTGAGCTTGCTTCTGAAAAAGCTATTAAGGTTCCACACTGCATTTTATTTGGCCTGTAAATTTATGGTAATGGGTGGAATTATGCAGTGGAACTTCCTGGAAGGTATGAATGCATATTAATACACTGAGCAAAATTTCTTATTGGTCACCTGGCATTTTAACGCTAGTTTTGAAAGTAAGATTCGGTTATGCAAAATGCATGCTACAATGATCAACCAAGGCTTTGCCAAGACTGCAGGTCATTTCATTTAAAAATGCTTGGTACTTCTTGCACTGACGATGCTAGAGTAAAGGTACCCTCATTTCAAAAAGTCACATTTTTTCTACAATATGAAATATTCCACAGAGATGCCATCCATTTGTATTTTTGTTTGTATGAAGAAGTTTCTGACTGCAGTGATTAAAGTCAAACAGGCTTCAAATGATTTGCTGCAATCAGACTCCTCTTTTCTTTTACGTAATAGCATGAAGACAAACACTACCAGCAGCTAAGTCATAGAAATTCAGCTTTATGCATGCAAATTAAATGGGAAGTTCGCATTGTTCTGTACGCCAAGTTATCTGCGACATGGCATTGAAATTTTCAGCTATTATTCATTACTACTAGATGCCACTGTTCAAGTTTAGAAATGGAAAAAATAGTGCAAAGTACCGTCAAGTTGACTTTTTAAGTTTCACATTCAAACCGGAAGTGTGCTGCAGCAGTAAAATGTTTGTCATCACAAAATGGACGAATCAAGGTATATTCTGTTTGGGCTATCTTGTTCAGATAAAATTAGATGCATACAAAAATTTTAGCAGAAGCTACTAATGAATTTCAAAAATCTCGAAAAATGTGATATTTTTAAAAATGCGTAAAAAATCTACTTAATCAAAATTTCAAGTGTTTGGTGTTTTTTGAAGTCGCCTAGACCAGTTGTTACCAAATGCACATTAATTTGATATAAAACTTCACTCAAATTATTTTTTCTTGAAAAAACCCATATTTTGCATTTATAAACCCCCAAAAAATGTGGATTGAAAGACAACTTTTCTGAAATACCGCTAAACCTTTGCCCAATAAACTGCAAATTTTTAGGCAAAAATTCATTTCAATGCTATTAGCGCTTGGTCAAAAATAATGAGTTTAAAAAGTGACCAATTAGAAATTTTGCTCAGTGTATACTTAGAATATCGAGTGTTAAAATTCTGATCAGGGTTATAACTTTTTACATTCCAGTAGGTCATTTTATATCAAAATGGAGGTTGCTCCAATTTTAGGCTGACCTTTTATAAAAGTGCATAATAAGAATTACTTTTCTTATCTGCTGCCATTCACTCCGATATGTACTTACAAACATGAAATGATGTATCAATAGAAAATTGAATAATGAGCAGTCAAGACTGAATGATAACATAAAGTTTACTTTCAGGTTCTAGTGGGGAGGAGAATAGGTCTGTGTCCAGCACAGTGGAGAGAAGACCCCTGGAGGCTGTTCAAGTGTTACGGTTGTTCATACTTCCTCTCTCAGAGAGGGGGTTCAGAACAATTAACACTTAACAGCCTTATCTTAAACACAATGTAGACAAAATGACTTTCAGCTTTTGAGTCTTTATTGATGTTAGTCAAAATTCTTGTCCGGCTGAAATGGCCCAGAGGTTATACAATTTTTTTGGTACTCAACTCAACTGAGCATGAAATTGAACTTGATTATAAATATTAAAATGCCAACAATTGTTGGCATTTTGATATTTATTAGCATGATAAATAAAACATCTGAACATCTGAAAGCAAGAAAAGTCTTTATTTTAAACATTTTAGATTTTATGAGCATTTGAAATTCTATGCTCAGTTGAGTTGAGCGTGAAAAAAGTTTGATAACCTGGGGGCCAGATTTATCCTTTCTTGAAAACACTGTAGATCCAGATCAGCTGGCTTCTGACAAAGCTATCTGATCAGGTTCCACTCTGATTGAAATACATGCATACAACTAGAATGCTGCAGTTTTACAGAATAAAAAATGGGGAGAGGTGTAGTACATAAAAATATTCAGCAATGCAAGAGTTAAGATGGGCTAAAGTTAGTACAACTTTGAATTTGATAATACTGGTTGTTATAGATGTACACTTGAGCTGTGTGTTGTCTATTAATGACAACTTTATGTTGCAAATCAATGTAATGAAGAGGGTTGTCTCATATTTGAAAGTCATTCTGTTTACATGACCAGCTGCTCATGCTTAATGAGCCCTTATTACTATGTAACTTGTGTATAAATGGATCCCAAAATCTAATGTAAAAGATGTTGAAATTGTTATTACATGTGCAC
This sequence comes from Loripinus fragilis, assembly GCA_964019695.1. Classification (NCBI taxonomy): domain Eukaryota; kingdom Metazoa; phylum Mollusca; class Bivalvia; order Lucinida; family Lucinidae; genus Loripinus; species Loripinus fragilis. Next base: position 108,532,036 of record OZ026517.1, read on the forward strand.
TTAATAATGCATACTCCCAGGTCTGCTTAGCAATATGTACATGTTTTAAGGGCTCATTTTGCATGACTCAGCTCATTAAATTAATTTTTACAAAATAAAATTGTCCCTTTAATACCATTTTTCAACCCTTCGATGTGTATTATCTACTCTACTTGTTTTATACACAACTGTTGGAACTTCCTTATGCTTGGGATGTTTTTTTGGGTTTGAAAAGAAACACTCATTATATTTTTTATCTAAAGCTTAATGCCTACGCTCCCTTAGTTTAGGGGCAGCTTACATGGACATGTCTGCTTGTATAGATTTAACAAGTTAGTGTGTCCATTTAGAAGAAAGAGTGAACACGTCAGAATCATTGACATGAATATCGGGGCCAAGTTGAAATGAATTTTCGACAAGATTACCAACACATAATAAACCATTTCATGAGCTAATTGTAGTTTTTTGAATTTCTGTTAATATGCTTGTCCAGTTTTTGGTTTGCAAACAGTGAAGTCTCTGGCAAAAGACTGTCTGTCCATATCTATGCGAGATACGGCTTAAATGAAACATATATGTGGTTCTAGTTTCCCTACCTAACCTCATTTTTAAAGCCTACCCTAAACAGGGGTCAAAAATATTTCATTAATGCACTTGTCATGCAGGATGAGTGACTTACAATTTTCACTCATCCTGCAAACACATGCACTTGTCCTTTAAAAGCATATGCAATAAAGAACACAAGGGAGTAATATGTAATATGACTTCCTCAAGTAATTCTTCCCAAAGCACTCGTCCACAGGACAAGTGCTTTGGGTAGAATTACTTGTACTTTCTAGATTTCACCTGCAGGGATGAGAAAGTTCTGGATTGATCAGGAATTCCTGATTGAGCACTGGCATATGATGTGTATAATGTCAATGTAAATTTGGTTGAAATTTAGTTTTAATTGTTGAATTGATTTTACCATAGATTAAGCATAAACTGAGTGCTTTCTATTGGTATTATGTTAATTTAAGCTTTTAATAAGTGATCTAAAAATCTCTTTGGCTGCAATCAGGATCCAACAGACAGGTTTTCTGGATTGAGAATGTCTGACTGTTCTCATCCCTGCACCTGTAGTTACGAGCGGACGAGTGGAATGATTGTCCCCTGCTAAACAATTAATAGGTCTTCAAGAAATAAGACATATAAAGGGCATTTTTTCAGTTTTTGTCACTATTTTCTGTGTTAAATGTTTTAATGTAATTAAATAATTTCCCTATATACCTGCCCTAAATTTTGTTGGTATGAAACAGGAACCACACATATATTTCATTTTGGCCTAAGTACCAGTTTCAATACAGAAGCTATGTTCTGGAGTTTGTCTGAAATAAATTGGCCCTGATATTTTTGTTGGTGCATTTTTTTCAGTCTGCTTTTGAATTTCATTCCTCTTGGAGATCAGTGGCATATCATTGGGGTATCACCAATATTTACACACACCAGCCATAAATATCTAGACTACATAGACCTAGAAAAAGAGACATTTAAAAAGTAACACTAGTATTATCTTGTGATTTTTGGCTTTTTTGTTGGAAAAAAATGAGACCGCTATGTGCAGTTGTTTAGTCTGTACTGAAATAAAAATAAAAACAGACAAAAAACAGAGAAAACAGCACTTTGTATTTAAGCTAATACCATACTGGCCTTTAGTTAAGAGTGTGTAACAGAAAAATTATTTTCTTATTTATCAACCAAAACATCTATAAATTATGGGTAATTTTTTTTTACAATTTTACGCTGAAAACTTTTGTTTATCTAAACCTGTGACCATAATCTTTGCTTAAATGTAGTACACAAAAAATATCCAGCAAGACCAGCATAGGTCAATTCCATAGACCCCATGCAAAACAATATAAAAGGAAATACTATTGAAAAGACAAAGTAGGCTGCATTGGTGTATAAGGAAGCGTAGTCTTGAGTTTGTGGTTGGCAACTTGTGTGTGATTGGTGTTGCCTCAGTGAGCCTTAAGCCTATTGCACACAGAATGGCTAAATTCCATTGAGTTTGTATCAGTCTGAGTGTATTAGAGCTGATTAAGGGAGAGTGTGGTACACGAGAGAGCAAGAACCACCTCATGTATCAGACTCTGATGCCATGTATTATCGTAGTAACTGACTGTATATGGTGTTGTAAGATAATAACTAATTAATGATAGCTGATCTAGTATTTTCATAAAGTGATAACCACTTTATTTTTGTAGCCCTGGATGAATGGGTATCAAAACCCATTTGTATTTATGAATATCAGTTTTTTTTACACAATATTCAGGCCTCTAGATAAGTGTGTAACTAAAAAGATTTTTTTATTTCTCAACCAAAACAATTATTTTGGGTTCTCAAAAGAATTATCTCAATGAGACAGTTCTTTTGAGCACCCAGAACAAATGTTTAAACTGATGGATAAGAAATATTCACAAGTTAACGATCAAAATAATTGTTCATCTCGACCTATTAAAGATGCAACTGAATAGCTGTCACTTCTACAACATATACAATTCAGTTACAATAAAGGAGGGGCAATGAAATTCACTTGCAGGTTTTTATTAGCTCACAGTACAGCTTTACAATGTTAGTGACTGCGGGAAGACGCCCATGAAATCTTATCGGTCACGTCTTGACATTATCTGTGGTAAGTGGACGTAGCAGTAGGTCTCATTTCATAGTAAATACACTTGTATACAACTCATCCATTCAGCTCTGCCAATACTATTGGTACCATGTTTATTTGGCTAAAAGACTGGTTTTCCCTTTCAAAAATCTTTATTGATATATATATTATATAAATATTACATTCCCTGCGTGGGTGATAGTCGAAAATATCATCCCGAGGAATGTGATTATCAACCGAGGCGCAGCCGAGGTTGATAATCATATTTCGAGGGATGATATTTTCGACTATCACCCTAGCAGGAAATGTAATATTTATTTTATTATACCGAACAGAACATAAGATCCCTTATTTTCTGAAGTACTTCTCTTACTCAATATACCTATCATGGTGAGGGGAGATCCGAAAGGAAAATAATGAACAGCCTTGAATGAAATTAAATCTTCCACAAAAATGGTTCTTCTTTAGCGACCTTAATGTTCGACCTTATCACTGACGTCCCGTTTAACAAATTACGTCATTAAACTGATGACGTCAAACTTAATATCAAGCAGCATCATTTTTAAAGGAGATACTGCACATGAGGCTGTTTTGATGCAAAATAGAAAATTTCGTCTTATCGGCTTAAATTTGGTCTTAACTTGTTCCTCTTGTCCTAACTAAGAAAACGAGTACCCACACTTTATGTTTCTGATCATTAACTGCGAAGTTATTTGGAGTTTAAAGTCGCCAAATTATGCGTCATGTCCGCCATTGCTGTTGAACGTCTCCTGACGTGAGCGAACCGTACGCGCATCGGCGTTGCGCATCATGTGACCGCCCTGATATTTTATAATATCACCCACTGCTATGGCAAACAAGTGGCAGTATTCGCCGTCGCTGTAGCAACGGGTGATATTATAAAATATCAGTCGTTCGTCTATGGAAGTTTTGTATGGGGAATTCACGTGAGGTATAATAAATTTTTTTATGTGTTTGGTGATTTTTTATGTTATCTTAGAAGTGTCACCCATGATATAGCAGAATCAAACATGTCAAGATTTAGGGGATAACTGAATTAAGAATTTTCATTTGGGGAGGTATATCGTCAGATATACGGTCAAAAACTTAGTTTCACAGGGACACATGAGCGGAGCTGTAAAACATGATTTCTGACAGTATATGTTATATTTTTGATTTAGTTTGTTTGATTTGATGCTTTACATTCCAGTCAACAGCTATGGTCATGTTGGGATGGTCAGTTCACCCTAACAACACTTTTTTCCTGGGCAAGCTTGACTAAGCGGTTAACCAGTACTTTGTGCACACACTTTCAATTGTAGCTGACAACAGCCCTTCTTGAATCAGTGGAAGGGAGAAGAATGGCCATCAAAATTAATTAATCTCCGAAAGTATGTGACTGGGCGGGAAAGAACTCGCGACCCCTGGATCTGCATTCAGAAACGTTACCGACTGCGCTATGCGGCCCATTTTTAGATTAAGTTTGGAAGAGGAAAATCTATGCCTACAAGCCAATTAAAACCCATTCTTTTTTGTCTATTTTACTTAATCACATTCTGTTTGATATTGATAAAGTGTTGTTGTTGGGATTTCTAAAGCAGTTGAATCCCATATATCCCAAAATGTTTGCATTACAAGTGTGTTTAAGCCCTTGGAAGACTGAATTTACAAAGTTAGCAGCAAATGCTCTTGACTTATTATTTTTTCAATAATTTGTGTTTTCCTAGTGAACTAGACTGATTGTGGTTTGGTTATTTGGAATGCCAAATGTTAAAAATTATTCACAAGACATTGTGATGATCAAATATGAAAAAGCTTTAAACCTGGAGCTGCTAACATTGTAATCTTGACTTCATTGGCTGGGTTAGCATTAAATGAGTTCTACTGCTGTGTCCGAGTTTGATGGTTTGTGTATATGTAAATGTTATACAGGCTAAGTATATTACTATGTATTAATCCATTTTTACGCAGATGTTATTTTTCTGAAGATAGTTCTCAATTATTACTCCCCCTCACATGCCGCTGATGGTTTTCTCTTATTGAATTTTAAGAGGCTTCCCTTTGTTATAGGTTCTAAAATATAATTTAAGTGTGCTCGCAATCTTTTGATACATAAAACAATTTTTTTTTTGAAGACAAACTTCGAGAAGCTTTTGCACTTAGTGAAAATGCTGCTCACAATTTTTTAATTTAATAAAAAATCTCTATTTTAAACTAATTTATCATAATATTACTTTTTTGGCTTGGGTAGATCCTCTACAAATATAAGCATAAAACACACTTTATCACTTTATTTGATCCAGAATTTATATTCTTTTGTCCCAACAGGTGTGCCAAAATGGTTTGGGGTTTGTGTGTGTGTGTGTGTGGGGGGGGGGGGGGGGGTGTAGCCGTGCAATTCTTATGCAGTCTGAGGGAAAAGTCCTTCCAAAAATATTGTATTCCAGTATAGATTTGACTGAGATAATTTTATGTCCGAGAAATGCCATTTGTGAGGACTTTGGTCTCTGACATTTCATTCCAACTAAATAGCAATTTGGATTTTCGGTATTTTAACCCTTACTCCACAATAAAGTCTTTTGACGCCTTTGAAATATCATGTATTTGAAAATACTATGGAAAATGGAGCATTTGCTCTTTTGGAGCAAATGCTCCATTTTCCATAATATTTTCAAAAATATTCAAAACTAATTTTTTTTCTTTAATTTTTTCAATGTTGTCTGAAAATAGAAAATGATGTCATGATCTAAAAATAGCCTATGGAGTAAAGGGTTAAGCGGTATTTGTGTCAAAATCATCTACTTTTCTTCCTCAGATGAAAAAGAAACAAAGATTAAGAAAACGAAAGTTTAATGAGAGATTTTCGACGGTAGTTGTCAAAAAGATTCTCCTTCGAAGTCTCAGTATTGTCAGAAAGGTATGGAAGTTAGATTCAAAGAACACTAGTAGGTTGTTGTTGTCATGTTCAAATTACAGTTCAAATTTGATGATTCAGTTCTTTTTGTTCTTTTCGTAAAATTTGATAACCATACGTTTTGGGTGTAAAAAGCATTTTACCATGGGCTATGGAACCATTTGAGAACAGCTTAAAAAACATATAGGATCTTTCTTCATGTGTCCATTTTAAACAAAAATTTGGAGCGTAATTTTATATTTTCTTACCAATCAGTTTTTCATATGTTGTAGGTGCTCAAAAGAACTGTCTCATTAAGATGGTTCTTTTGAGTACCCACAACATATGCTTTGGTTGAGAAATAATAAAATAACTTTTAATTACACACTCTTATCCAAGGCCTGCATTTAAAATATCTCTTCCAAGATCAGAGAGAGGCTGATGGGTAATAGCAAATTTTGTACCTATTCTATATAGTTGAACATAGCTTCAGCATGTCATTGTCTGTAACTGCTTGTACATAAAAAGATGTACTGATATCAAATATTCACAGTTATCTAGCTTCATATAGTTTACAACTAAATTTTTGTTCTTTGAATCTGCTTTCACACCTTTTAAGCTCACTTTTAATGAGCATATAGATTGGGGGAAATAATGAATCTTCTTTTACTGAGATAAAAGTGATAAAAATAAGTCTCCAGATCTGGCTTATACGAGGGATGTCCCAGTAAATCGTGGACTTTTGTTATAAAACGAGATTGTCTATCGGGAGTTCTATGAAATTTGTATGATATGTGAATATACATCTACGACACATTTGCTACAAATATGGATGTAATCATAGTTTAGATAACAAAGTTATGAACCTTTATTTGGGGGTATCTCTGTGTATGCGGAGCACATCACAAACTATTTTGCTGTATTTTCAGAGAGAGGAAGTCAAATGTTTTGACTCTACTCTTTTTAAATAAGATTAAATGGTGACAAATATTACCATATATTTGTTGAGTAAGTCTCCCTGGTTTCAGTAAAGACTAAATAGTTGGTTTAGATATGTTAAGCAATCAAACAAGCGTGATCTTTTAGATTTGATAAGAAACAACATATTTACCATTAAAACAACTTACAGGAAAATAGCATGCGTTCCGTTAAATTGACGAAAATGAGCTTGTCTTTGTGATATTACTAAAATAATTTTACAAAAAATCCATTTTACGACACTAGTGACCCTTCGACCAATCATTTAACATTAAAAGAACGTAGTTTTAAATGATTGATTAGCTAAAAATTGTTGAAAGTCTAATTTTTGCGCCAAACCATTCTTCTAACCTTAGCATTTTCTGAAAAATAAAAATGTAGTATATATGTAAAATCATTTATAAAATCAATGCGAATGACCATAAACATTTCAAATTTTCTACACTTTACCTTGCATGGTTACTAGTTGATGTGGTAATGCATTGTTTAAAAAAACAAAAGCGAACTTTGATTTGATGTACACTACCTTTTGAACTAGACTAGTTTCATTACACAAATTTTGACGTGCGCCGCTCACGATGACATACTGTCAAGTAAAAGTTCATAAATTTGTTATCTAAAACTGCGATTCTATCCATATTTATACAAAATGGTTCCCATAAGTATATAAACACATCATGGACATATCATTGAATTACTGGTACACAGTCTTGTGTTATAACAAAAGTCCACGATTTACTGGGACAACCCTCGTATATCACTTCCATGACATATTTAAGGGATAACTGTATTTTCATTTGGGGATGTTGTCGGATAGTTTTACTGTGACACGTAAGCAGAGCCGTAAGACGTGAATTCAGACCGTATATCCAACAATATACCTCTCCAAAAATGAACATTTTGAATATGGTTATCCCCATTCTAATGCACTTCGGTGCTTGTTTATGGTTAACAACTTTGTTTCATCTCAAATTGCAACATTGAATGATGTCAAATTATTTCAGACGGGAATTTGCGTTTATACCATTTCAAATTTCTAACGTTATTCATTCAGATGTTGTGTTACAATAACAAGTGCATTAGAATGGTTACTCGATGAAGATTATGACAAACTGTATAAGCCGTACATGAATGAAATGTTTTGTTGCATACTCCAGGCATAAATCTTGATATCCTGATTGGTACTTGAGGGGCCAGTGGTTAGAATTTCCAAATAACAATGTATTTCCTGTCTTTGAAGATTATTTTTATTTAAGCAAACAGTGCAGACCCTGTTGAGGTGTAGTATTGTTGGGCATCTCATCTTGTTTTGTAGATCACTTCTATGGCATATTTAAGGGAAGATCCACAAAATAATTAAATATTGGACACTTGTAAACAGTGAGGACACTTACAAAAGTGATTTAACAAATACAGCAAACAGGTTATTTGGGAAGTTCTGACTAAGGACAGATTTTTTTTATTAGTTGATTTACGGTAAATTTTTTTCAGATTTAGGGTCAAGGGGACAAAAAAAAATAAGAAAGCTCTGAAATGACCAGCTGACTGGTCATTTCCAGAGCTTTCTTATTTTTTTTCATTTTCAAAGCTTTTTTTTATACCCCCCGCAAACTTTGTTTGTAGGGGGTATACTGTTTTCACGTTGTCCGTCCGTCCGTCCGTAACGCTTTGTTTCCTTAATAACTCGAAGAGTCATTGCTGGATTTTCATCAAACCTTGCAAACATGTTCATATATGCAAGACAAATACTTTAGACAAAAAAGTAAGGGCTAGGGGCCAATTCTATTAGAGTTATTTCCCTTTGTAGTTCTAAATGGCTTTTAATATAGTGCTTTATGCTTATGCTATTATAGGCCATACACGGGCTGATCAACTCCTACCACAGCTTTTGATGGAACAATTTGATACTTTTCCTATACAATGTAGACACATTGAACATATGCATGAAGGAGTTTGGTTCAGAAAAGATAATTTTTGACGAAATGACAGCTGTGAGAACTTAGACAATTTTTCCCTTATTAGGCTTTTGTATATGCATAGATGGTGCCTTCATGGGCCGATCAACTCCTACTACAGCTTTTGATGGAACAATTTGATACTCTGTTGATACAATGTAGACACATTGAACATATGCATGAAGGAGTTTGGTTCACAGAAAATAATTTTGACAAAATGACAGCTGTGAGAACTTAGACAATTATTCCCTTATATGGCTTTTGTATATGCATGGATAGTGCCTTTATGGGCAGATCAAGTCCTACTACAGCTTTTGATGGAGCAATTTGATACTTTGCCGACACAATGTAGACACATTGAACATATGCACGAAGGAGTTTATAATTTTTGTTTGCACAGATTCTACTGAAATCTTCTTATCAAAACTAAGGTCTTCTTGTTTGAACTATAACTTGCCAAGTTTTTTCACTGACTCTTACTGTGCGGGGGGTATCTAATAAGCATTGCTTATTGACTTTTTTCATTTTTTTTTTTTTAAATATCTCCAGAACAAAGAGTTGAACAAGTTAAGTTAACCAACAGTCTGTATTAAATCTTTATTCTTGCATAGATATCTATTCGTTTAGCTGTTTACACCCATTGTCAAATGAACAAAAATCTATGTTCAAATCAGGAGATTCACGTGCTGTTTGAACATGGGTCAGAACTTGAAAATACTTAAATGAGCCCTGCATTATTTGCATGACGTTATACGGAAAGCGCTGCGGACCGGACTGATCATTTCGCCGATGTTTTTGCTCGCGAAAACGTTGCGCACGGTTATGACGTCATGACGTTCAAAAGTACACAGCCGACGCCATTTTGTTTAGAGAAATCCAGTGTAAGAAAATGGACAATTTAATGTTTTAGCAGCGTTTTCAATGCGAATTGGGCTGGAATAATGTAAAATATGCAAGAATAACGATCACACATGTTTGTTTCATTGCATTAACACTTGCCGGTCCCTCGGATGATGCTGAACACTCGGCCTATCGGCCTCGTGTTCAAACAGGCAAATGTTGATGCATAAAAAACATGTGTGATCCCTATATTATTTCTAGTATGGGCAATCACTTTTAACAGTGTCACTCAAAAATACACAAACAGAACCTCAAAAATATATTATTTTTTTCAACAAAACAAATAATATTTAGAGTTAGCAGATAAAATAAAAAAATAATTTTAGAAATTAGATTTTATTTTTTTCTACTCTCTGGAAAATTACAGTAGGAGGGTTGTAAATCAACTAATAAAAAAATTCTGGCCTAACACCCCTTTTGATGGAAAATGGACAAGAAAATTTAAAAAGCAGAATAGAGGATATAATTCTGCAGTTATATGTTGAGGAATTATTATTGAGAGATTACAATGTGTTTTATTCAGGATGTATTCACTAATGCTGCCCCAGTGAAGAGCGGAATTGGTATGTTCCTTCTACAAAGAATGGGCTGGAAGCAGGGTGAGGGCCTTGGCAAGAACAACGAGGGCCGGGTAGATCCCCTACTCCTAGATGTTAAAACTGACAGAAAAGGTAGGTCAAATTTTTTTGCATGGTAAAGATATGCCAAGTTATTTTTATCTAGGTTAGACAGTGTGATAATGTTGCTTGTCTCATTAATTTAACTCTTTCCTTGCTAGTGGCAACTTTTGTCGTCTGCTGATCTCCTTTGCAAACAGTTTGGACCCAGATCAGAACTGACAAAATGTCGGTCCTGAGCTGGATTCAAAACGTTTGTCACTCTGATAGTGTTCCTGAAATAATTTATGAAAAAAAAAATATTTTGAAAAAAAATCAGATGAAAAAAATGCAAAATTACCCAGCATGAAGAGATAACACGCTGATCCAGAGGGATGTGGGGGAGGGGGGGGGGGAGTGACTGGTTTAACATACAACTATTGAGTGAGGCTAGATGTATAGTTTAGGTATGAGCCGCCACCTTCTACCAAATAAAGTGAATATGAGCAGGAAATGCACCAGGCTGCTGAATTTCAACATGGTAGAAAAAGTCTTGGAAGATGACCCCTGCCACTAACTATCACCGACAATGGCAGGCCACTAAATATCAATGCCTAAATACCCCATAGATAAAATAGATGATTTGGAACCACTCCCAGAATGTCACTCAAAAGTCACCTGATAGTGTTTAACTGACCAATGCAACCACAACTTAGCATGTGACATAGTCCCACAAAAACCAAATCGCACATGTTCATTCTCCCACAATAAAGCTGAGGTTTACCTTACAGTTAGTGTGTTTAAATGTCTGCATGCTGGATAATTTTTCATGATTTTTTGTCGTTTGATGATTTTTTTTCAAAATCAACTTTTTCGAAAAATTCTTTCAGGGATACCATCAGCCTGTCAGTTTTGATCTGGGTCCAAACTGTTTGCAAAGGTTATCAGCAGGTGACACTAGTAGACATGGGTTAAAGCAGGGTTCCCACAAGCTCTGGAAATCATGGAAAACCTGAAAAATCATTTTAAAAAGTTCCATGCATGGAAAAATCATGGAATTTGAAAAAACCCTGAATATTCATGGAAAAAATCATGGAATTTTGTGAAATAATTTGACGAAACCACCAGTAGCAAGAAAACTAGCCATCGGACCCTTGTGTGTCCGACGGCTAGTTTTCTGGCTACTGGTGGTTTCAAGTTTTAATTATTTCAAAATGCATTCATGGTCTACATGCATGCTGTTGTTGCTGCATTCCACATTTATGCTCAGTGTGGTGAAGATGCTGCTAAAACGAGAGGTTGGCGGCCACAAATTAAATAGTCATGGAAATTATATAGTTGATCATGGAAAATCATGGAAAAATCATGGAATTGTGTTTTTGAATTTCTGTGGGAACCCTGTAAAGTAGATGTGGTTTTAGAAGGATGATATTATGATAGGTTATGGGGAGATTGGTGACTTTCACAGTTGTACATTGCTACTCAATTTGGTATCTCGCAGAAATTGGAAAAATATTGCCATTTTATGTTGAAAAAACCTTATGTGCCTTTAAAATGCAGAAATGTTTTACTTTTTTGAGGGTGGTAGGGTGGTACGCTTTCTGCTGCAGCTTTCACAGAGATGGTCCTGTCATATTTGGCCTGTTTGCAGGTTGAAGATTGCTTAACTTGAGGCAAATTTGGGTGTGGGGTCGGGGCCCTTTTAGTCTATCCCATTCTTTTTTCTTTTTCGTCTGAGAGGAGTCCTCACATGACTAAAATATTGTTGACTGGTACTTAACTTAATTTTATTTTCAGGATTGGTGACTATTGGAGAGGGCAAGAAAGGAGGTGGGGGTGGCGGTGGTGCTGCTGCTCCTAGGGTGCCAGCCATAAAAGATTTGTCAGGTGAGTGTACAGAGAAAACAACTTCTTTTGTGGATCGTTTTTGTTAGTTATGCTATATGTTGGTGTGTGTTGTGCTGTCGTGTCTGTTCCTTGTAACTTAATGGTCACCTGCTGGGAAAGGGCTGACCTCTTGGTTGTCATGTTTGTTGTGTTTTGTCACTTTCCCAAATGTGTCCGGGTCCACATCAGAATAAAGGGCAATGTTGGCGCCGTGAAATTGGTTTAAGCCCTCCAGTAAATTATTTTTACTGACTGTTCCATACTGGTTCATACTTTTTCTGTCGTGTGTTTGTTATGCTTTTGTGCGCGTCTGTTTATTGATGCCTTGTGGTCACCTGCTGGGAAAGGGCTGACCTCTTGGCTCTCGTTTGTGATGTCTATTTGTGAGTTTGTTACTTTCCCTTTGGTATCCTGGGTCATGTGTGGTACTTGATTGTACCTTTCCTGATCTTTGCCCTCTATCTTACTTTTTTTTTACATCATTTGAGCCACAAAGCAAGAACATTTTAGCAGGGACATGTGATTTCCAACAATGTGGTATTTTGACAAGTGTAGACTCAGACAACTTGAAGCCTATGCAGCCTTCTTATAAGCTTAGAAGCTCCAAATGATGTCCCCAAATGATGTTTGGTCACTAGCTTAACAGTCATAGAATATTCAAACGATCATAGGCTTTGATCAGACTGTGCGTATGCGCAGTCTGATCTGAGTCTTTGTTGGTCGCTCATACCACATTGTTGGAAATCTCATGTCGCAGCTCATTTACCTTACCTTAAGTATGTACCAATAATCAAGACCTTATTTCACCACCCTGCCCAATTCAGCAGGAGTCATCATCCTACATTGTGTTTATGGCTGGTGTGTGGAAATATCAAAAGTTAATTTTGTCCAGGGGCAAGTAAATTGCCATAAGGTACTTGTCCCAAGAAAGTGTTATTTGTCCCAAAGAAAAGACCCTCATTGTGCTTAAACAACATACATGTACGGTAAATGTTCTAAAATTTCGAACACTCTAAAATTACGAACACCTAAAAATATCGCCGAAAATAATTTTTAAAACATCCTAAAAAATCGAACACTTACCTTTTTTGGAAAAGTGAAGTTCTAAAATTACGAACACAAGTTATTTTCGGCGGAAAATCAGTGTCCATTTATCTGTTAGTCCCATCTGTGTTCGGTTTACTTTTAACGTACAGCGCGTGAGCGGTAGCGACATTTGGAGGGTTCCATATCACTTAAATGGGTAATCTGGCACTTGACGTTCTTTTTCGCACGCCCAGTGCAAGACTATACTTTTTGTCTGCTAATTGTGCGATACATGCTTTCAGATAAGATAAAAGGCAAGAGCGCATTAAAAGCACGGACTTTCCTACATGTAGTACGTGACAAAGTTCATGCATGTTATTGGTATAGGCTGTCTATGCATCTATCCATGCTACCTGCAGCGTGTTCAAATATTTTTAGAACCCTTCATTGGCGAAATTTTTACCTTTAAGAAACAGTCATTAACATGGATTTCCTTTGTCAGTAAATTGTCACAGGCATTAAACAGACATGCCTCGGGCAGGGATTAGGAGTTACAATTACCGAGAGAAAGCGCACATCTATGTTGAAGAACTTAGGTCATACCAGTGACCCATATATATATAGGTCACTAGTGACCTATATATATAGGTCACTGGTCATACGCTGCCTGGTCGTCAAAATTGAACTTTGCAAGTAACAGCAGATGTTGTTACTTTAAAAAAAAAACATGCAAACCACAGCGTTAAACAACTGAGTAAATTTGCTAAGTAGTTTGCTTATACAAACTTGTATACAAAAGGGCCTTTTTTCCAAGTTGTGGTTTGAGTTGTTAGACACAAAATTAATCCATTCAACATAAAAACGGTGATGCTTGACATTCCTGAGCCATCAATGCTGTATTGAAAATGCACACTTGCGCAGGCTCGTCTGAGTCTTTGTCGCACATTGTAAGTACCAAAATATCGTGAAATTACATGTGCGGATCCAGGTCCGGACCCCCTGAAAAATCACAAAAATATAGGGTTTTCTAGCAATGCAGGTCCGGATCCCCTGAAAATTGCAGCTGCGAAGTTGGGCATTTATCGGCGTGCCAGCGAAACGCCATTTAATGGCGTTTCGCTGGCGGGCCGATGATGGCCCGCTTAAAGTGGGACTTGGATCCTCATCAACTTTAAAAACAAACGTTGTCAAACTTAGATCCCCTTTGACAAAACTTTCTGGATCCGCGCATGAATTATGTCCGTCGACAGTTTATTTTCAATCGAGCCGGTTCACACGCACTGCATGCATGCGCGGATCCAGAACATTTTGTCAGAGGGGGTAGTGAGAGAGGACCGAAATTCCACTAAAAATGGACCACCATCGGCCCATCAGCGAAACGGCACTGTCGATAATGGCCCACCATTGAATGCTGGCTTGGTAGCTTTGTGATTTTTAGGGGATCCGGATCAATATTGCTAGGAAACCCTATATTTTTGTGATTTTTCAGGGGGGTCCGGACCCCCTGCCCCCCCCCCCCCCCCCCCCCCCCCCCCCCCCCCTCCCTCTCTGGATCCCCCCATGGCATGCATCTGAAAGAATTGTGGTACTTGTCTGAAATGTTCCTTTCAGGGTGTGGTGATCATCGGACGCAAAGTCGGACTAGATTATAACTCTTGGTATGCATGTTTGCTCGTGATCAGGCACGTCGGACGATCTTCTCGAACCAAACTTTGATAGCAGGTCATAAAAGTAGAGAGAGAGAGAGAGAGAGAGAGAGAGAGAGAGAGAGAGAGAGAGGGAGAGAGGGAGGGAGGGAGGGAGGGAGGGAGACTGCATGGTGTTTGCACACAAATCTTTTGTTTTGGCTTGGTTAACGCAATGTTTGGGTCAGTCGATCAATCTTGTTGCAGGACCCAAAACCCAAACTTATCGTGCACATCGGCTTTTGTACGGCAAAGTAGGACATTCCACAGTATTACATGTAACAATTTGCGTATGCACACATTTTTAAATTGACGAAACTTTCTATTCTGAATACCATTCGGGTCTGATCTGGATCCAAACCGTGTTTGCAAATGTAGAGAGAGATAGAGAGACTGGTGCATGCACATCAAAGTAAACACATTCCATCGGCGGATCGACAAGTAGAGAGAGAGAGAGAGATACGTGTGTTCTTTATGAATTTCGCCAGTTTTTTTTGTTGTTTTTTTTTACTCTGGGAACTCTAAGTTTGTGTAGATCTTTGCTAAAAATCTTATCGTACGAGATGTCTAGCGGTTTCAATTCTTGAGTACAATGAAGTCGGCCATTTTGGGTTTCTGAAGGAAAAATGAAATAGTGTAGTGATTCATCGGCAGTCCATGACTTGTAAGTAAATTGAGTGACATAATATGCATGTGCCTGGCTCTCGACTTGGCGAATACCGCACACGCTGGACATTTTACTGACTCAGTCCGCATGAATTTAGCGGCGGTTTTAATAAGATTAAAGAAAAATGAGTAGATAGCGCAGAATCATATCGCCGTGTTTTCAACATGTTTCTTCCTAATTTTGACATGCATATAATACCGTTTTTCTCCTGATAAAGTCCACATTCTAAAATTTCGAACACTGCCATTTTTCCATAAACATAATTTCTAAAATTACGAACAGCGGAAAAAATAATTATTTTTTAGTGTTTGTAATTTTAGAACATTTACCGTATACATTTTTCAAAAACAGTAAGAAACCATATATAAACTTAATTGAAAACTGTGTAGATGAAGATCAGCTGGCTTCTAATCAGGATCAACACGCTTTTCCGCACATATGGTCGTAATGGTGTTCATTAACTTTCTTTAAACTTGTCCCAGGAAAATAAAATAGAAATTTTAAATTTGTCCTGAATGAAATGGGACCTGGTCGGACAAGTCAGGTATGGTGTTTTCACAGCCATGATTATAGTTCATATTGAGTTAAAGTTTTCAGGATTACTTCTGAAATCAGGATTTTGAGGCTGACTTTTGAAGCTACTTTAAAACTCTTGTTTCCAATGGAACCAGCATTTTCAGTTTTAGTTATCAATTATTCAAGTTAACAGATGTTGGTCTGAAAGGAAAATATAGCCATAATTGGTATGGGCAGATGGTTTTTGGTTTGGATCCTTGTGATGTTAGCGTCATCATAGCTTTTTGTCTGGGCTCGAACTTATGAACTGTTGGACAGATAACCAAACCTGTACAGGTTCTTATTTAGGACAGCAATCTACCAATTTAGACCTAGGCTATGTTTTGGGTGCTCAAAAGAGACTTCTTCAGACAACTTATGTTTTGGTTGGGAAATAAGTGAAATCAACTTTCAAATGCACACTCTTATCTGTAAGGTATGTTACCTATTTGATAATATAGTCAAGTCTTGTAAATTTGAAGTCCTAGGGACTAGAGGTTTTGCTTAAATTTATCAGTAGTTCAAATAATAGGGAGTTAGACAAAAAAGATATGACTCCCCAAAAATGATTATTGCCAGTTTTTTCTCTCTATTAAGGTCAATGCCCATAGCAATAACCGTAACTCTAAATCATCAAGGGAGGTACTACTTGGTAGCGTTCGATTATGACAAAGTGTGATTTTACGCAACTATGATGTTTTCTACAGACAGTAATGCCCGTTACACTGCACGTTGGTAATCTGAAAGTGATTGATATTACATGAAAAATGCAAACAAAATTTTAAGTATAATGAACAATAAAAGTTGGCATTCTTTACGGATACTAAACGATGGACGCTCAGCTCTGTGAGAAGAAAATAATCAGTCAGTGTAATGGAACACGCATTATACCAGGGAAATCGCAGTCGACTGTTTGCGTTTTTTTGACAGTCCACAACAACAATAATGATATTACTACTTGTATATAGATCTATATATGATTTTCTGGTTTTATTTTACCTGCATTAAAATAAAACAAAAACAAGACTATCTGGTCACGTTCTCTAGCGTCTACTTTGAACCTGACGTGCGCTAATGACGTCACTTGCTCTTATGATGTCATTATGCGTAAACGACAAGTATTGAACTTGACGTTGAGAGGCCCTTGCTTTAGTTTGCGTCCTGAACAATTTGCCTTATGTCAAATGTGTTCCAATATTTAGCTACAAGGGCTATCTTGGACTAAGGTTGACCCAAGTATAGTCGTGAGTCTAAATTATAGTAGGCCTACTCTAAATTTACTAAAGGTACGTGAGGAACTCTACCATTGGGGTCTGCAAACAACAAAGGCACAGACCAGCTTGCGCATTCGCGCAGTCTGATCAGCACTTTTGCTATTCACACATTGAATAGTATCGTATTTAAACTTGCTCCAAGCGAGACTTCACTATTTCTATCTAGTCTCTGTGGCTGAGAAGGCTGGTTTTTTGTATGATCTTATCGGAAACCCTGAAGACAGGTTTTGTCGCATCGATGCTCATATATGCATTTATATTCATGTAAATGTGGACCAAATCCACAAACCTGTTTCATGTGATATGAACATAGAACATGTCTAGCCCTTCTAGACTACTCGTGGCCAATTCCACCCATGACCAACGCCGACGGGATCCGAACTAAAGATAATACCCCCTCCCCCTCAGCGCCACTGAAACCCCTTCACCTTCAATAGCGGGAAGGGTGTGGGCATAAAAAGAACCTTTTTCATATAAATGCGGGCCCAACCAAAGCATAGGTAAGTTATAGGTACTCAGTGAGACGGTTCTTTTGAGCACCCAAAGCAAATATAAAAAAAATGAGCAATAAAATATTTACAATTTTACGCTAATATGTTTGCTAATCTCCAAGTTTACTCTACATTTGACATGTTTCAACTGAAAGATGTCCGTCAAGGGATATATAGATCTAATAGAAATACACCTCCTCTGGTCAAGTGTTAAGGTCTGGCCTTGCTTCGCGATCGGACATTAGTATGGCGCCCGAGGCCGCAACAAAGATTTAAAAACATTTCAAATTTTGGATGAGTACATGTAGTATATGCATCGATCAATTGAAGCGATGCATATTAAAATAGCACATTTTCCACCTAAATTAGACATGCAGAGTTACCCCGTGGCCTTGAAAAACGGTAAATGTCCCCAAAACAGTACATCTCTATCCTAATGATGTATCTTTGCAAATTTGGTCAAAATATATATCGACTAGGTGTTCAGACAAAATGCAGATAAGTTTCTTTTAACTGTGGGTGGGGTATTTTGGTATCGTTTTTGGTATTGAAAAGTCTTCTCATATAGGCATATAAATGTTCCAAGTATTTGGAATACGCATAGTTTCATTTGGCAGTTCACAGTGAGGTATTTCAATCAATAGCGTTTGGTTCGTAAGGTTTTAACATGCTTAGAAATAAGAAAAGCCTGCTTAGTTCATTATTTTGCAGTTTAGGGGGTAGGGATAATTATTTGGTAATATCTCACTAATTAGACAAATTTTTTTAAAATTCTGTCATAATGCATCTTATATACTCAACAAAAAAAGTAAAGGAAATCTCAGAAAACCATGCAACATAAGAATACCTAAGCAAACAATTATTCAATTTTTATTTATTTGTTTAGATACATGTCATCGGTCGAGAAAAATGTTTACTTTAGTTTGCTAGCACCAATACCTTTGCTGTGGCACAGTGTCAAGTAACCCAGGGGTCAAAGTCATTTTTCGCAAAAAATGACTAAAGAGTATTCCCTCATAAACGCATGAAAACTTGTAAGTTTTCAAAACTTGAATTGCAATTTCTTTGAATGTCACATGAAATTAATCTGGTAGCATTAAACATCACATTTCGAAGATGAGAATGCCTTCATCAGTGACGATTGTGTCCCCAGTCAGTGGCAAATTAGGACTAGCACCGGTTTCGCATACTCTGAATACTGGTGATAAGGTGCTAAGGGATCAGCATCAACATCTCCTACAACACTGCACCGAGAGGCTGGGGGTTTCTTGATGCCATTATCATGCGTTGGACCCTCTGTCCAAAAATCTCATAGACCTGTTGAAATTGTAGACATGTCTGATGAGCGAACTGACCACTCAATGCGCACAACATTGTATTGCTGATTCTAGTGAGGTGTGTTCTGGCATTGTCATCCTAGGCCTGGTACTGCCACTGGTTTTCACTCAAAAAGGCAGGACAACATACCTCAACACCTCACCCATGTACACTGATCAAGGGTCCCTCAACGACCACCGGATCTGTCGTCCTAGGTTTTAAACATCTCCATCTCCCGAGAGACCTGGCGAACATTAATGTATGAAACCTGTGTTTGCTCCGTAAATTGATTTTTTGCGAAAAAAGGAGTGAAGACCAGTCAACTTTGACATGGATTTACTAAGCTGCTATGGGCGCTACAGACCCAAATAAAGCGTCATTATAAAGAAAAGTGGTTACATTGTACTATTGTGAAATTAAAAAGTCTTTCAATGTTTTAGATCTTTTGTCATAGCCACTCAAACACAATTTCCTTAACTTTTTTTGTTGAGTATATAATGATCACTTACCTAAAAAAAATTTAGAAAAATTTAATTTTTTAAATTATGTTTAAATAATGAATTATCAGTCAGTAATTGCTGAAAACGAATGCATAAATATCGGTTAATGCTGGTTTGAAAGCGTGATATGAAGAAAAATACTTGTAAAGCTGCAAAAGAATGGTTTGAGAAAAAGTTCTTAATTATTAATGGCTTCGCATGCTTGTTTGAAATAATTATTTTCAAATATAAAATTGAGTTACATAATATTTTACTTGTCTTAATGAGTTTCCAAAAAGCTGCGTAAAAAAAGCCAACATAGGCCATATAATGAAGAGCTGTAACTTTTGAACTGGACGGTAAATTTTCTTTAAAATGCGTTATTTTTCTTATAATATGATGTACTACAGAATATCAAAGATTGAAAAAATTCTATTTTTTGGAGAAAAAAAATCGCCCAGGTGTGTGCAGTGTGACCTTAAACATAAGTTTTGGGTGCATAAAAGAAAGGTCTCAAGGAGACGTTTCTTTTACACACCCAGAACATAAGTTATTATAGAGAGTTATCTAAATAAATCATTAATAGGTCCTATTCTCTGAATCCAGTGTGTCCCAAAATTAATTACGAACTAGCAAGTATTTTGTAAATTTTTCAAGGTTTTACTGTAAAGAAGTATAACCAGGCCGTGTAGCGCAGTCGGTAACATGTCTGGCTTCAGATCCAGGGGTCACAAGTCCGATCCTCACCCGGTCCCATACGTTCATCGAGATTGATCATGAAATGATTTCTACGGTCGTTCTCCTCCCTATCGCTGAATCATTCAAGAAGGTTTGTTGTCAGTTACAAGCGAAAGTATGTGCACGAAGTACTGGTTAACCGCTTGTTCAAGCTTGCCCAGGAAAAAGTGTGGTAAAGTGTACTGACCGCCCCGCCATGACCATAGCTGTTGACTTGGGATGTAAAGCATCAAAACATTTAAACAAACAAACTGTATAGAAGTATCATGTCAGAGCCGGCTCATATACTGTAAGAAGGCTTCAAATAAACAACACAACAAGTGAAATATCTGTGAGAAAAAAGACATGGGCCAGTGCACAAGATTTCGGGACATGTCACTAATGCTCAATACCTCTAATAACACCTAAACTGACATATCCAGCAAAGCTAGGTGTCTAAATTTAGGTCTGAACCTTCATCTGCATTTACACTTCATGATTGGGAGCAGTGGAGGCTATTGTGAGCCTGCGCAACTCGCCTGTTCTTTGCTGCTCACTGATGCCATAAGTATCGAACTCTAGTGTTCTTGCCCATATAGCATAGGTTTAGATAAACAAAATTTTTGAGCGTAAAATTGTAAATATTTTTGAATCCATCTGTTTGAACATACGTTTTGGGTGCTCAAAAGAACTGTCTCATTGAGACGGTTCTTTTGAGTACCCACAACATATGTTTTGGTTGAGAAATAAGAAAATGAAATTTTCTTTACGCACTTTTAAAGCTGCATAGTTTGTAACTTTTGATATTCTAATTTTGGAAATAAGTTTCTATTTTTCAAGAATACAGTAAAAATACTCAAATTCAGGTAAACATTTTACCATTTTCATAAATTATGACAAATTATATCTATCAACACAACAGCATTTATGTTAAAAATCAACTGGGCCGGGCCGCGTAGCGCAGTCGGTAACGTGTCTGGCTACAGATGCGCGTCTGACTGCAGATTCAGGGGTCGCGAGCTCGATCCCGGTCCGGTCCCATACTTTCGTGGAGATTGATCATGAAATAATTTCTACTGTCATTTTCCTCCCTTCGGGTGATTCATTCAAGAAGGGTTGTTGTCAGTTACAAGCGAAAGTATGTGCACGAATTACTGGTTAACCACTTGTTCAAGCCTGCCCAGGAAAAAAGTGTGGTTAGGTGAACTGACCGTCCCGCAATGACCATAGCTGTTGACTTGGGACAACAAAACAATAAACAAACAAACAAAAATCAGCTGTCTAGAATTATTGGAGGGACGTAAATAATTCCTAACAAGAGAAAAATCACCTCTTTTATAAGATAATTCACTTTCCCATGCAGTTTTCAGCTGTACTGAACATATTTATTGTGCAAACATAACTAAATTCTATTTTTACAAATGATTTAAAAAGAAAATATTTTTTTTCGAAAAACGTTTATAGTTACAGATCTAGTCTCTTTAACTAAAGGCCTGCCATATAGTCATTTATGTTTGATTAATGATTTGATTACACAAACCATCTTATGTTGTATGTTTGTTTTAGGGAAACACCCAGTATCAGCTCTGGTGGAGTTTTGTAACAAAAGAAGATTTGGGTCTCCACAGTTTGAGGTGATCCATGAAAGTGGACCAGACCATAAGAAGAATTTCCTGTTTAAGGTAATAACCCTTTGTATACTAATCGATTCATCCTTTTGGTTTGATACAATAATTTGGGATGGTCCATTGTACATATCTAGGGGTTCCAGGTTATAATTTTCAAAAAATATTGTATTATTATTTGTGGCCGTGTTCCTTGGCTATAGCTAGTACTGGTCGGGTGGGTTTATGGTTTTGTGTTTTTTTATGTCCAGGAGCACCTGAAGGCTCAACCGGCAGTAGTGCTGATTAAAGCGTCTCAGAAGACGGGGCCACGGCTAAGTCTCATCGGACAGACTGGTATTTTTTCCCCTTTGCAAACAGTGTAAACCCTGATGAAATGCAGCATTATATATATAGTCGAATCTTAAAAGCATCTTCTTGTCAAAAACTTGTCAGCCAATTTGTAAACTATTGGTTTGGCATGCATGATCTTGTGGTGGTACTCCATCGACACATTTGGTTGGGCCTGATCTGAGACCAGAATGTTTGCAAAGGTTATCAGCGGATGACACTAGTAGGCAAAGAGTCAAATGATAAAAATAATATCCTTTGGGTTCTACATCTTGTAACTTCTACATTATATAAAGTCTTAAGACTACTGATCCAACACAATTCATAGCTGGCTGGTCTTAGGCACAGTGCTTTCCTGTACTTTAAAATAACTATTCAAGGAGGGCAGTGGCTGAGTGATATGGGCCTCGACACGAGAAAACCTGTCTTTGGGGGTTTGCCAACAACAAAGGCGCAGACCAGCCTGCGCATCCGCGCAGACTGATCAGTGCCTTTGTTTTTCATTATTTGGTTGGGCCTGATCTGAGACCAGAATGTTTGCAAAGGTTATCAGCGGATGACACTAGTAGGCAAAGAGTCAAATGATAAAAATAATATCCTTTGGGTTCTACATCTTGTAACTTCTACATTATATAAAGTCTTAAGACTACTGATCCAACACAATTCATAGCTGGCTGGTCTTAGGCACAGTGCTTTCCTGTACTTTAAAATAACTATTCAAGGAGGGCAGTGGCTGAGTGATATGGGCCTCGACACGAGAAAACCTGTCTTTGGGGGTTTGCCAACAACAAAGGCGCAGACCAGCCTGCGCATCCGCGCAGACTGATCAGTGCCTTTGTTTTTCATTATTTGGAAAGTATCATATCTAGACTTGCCACAGGTGATATTTCAAAGTTCTAGCTAGTCTCTGTAGCTCGGGAGACTGGTTTGAATCTCGCTTTGTCGGAACCCCCGAAGACAGATTTTGTCTCGACAAGGCCTATATAGTGTTGGTTGGCTGTGTGATAGAGTGGTTGTTGGTTTGAGACCCACAGGAGGCACTGCATTCTGCCTTTGAGCAAGAGCACTTTGTCCTATGCTTAGTACTGGCTCAACACAGGAAGACAGGATGATGTTCCCACATGACTGAAAAGTTGTTGACTTGGATGTAAAGGATCAACACAAGCAAACGAATAGGGAGCACAGTCGCTCAGTGGTAGAGTGCTTGACTCTAGACCTAGGGGTTGCGGGTTTGAGCCTCACCAGTGTCACTGTGTTGTGTCCTTGAGCAAGACACATTAATCCTTGCGTAGTACTGGTTCGACCCAGGAAGACCCGTCCCGCCATAACTGTTGAATTGGTGACTGAGAAGAAAAAATCAAATGAAATCATTTTGAACAAACAAGCTTTTCTCAGGTGAGCAATACAGTGGCCCTTTTGTTCCATATTTAGCTCAATTCTCTGTTATTTTTGTCTTTAATCTGCAGATTCTATATTTTGCTCAATTTTTGGGTTTGCTATATTGAATGAAATATCTCAGGGTGTCCACTGGTCAGGGAAAAGTCAGGGAAATTTGCCTTTTCTTCAAGGTCAGTGAAAAGTCAGGGAATTCTGTAAAATGGTCAGGGAAATTAGAAATTCTTCAAAAGTCAGGGATTAGTCCGGGAATTTTAAAATCATGGTTGGTTCATCCCTCTAAATTGAACATTCAGATATGAGATGATGACATTATTATGGGTGAATATGATATGCAATCCAGTTATATACACATGTTTTTCTCTTTGCTATAGTTATTTTAAACTAAGAACTAATTTTGTTCACATTTTTAACTCACCAAGTGAGATGTGATATTGCTGAGTATGGTATGTTGATAGTCTATCATCGTTGTCTGTTGACATTTTCTCTATAGTCAGCATGTCAATTGTGATCATAAGGTAGGGGAAAGACTGCATAAGATTTTTGGGCTGATTGGATTGGAACTCTGGTTGCCATGGGCAACTTAAAGCTCACATAGACTTATAATGGGAAAAACTTTAAAAATCTACTCTGAAACCATAAGCTCCACAGCTTATAGATTTACCTGTAATATGTAGCAATATCTAGTGGTCTTCTACATAGATCCTGCCAACCATGGCCCTGGGGTCCAACTTGGCCATGCCCTGGGGGTCATTTTTTGCTCCCATAGACTCATATTTTAAAGATATGGAAAAATTCTCTGAAACCATGAGGTATAGGCTCATTGAGTTTCAACTTTCAGTGGGACTAATGTTGTTACCTTAAGACTGAAATGACCTTAAAGCGCTTACCCCCAGAGCTACTTCACAAATTATTAAATTTCTAATTGCTTAGGGTAGTATTCCTTATAAGGTTTGAAATTGCTTTCAAGTTTATGAGCAGAAACTTATTCATGTAACTCAACATATTAACAAATCATTTTACGCAACACAAAGTTATGTTCTTTCCTTACATGCTTGTTGCCTGTTTTTTGTCCTTTTGTTTTAAACACATATTTCTGATGTAAAGCTCATACATTTTAAAGATTGAATAATCTTTAATTGCAGGTGAAAGTAAATGGTACAGAGTACCAGCCATCAATTGCCAGTAACAACAAGAAGTTAGCCAAGGCTCAGGCAGCCACGGTAGTTCTACAAGAGTTTGGACTTGTGCCCAGAACTGTAGCAGTATAAGTCATCAGTTTTACTAGAGAAGATGGACATGTTTATTGAAATTGCTCCGGACTACTGTGTATATTTTATTTATATCTCAGTCGGTGGGTTGGACTTCTTAGGAGGCTAACACTTGAGACAAGTTTACAGGAAGTTGGACTTGTTTTATTGAAATTGGTCCGGACTACTGTGTATATTTTATATCTCAGTAGGTGGGTAGGACTTCTTAGGCTTACACTTGAGACAAGTTTACAGAAAGTTGGACTTGATTTATTGAAATTGGGCCTTAATACTGTGTATTGTTTACACTGAAGAAGGCCGGTTGGTGTTCCTAAGAAAATAATATGTGAGACAAGTTTACAGGAAGTTGGACTTGATTTATTGAAATTGGGTCTTAATTCTGTGTATTTTTTTTACACCCAAGTGGGTCGGTAAGTCTTCCTACTGTTGTACCAACCAAGAATGACAGTGATGTAATACTTTGTTTACAATTGCTAAGTAAAACACTAACATGTACACTTCACTTAAGCAAACGTGAATCGATAGATCCCTTTTGTATTAATCCTATCCTGCGGATAGGATTAATACAAAAGTGATCTATAGATTCTAAGTCCCTGATAACTTGGTAACCAAAACTGTAACTGTCACTCATGGCTGGAAGGACAGTAGGGGTCTAACATGTGAGAAGTTTACAAGAAGGTTGACTTGATTTATTGAAATAAGCCTTACATGTGAGACTGCACTTTTGTTAAAGATACCAGAATATTTTGATCATGTGGTGGTTTTTAAGAGAAGGAATGCACTAGATTTTAAGGATACCTTGGTGCTTGATTTTGTCCAGAAACTGTTGTTTGAAGTCAGCTGGATAATGCTCGAATGCATTCCAGAATACTCTTGCCATGGAAGCAAACACTATGGTGGGAGCGCAGTGGCTCAGTGGTAGAGTGCTTGACTCGAGACCGAGCGGCTGCGGACTCGAGACTGAGCGGCCGCGGGTTCGAGCCTCACCAGCATCACTGCGTTGTGTCCTTGAGCAAGACACATTAATTCTAGCTTATTACTGGTTCAACCCAGGAAGACCGGTCCCTTTATAACAGAAAGATTGTTGATGGGTTGTAAAGAATCAAATCAAACAAACAAAGCAAACACTATGAACCCTGATCTAGATCCATAGTGTTTGCAATATGAGCTAACAAAGTATACATGGGTGAAATTTTTCAGGATTAATCCTGAATTCAGGATTTTGAGGCTGACTTTCTATAGAAAATCAAAATGCTGAATTCAGGAGATTATAATAGCTTATCCGATTAAGGACCTCGGACAGTCTCCTATTCAATCTGCCCAAATTTTGAGAGCCTGTGGCTAGGTTAATGCATAATTGACATCTATGTTTTTGTGCTTAAATCAAACCCTTACTTGGGGAGGGTAGTGGCTCAGTGGTAGAGTGCTTGACTCGAGACCGAGGGGGCCGAGCATTAAATCCTAGCTTAGTACTGGTTCAACCCAGGAAGACCAGTCCCTTTATAACTGAAAGATAGTTGATGGGATGCAAAGAATCAAATCAAACAAACAAAACAAACACTATGAACCCTGATCTAGATCCATAGTGTTAGCAATATGAGCTAACATAGTATACATGGGTGAAAGTTTTCAGGATTCGAAATACTGAATTAGGGAGATTATAATAGCTTATCTGATTAATTTAGAGATTATCTAAACACATTTTACCATTTAAACATGTAATTATTAACTTTTGTAGGCATCATTCAAGTTTAAAAATTTGAATTTCTAAAGTTCAGGATTTTAGGAAATTTTGAATTTCACCCATGAGTATATAAGCTGCTGATAGAGCAGGCAACAAATTGTGGTAAATGATGGAAATAGGGGTTAAGTAGTAAATCATTGGGCGTGTCTGGACTCATTACTTTTTTGTGCACAACAAATGTTATCAAGGAAATATAAAGAAGAGTATTGATTGTCCCCTGTGTGGTACAAATCAAATCAAGGAGTAGAAATAAAGAGTATTTTGTGGTACAAATTAAATCAAGGAGAAATAAAGAGTTTTGTCCCTTGTATGGTTCAAATCAAATCGAGGAGAAATAAAGAATATTGTCCCTTGTGTGGTACAAATGTTATGAACTAAGAAGAGTTATTACCCTTGTCTGGTACCTATGCTATCAACACAAAAGAGTAGGGAAAAAAGAAACAGTATTGTCCCTTTGATGGCACGCCTTAAGGTAAGAGTTTGTACCAAAAATTTAATTTTCTTATTTTTCAACAAAACATATGTTGTGGGTACTCAAAAGAACCGTCTCGATGAGACGGCTCTCTTGAGCACCCAAAACATATGTTTAAACTGATGGGTTAGGAAATGTTTACAATCTTACACTCAAATATTTTGTTTATCTAAAGCTATGTTTGATGGCTATAAAGTAATCTTATCAAGGTGCATCAGTTGTATGAAATAGATCTAATAACTGCCATAATTCATTAAGTACATACATGTATATATAGCAGAGCATATTTTCATTTCTCCGTGAGACTTACATTATTGGATCTGAGCCAAGCTATGAGAAAATGTATTTACAGTAAAACCTGTCTTAAGCGTCCACTTAAAAATAGACAAAACCAAGGTCCTAATGAAAAATGGTAGCTTGGAGCATTCTGCAATTCTTTTGACCTGCATTAAGCGATGATCGCAATTGAAAACCAATTTTGGTGTTCTTTTTGAGTGGCCACTTAAGACAAATTTTACTGTATATTGTATTGAATCCATTGTTGGCTAAACTGGCTACATCCAAATGTTTATGATAACATGGGTGAAAGTTTACAAGATAACTCTTGAATTCAGGATTTTGAGGCTGACTTTCCAAAGAAAGTCAGCCTCAAAATCATGAATTTAGTAGATTCTTATAGCTTCTCTCATTACTTTCAGTTTCTCTAAAAGACAGCTGACCATTTAAACTGAAAATGTTGGATACTTTGTGGGCATAATGCATGTTTTGATATTTGAATTTCTAAAGTTCAGGATTTTGAAATTAATAAACTTCCACCGATGTACAGCTGTACCATAACTCCTTACCTACCACTTCTGTCATCTGCTCACATCCTTTGCAAGCAGTTTGGACCCAGATCAGGCCCAACAAAGGGTTGGGCCTGATCTGGATCCAACTGTTTGACACCAAGATATTAGACCTTTTTTAAAAACATAAGTTTTGAAAAAAATGGCAGACTACACTAGTTTGTGTTTAGACCAGTAACAATACTGAATATGTGTTAAGCTTTTCCTCTTAGAGTGATTAGGTTCCAGATAGAAAGGGTTTGCATCTGTTATCTACAGTGATCATATACGTGATTTGTATTGGGAAATATTCTTCAGGTATGATAAAACATTGTGTTTATGATTTGAAAGGGTGTTTGTGGCCTGCCTAAAGTGTTTTACATGATATGTGTGATACAAAATTTTATGGTTGTAATTAGAATGTCTATGCAGATAAGAATGACCTGATATGGATGTAATAGAATGTCAGAGTTGATTTTGAAAGTGTTGTGAATTACCCGTAAAGCACATTGTCTTAACCTAAATTATAACTGAACAAATATCTGGAAATTTTGGGAACTGTACGTGTCATCATATTTTTTTGTGAATTATATGAGCCTCGTATCGACAAAATTTGTCTTCGGGGTATCTGACAAAGCGAGACTCAAAGCATTCTCCTCAGCTACAGAGACTAGCTAGAATATTGAAATTTTGCTTGAAGCAAGTTTAGATATGATACTTTCCAAAACACGAATAACATAGGCGCTGATATAGTATCAAGATATACAATTTCTAGAGTAGTTATGTTAAGCCATCCCTTTGCAGTTGGTTTGAACATAATTAAGTATAATTTTGAATAGTATTTATGTATGTTCATTCATAGTTGCAAAAATCACAGATTGAAAATTTGACATTTTCACAAATGACTTTTAGGGAGATTTCACTCCTAAACAGGACAGCTCATTTACATGCTGGGTAATTTTTTCATGCTTTTGTTGTCTTCTGCTAACTTTTTAAAAGTTAGATTTTTCCAAAAATTCTTTCAGGAACACTATCACAGTGTCAAACAATTTTGATCCAGATCAGGACCGACGTTCTGTAGGTCCTGATCTGCCTCTTAACTTTTTTTGTAAAAGTTATCAGCAGATGACAAAAGTCTCTGCTATCAAGGAAAGAGTTAATTTATACCACCCTTACCAACTTTAGCACGATATATCTAGTGATGGGCAAGGTCTACACTGATGTAGGTGGCATAAAATAGTTATACCATGTTTGTCCACCAGTACGTAAGATAATCCACTCGCTAAAGCTCGTGGATTATCTCCACGTACAGGCGGACAACCCATGGTATAACTATTACATATCTGATAGGACCAGAAAAATGTTGACAGGGCTAGAAGTTAAATGGCAAGCAATGGAACACCGTTAAATAAAAACATCATAAATGTGCATAATTTGTATATCAGCTAAATATTAATGTTTTAAAATTGCTATCGAAGGAAAATGTTTTGTTTGATTACATCTGTATGATGAAAGATTTTTTTAAACCTTGTCATGCTGGATATTTTTACGCACTACTCTCTTTCTGTATTTTTATCCATTTACTTTTTAAGGACTCCAGGTATTGTCATTTATTATACACTATGTAATGAAATACAGGAAAATATTGATTAAATATAATGCAAATATTTCACAGCCGTGAAAATATAAAAACTTGTATTTTCACAGGAGTGAAAATACAAGATTTGATATTTTCAAGGAAGAGAAACCGTAAGATTGGAACTACTTTTTTCTATTTTCTCAGTATGGTCTAAAGGAAGCAACTCTTTATGGCATATCTGTTTCTTTTCTAAGGGAAACAACTATTGGTGTTTCCTATTTCAATGGAAATGTAAACAAACAGTCAGAGTCGCTTAGAAGCTTAATAAAAGAAAGAGCTTTTATAAATTTGTTTGCTACAACTAGAAAATCAAAACAAAAAACTATTGTAAAGTAAGATTCGCTTCTCTTTACCTTAAAAGATTATGGGAAATCTGTAGATAAAATAAAGAAAATTCAATTTTTTGTTTGTTAAAGATGTCTTTTATTTCACTCGTGAAGCGGATAATAATTATATTTCATTCATGGCTTCGCCACTCATGAAATATAAATATTCTTCACTTCACTTGTGAAATAAAAGACATATTTAACAAAAATATTTGAATATCCTCTATGTATTAGCAAGCAGATTGGATAACAGAAGCATCTGATAAGGACTTACCCTGTTTTCAAATCAGAATTTTATGACCCTCTTATAGCCAGGTTCAGCTTAGTATGAGTTGAACAATGTGTGATCATTGTATATACACTGTTAAGTTTTTGAAGCTGGCATTTGATATTGATAAATGAAAAAAAAAATAAAAAAATTAAAGCCATTTTTGTTCGTTGTTTCCTACTTAAGTTACTGGTATTCCATTGGCTCTGGCCTCTGCCAGTTAACCTATTTCATTTTGCTGGAGACCTCTTGGAATGAGGTAACCCAAATCTGTTCAAATGACTCTGCCTTTTGGACAGATTACAGAACTAGTTGAGATAAAAATTTATATTGAGCATCCATAAGATGAGACAAGCATGATTATGATTATGACTCGTATATAGGTCACATGACCAAATTGACCTTTATGGGATTCTATTGACCTTGTGCCTTGGAATGACTTAGAAATTGCGAAAATTTGAATATTTGAAATTTATATTTGACGCCCCACTCAGGAGGTAGGGTTAAAGATGCCAATGAGAATGAAGTAGTGATGTCAAATGGCGGTGACTCGATTCAGCCCAGGCAGACTGTAACAATATCGGCATTTATTCATAAAAAAGAAGAAACTATGAGGAGACAATCACTGTCACATAACCACCAGAAGGAGCATCCACCGGAATAGACATATGTCACCAGATTGTCTCCTTACATGAAGAAAAGTCAACTACTGTAGTATTGCACGTCAAATGGAACACAGTTTTTCGTTTTTAAAATTTTACATGAAAGTAAATCCACACTGAGCGTTTGCAGGGGCATAGAAATAGCAAAACCCTAAATAGATTTAAATTTCGGCGGAGAATGATATCAATCTTAATGCTCTGATATCTTGTAAAAATAAATAACTTAGTTTTTGTTGGTATGAAAATACCTTTTCATAACCCATTTTGTACTGTCAGTGCAATACACTTGGATGGAGTTCGCAGTTTTTTTGGGTATGAAAATACCCTTTTATAACCCATTTTGTACTGTCAGTGCAATACACTTGGATGGAGTTGCAGTATTTTGCTCATTTATAAAATGTCCATTAATGATTACAAGCAGATGATTTTCATTTCGAAGGCACCAACTGGTATAGTTCACAATGCAGCTACATTTATAATTGCAAATTGTTAATGTTGGTATATACATTGCTTTATGTTTAACCCATTTCACTCAAGGTACTAGAAAGAATATTATAAGGCATAAAATATTAAGTAATACTATGCAAAAATTCCATCCCATCACGGCCTTTATGAAAAAGAATCCAAACTTCAAAAAAATATTTTTGATAAGGTTTTCTTTGTTAAAATATATTTAAAATTGGCATTTTGGATTAAATGTTATTGCAGAAAAACAATGTTCCATTTAAATGGCTACACTACAGTAGTACCAGTAAATAATCAACATGTCTGCAAAATCTCTCCAAATTGAACCAATGCTTAGAGTAATGTAAAGGTACTGAGAAAAGTCTGTAGAGATAATATTGAGAAGAAACCTCATATTATTCAGCAATAGGCAGAACCCTTAAAGAACGGTGATGGTATACAACCAATGTTTTAGATATTAATGATTGTAATATCTCAGAGGACCAAAACGCAGCGTTCGCACAGGCTTGAAAAGTGCTTGGATATACAGGACAGTCTTGAAAAGTCCTTGAAAATTAAATTTGCCTTGAAAAGTACTTGGAAAACACTCAAATGCCTTGAAAAGTCCTTGAATTTTACTATTTACAGGAGAATTCAACAGAGTTTTGGAAACCTAAATCAGTATAAAATTGTGGTGCCTTTATTTGGTGCAGCATATGAAAGGCACCACACTTTTATACAAATTTTCTTACACTAATATCTTTAGTAATGGACTCTAGCCTTTCCAAAGTAGAATTTTAACGTTTAAACCAGTCCCTTAAAACAATAGGTAAGTCTTTTAGAAGTCATTGAAAAGTCCTTGAATTTTACACAATCTTGCCTGTATGAACCCTGAAACAAAAGTCTTGTTCAAATCGAAGGATCATTTACTAATGGACTAATTGACCTTGCTAATTGTGATCTTGATTACCATAGGATTAAATTGACTGATGATCTTGAAGTTCCCCGCAGATCAATACCACTAGTCCTTTTCGAATAGGTGAGAGAACACATTAAAATTGATTATGACAAGGAAATGCCACATTCACACACTACAGATTTACGTTAGGAGCGTGTTCCCAAAGCACAATCAGTAATGAGTCTGATTTCTGATTCAAGGGTTGTGAGTTCTATTCCAGCCTGGCCCCAATGCTTTTGTGTCAGGCCAGAACTTTTTTATTAGTTGATTTACGAACCCTCCTACTGTAATTTTCCGGAAAGTAGGAATAAAATAAAATTTATTTTCTAATTTTTTTTTTATTTTATCAACCGACTCTAAATATTATTTGTTTGGTTGAAAAAAAAAATGAGGTTCTTTCAGTGCATTTTTGAAAGTGGCACTGTTAAAAGTGTCATGTCCAGATTTTTAGGAAAATGATGAAATATATAAAGATTAAAGTTTACCTCACTAGTTTTACTGTTTTTTCTGGAGATATAAAAAAAATAATAAAAAAAGCTGTATAATAAAAAGCTCTGAAAATGACCAGTTAACTGGTCATTTTCAGAGCTTTTTTTATTCATTTTTTTTCGTCCCCCCGACCCTAAGTCTGAAAAAAAATTCCCGTAAATCAACTAATAAAAAAAATCTGGCCTCACCTACGAAGAAATAATGACACATGGGGATAATGACTCTGGCGGCCTTGTCGCCCGCGGCGTCACACTTTTGGTTTCCGATCGTTAACTCTTGACGGAATGCATCAACTTCACTTAATCTTTATAGAAGGGTCAAGCATCATAAAATACAGGTCAAGTTCGATAAGGGGGGTATTCCGCAAAATTTTGGCTGAGTTATGGCCCTTTTTTTGACTTAGATTTTGGCTAAATTGTCAATTTGTGGTTTCCCATCAATAACTTTTGAAGGGATGCAACAATTTATTTCAAAATTTAAAGAAGGGTAAAACATCATGAAATACAGGTTAAGTTCGAATTTGGAGGTCTTTTGCAAATTTTTGACTGATTTATGGTACTTATTAGCTCACCTGAGCCAAGGGCTCATGGGTGAGCTAATAGTATACCAGTCACTCTGGCGTCTGTCGTCCGTCCTCTGTCCATCCGTCCTTCAACAGTTTGAAATATCTCCACTGAAACCACTGGGCCAATTAAACTCAAATTTCATACGGAGTCTCGAGACTCCTTAGGACGCGGGAACGAAGTCCTGGTCACATCACCAAGATGGCCGCCATGCTCATATATGGTAAAAACCCTGTAAAATCTTCTCTAGAACCAGAAGGCTGATGACCTTGGAAATTTGTATGTAGCATTGCGGATGTGGAGCCTACCACGTTTGTTCAAATAATGATCCTAGGTTGACCTTGACCTATTTAACGTCAAAGTCTAATTTGCTTCCAAATGCATTTAACTTGGATTTTGTTTTGAAAAGTTGATTTCTTTTAAAACTGTGATGGCCTAATATAAGTCATTTTCTCAGTTGATATGTTTAACCTAATGAGACAATGGCTATAGTTTAGTTCCAAAGGTCAAGGTTGACCTTTGACCTGACAGCTTAGGTTGCTCATATTTGAGTCCCATCAATATATGAAAACATAGCATTCTCACAAACCATTGGCCCAATTCATTTTAAATTTCATGTGAAGACTCCTTATGATAAGTAAGCCAAAATATATGCAAACTATTTTGGTCACATGACCAAGATGGCCGCCATACCCATATATGGTAAAACATTTAAAAATCTCTACTCCAGAACCAGAAGGCCGTTGATCTTAGGACTTGGTATGTAGCATTGGGGATATGGGGCCTACCAACTTTGTTCAAATGATGATCCTAGGTTGACCTTGACCTGCTTAACTTCAAAGTCAAATATGCTTCTTAATGCCTTTAAAACGGATTTTTTTTGAAAAGTTGATTTTTTTGAATACTGTTGAAGCCAGTCATTATTCTCACTTGATATGTTAAACCTAATGAGACAATGGCTATATATAAGCTTCAAAGGTCAAGGTTGACCATTGACCTATCAACCAAGGTCGCTCATATTGGAAGTAAGTAAGGGTGCAAAGATGAGGAATCGATACAATCAAGTACCGCACCTTACCCAGGATACCACTGAGAAAGTGACAAACTCACAGTTATACACCACAAACGAGGGCCAAGAGGTCAGCCCTTTCCCAGCAGGAGACCACAAGGCACAAATAAACAGATGCGCACAAAGGCATAATAAATACAAGACAGAAAAAACCCCATAAAAGATCCACAAAAGAAGTACTGCCTTAAATATGTTACTGGAGGGTTTAAACAGGTTTTACCGGAGTCCCATCAATATATTAAAACATAGTTTCCTCAGAAACCGCTTAACCAATTGAACCCCAACTTTATATGAAGGCTACTTACGATAGGTTAATCAAAATAGATACAAATTGTTCTGGTCACATGACCAAGATGGCCACCACGCCCATATAAGGTAAAATACCTTTAAATCTCTTCTTCTCTGGAACCAAAAGGACAATGACCCTAGATCTTGGTATGTAGCATTGGGGATGTATCCCCTACCAGGTTTGCACAAATGATGAATCCAGGTTGACCTTGAGACAATTTATGGCAAGGTCAAATTTGATTCCGAATACATTTATATGTAGAAAATCTTGAAATGTTCATTTTTCTACAACTGTTTAAGCCAAAATTATAATACATGCAAGAAATGATTAACCTAATGAGACAAAGGTTTTACATAGAACCAAATAACAAGCTGACATGTGACCTTTTATCCAAGGCCACTCATTTGAACTGCAACATACCTATCAAACATCTTTTTCTCAGAAATCACTGGGCTGTTTGATGGAGTATTCATTAGATTGATTTAGGTCACTTGACCTAAATGGCCGCAACCCCAATATTTGGTAAAACCAATCATGTTTCATTATAAGGTGTAGTTGACCTTGACCTATTTTTACATGGTTTAGGAGATCAAATGAGCGACAGGACCTTCATGTCCTTTAATTTGACTTAAAGCTGCATACTCTGTAACTATGAACATTTTTCGAAAAAAAATATTTTCTTTTTAAATCATTTGTAAAAGTAGAATTAAGCTATGTTTTCACAATAAAAATGCTCAATACAGCTGAAAACTGCATGGAAAAGTGAATTTTCTTATCAAATAGGTGTGTTTTTCTCTTGTTGGTAATTATTTGCGTCCCTCCAATAATTCTAGACCGTTGAATTTTAACATAAATGCAGTTGTTTTGATAGTGATAACTTGTTAAGATTTACGAAAATGGTAAAATGTTTACCTGACTTTAAGTATTTTGACTGTGTTCTTGAAAAATAAAAACATTATTTTTGAAATTAGAAGATCAAAAGTTACAGACTATGCAGCTTTAAGTTTGGGCTAATACAATTTTTGTTGAATGAAGTTCACATTTCTCCAAAACTATAATGACGGACAACTTCTCACTATAGGCCATGGTTACACAGTGCCTGTAGATAACCACACAGTGATTAAAATTTTACCCCACCCCCTGATCCCTTCGGTGGGGATCAAAGGTCAAATATTTAAATTTCGCAATAACTCAGTAAGTCGTCAATACTTTTTACTGAAATTCCGCATGCAGACAGAGGAACAATAAATATGAAACACATCAAATGTGATTTTCAACCCAAGGATTGTGTGTGTCTCACCCCTAGGGGTGGAGTCAAAAGTTCGAATTTAATCTTTGTCAGAACATGGTCATGTTGCATATCAAACTACAGAGAATCATGAATGAAGCAACATGGTAGCAAATATTTTGTCTGCAGACCCCTACCCCCTCCCCGACCATGGGGATGGGTTCAATAGGTCAAACTTCAACTTTTTCAGAACATGGTCATGTTGCATATCCAATTAAAGAGAATCACGCATGAAGCAACATGGATGCAAATTTTTTGTCCACAGACCCCTACTCGACCCCCATCCCCATAACCCTGGTGTTGGGGTCAAAAGGTCAAAATTTAACTCTGTCAGAACATGGTAATGTTGCATATCAAATTAAAGGGAATCACAAATGCAACAACATGGTGGCAAATATTTTGCCCGCAGATCCCTACCCCCAATTCTTACGATGGGGTTAATAGGTCAAACTTCAACTTTTTCAGAACATGGTCATGTTGCATATCCAATTAAAGAATTTCACAAATGCAGCAGCATGGAAGCAAATATTTTGCCCGCAGCCCACCCCTGACCATAGGGTGCAATAGGTCAAAATTCAACTTTTCAGAACAATTTCATGTTGCATATCAAATAAAGGGAATCACCCAAATGCAGCAACATGGTCGCCAATATATTGCCTGCAGACCGCCCCACCCCTGACCCTGGGGTTGGGGTCAAAATGTCAAAACTCAACTTTACCAGAACACGGTCATGTTGCAGATCAAATTCAAGGGAATCATGGATGCATTGACATGGTAGCAAATATTTTACCCACAGACCCCCTCCCCCACGACCCTAGAGATGGGGTCAGCAGGTCAAAATTCATTTTTTTCAGAACATGGTCATGTTATATATCAAATTAAATGGAATCATGAAATGTAGCAACATGGTAGCAAATGTTCTGCCCACAGAACCCCCTGACCCTAGGAAGATGGGGTCAATAGGGGTCAATAGTCAACTTTTTCAGAACATGGTCATGTTGCATATTAAATTAAAGGGAATCATGAATTCAGCAAGATGATGATTAATATTTTGCATGCATAACCCTAGGAGATGGGGTCAAAATTCAACTTTTTCAGAACATGGTCATTTTGCATATCAAATTAAAGGAAACCACAAATGCAGCAACTTGGTAGCAAATATTTAGCCTGTAAACCCCTTAGGGGTCAAAGGTCAAAATTCAAATTTTTCAGAACATGGTCATTTTGCATAACAAATTAAAGGGAATGAACATAGATCACCTTGTATTCTCTCTTTACACACACCCTCAACATGTGGGTTGGATTAAAAGGTAAAATATTCTGAATGTAGTCATGTTGCATATCAAGTTAAGGGGAAAGAAGTAAACACTTTGACCTTACACACACCCCTTAGGGGTTTTAGAAATGGGATTTATGTTTTGTGATTTATATGTTTCTCTAAAATAACCCTTCCCCTGGGATATAAATTCAACAAATTTGCCTTGTTTTGACTTCTGTTTGGCCAGGCGACACATCCGTCTCTTGGAATTCTAGTGGGGAGATTGATAAGGAAATAATTTATATGGACATTCTCCTTCCACAGTTTCAAGAGAAAATATGTGCACAGAGAACTGATTTACAGTGGAAGCTTGACTGGGAAAAATGTTTGCCAGGTTAAATGACTATCTGGACATGACTGTAGCTGTTGACTAAGATGTTAAACCGCAAACAAAGCCAATCAAACAGATGAATCCAAGCCACTGTGTGGAAGTAATAGAGAGCGCATGCATGATAGAGACAGGAACAATGAGGTCAAGTAGTAGCCTGTTGTAATTGCTTGATGGTACTGTCATATTATATGTAGACTTTAGATTGTATGTGTCCATTCTAGCTTTGCAATCATCTCGATGGGGAAGAGAGAGCTAGTTGCTTTGCTTTGTTTGTCTTTCTGGTGTCTTGTGATTGTTGTGTGGCTCTTCCTCATGATACCACTGGTTTGTCTGCAGTTTATGATTGTGGTATTTCCTGATCTTACTCACTTGCTATTTGAGACAGCTCAACACCAATAACATAAAGGATGCTTGATTCTCGATTCTTAGAGTTGAAGTTAATAAATAGCATCTATTGTAAGGAGCAAAGAACGTTTTAATGCTTTATCACAGATGCTGGTACCAATAGGTGAAAACAAAGATAAAGATCTTTCCCAGTTGGTACCCTGGGCTTCTATGAATTTAACTGCATGCCATTAGCCTTGTGCAATGCTCCAGCAACACCACACTGCTAAATGTATACGTCGATTTGGTGATATTTACGCGTATTGACGGTACTTCATAGACCGGAAGTGGTAGATATTGGTGTTAATACTATAAAGAAAACATGCCATATGCCTAAAGGACTATAGACTTCAATCATTTTTAAGTATTCAGTATGTACATGGCGATTTATGTAAGCATTTAGGAATAGATTCGAGTACCGATCATCCAGATCGGTACTCGAATCTATTCCTAAATGCTTACATAAATCGCCATGTGCATGCCGACTTAAAATTATCTAATTCTATAGTCCTTTAGGCATATGGCATGTTTTTCTATATAGTATTAGCACCAATATCTACCACTTCCGGTCTATGAAGTACCAGCAATACGCGTAAATACCACCAAATCGACGTATACATTTACCAGTGTGAACATATGCATGGGAAAACTGAAATAGAGTTTACTTAATATATCTAGACGCTTAAAATAGTGGTGCAATGATATACCTGTATACCAGTGAATCGAGTTATGGCCTCAATAAATACCCTATCAAGATTCACTTCTGGCTGCGCTGGTACATAAGCTCCATTTCTCTCATTTAATTTGAAATCAAAGATAAAGTTCAGCACCAACTCAGTTGCCCACGTCCAGTGAAAATAAGTGTAAAGGATAGTAAATAACTGTAACATTACTCATCTGTGCGATTGAAATTTCTGAAAACATTTGTATTTAGCAAACAATGAGGTAGTTGTATTTGGGAGCCTTAGTTATAAATATCATAATACAATTTTAAGTAAATTAAAGCAGATCTTCAATACCAGAAAGTAGCCACCATAATTTGGCAGATTGCAAGTATTTTACTATTTATAGAACTGCAACAAGCTGAGCGTTTACAAAGCATTTTGCAAACAGCGCAAAACAGTTGAATTTAAGTTTACGTATATGGAAAGTCTAAAAAGGTTATATAAATCAGATTGGTGAAGTAAATTTAATAACTTTAACCAGAATTGTTTTCTACAAAAAACAACAACAGATGTCTCCCCGCCGTCTGCATGTGCTTTACAAATGCAAGAAGTATCGTTGAAATACCTCTAACGGTTACCAAGTTATAGAGCGGACACAAAATGGCATTTTAAATGATTAAAGGGAAATTCCAAAAATATCCAAAGCAGAGTTATGGTTCGTGTGCATGACACATTGTCGCATTGTGCTCTAGAAGTGTATGAAGTTTCAACTAAATAGCTTAATTTACAGATGGATAAAAATTGCATTTTGGTATGTTACAATGGAATATTTTGAAAAAATATACATGCAAGAGTTATGGTTCTTGTGCATGACATGTCGTCTGAATGTGCTTTACAAATGTATGAAGCTTCGTTGAAATACCTCTCATATTTATCAAGTTATAGAGCGGACACGAAATAGCATGGAAAACGATCAAAGGGAAAACCTCCAAAATATCATGTAATAATAAAGATATTAGAAAAGGTCGTGTAACGGTTTGGCCGTTTTTCGGCCCACGATGGATTCGGCTGAAATTTAAATATATGGTGGTTTGCACTTTGCCCTTTCACATGACCATGTTTTTGAATTAACGACGGCATATGCAGTCACATGAATTAAAGTTTCTCACTAGTGTGTATAAACAAAGGTTTGTTCATGAATGTGGATATTTTCTACGGCGTTACTTATAAATGCATTAGTAACTAATATTAGCTCATTTATGAAACAGTGGTTACTTAGCCTATAATTGTAATTGGTTTTGAAATGAACTCTTCCCACGAGGGGTGTGATCAAAGTTATTATTCAATGAATAACGTTTTGATTAAATTTTTCGTTTTCCAAGGGTAAAGTAAAACAAGTGTAGACTTCTCTCATTAAAAGAGTATTTAAAACGTCTAAAATCGGGTGTCTTTTCAGTGTAAATGTCGGATGTTCAACAGCTGTTCTACCCACAGGCTGTACCTATTTTTCACTCTCGCCAGCTGGTCCAATGGTCTAACTTAGAATAACTTAGAATTGTAATTAATATTTCTACCAAGAAACTATTTCCGATTATGTGTTATCAGTGGTTTTTGGGGCGAACTTATTGATAAATTCATTTCTATAGATACGAAATTCTTAAATAAGTATATTAAATAAGTATATGAAGGACTATTCTGTAAATCAGTGTGACGTCATTCATTCTATATTTAGCAGTGTGCGAGGTTAAATTATTTCGTGCCACGATAAAACAGAAACGAACTTTTCATTTTATTAGAAAATAGAAGCAAGAAAATGTAAAACAAACAAACAGAACGGACAACGGGCACACAAGCAGAAAATATGAATAAGCAAAGAAAATAACCTAAGAAGATTACAGGCAAAACGCGGAAAATAAGTCATTCGATTGGTTTGACCTCAGGTTTGTTTTCGATGTCATCGAATCAAATTGTGTCAAACGATCATCATGCTTGTAGATTTTTCCTATCATCCGCAAATTCATGGCTGGGGTTAGATTTCTTTCCATCTAAAGGAGGAACATGCATGGGATATTATTCTTTCGACTTGAGAAGTCTTCTTTCCCCACGGACAAGTATTGGTTTTCATAAAAGACTGAAGATAACAAGGGGAAGGAATAAAATCCGGGACCAACGCCCAAGACTCCGGACCAAATTCCGGGACCAAAGTTTGCAAGCATCAAAATGGTATTTAAAATGCAAATGTCGACCTAAAAAATAGACCACATGTTCATTATAGAGCCTTCTTAAAAATGCTTATAAAGATTCTTTATGACTTTTGATTTTTTGTTAATTATAGTGCGTCCAGCTAACAGAGACTGGGCATGTCAGACAGAGCGCTGTCATACACTGTCAAATAAGATTAGTCTACAGTAAATCGGGTGGTATAGCCTATGTCCGCTTAACTCGTGCAACCAACTGAAACGCAGACGACAAGGGTGACCAACTTTATACGTTAGCATGCCTGGTAAAAGTTTATCTTTAGTATGCTGCTGGGGACCTGCTGCATTTCATTTTCTGGGATGGATATGTTGTGAAAGTTTTGTGGGAGGATAGGTTAGCACTTTCTTCAAATTCTGACTGTATGGCAAAACTGGTTTGATTTTTAAGCCTAATACAATAATAATAAATCACCAATTAGAATTCAGCGGGACAAGGGTTAAGTATCTAGACCATGAGAAAAGGGCATACAAACACAAGATTTGGGCTTATCCCATTTCCGAAAAAGCCTCTAATAATCGCTCATTCTGGCGTGTCCAGAGAGATTAGATGTCTAAAAGTTGTTCGGAGTCTTCTTCAACTTGCATACTTTGTTTATGCGAGAAGTGAAAGCCCTGGCTAGGTCATGTGTACATGCAGACTCGTCGTAGCCTTCGTCACACGACCATCATCTTGTGTGCTGACCAATTCATAGTTATTAATTTTTCATTGTGGACCATTATTTTATTTTCTTATTCAGTATCATAATTTGAATAGTTAAAATTTGGAAACATTGTCAGAGCGCATATATCTAGACTAGTCAGTCTCCTTGTAATCCAAATTAATTCGAGATGCCTTTTTCTCACAATGGGCTCAAAACTACAACAGGTATATACAGGTATACAGCTGTAAAACGTTTCACAGGTGAATACACTCTGTCTTACCTATTTTTATATGGAAATGTCCACGGGTGTGTCTTTGCTAAGAACCGCCCAGTCTCTCTTAACTGGTCGGACTATACTAGCACTAATACCGGACCCTGTCATGCATTTTACACCCCAGACCAGTTTTCGCGGTATTGAAGATGTCGAGTATATTCCAAAATTTGGCTACAGAAACCTTTTAAATCCCAATTTTTTTTTCATATTATTTTTTGAAAAAGATCCCAAAGGGTATAAAAATATAAAAAAAAATATTTGAATTGATCTAATATTCTATGAGAAAATTAATCAAGGGACCAAAATCGCCATTCATATTTCTATTGCAGCATTCACGATGTCAAGGGAATTTCAATTTTTGCCTACAAAAACTTTTTAGATGCCAATTATATATTTCGTTTTGTCATCTATACTGAAGGACATTTAAAACGCACCACTTGATAAATGCTAATAGATGTCGAAAATTAGATATTTTCATTATGTGAAAAATAAAATTGACAAGTTCTATAGAAGGGATTTCCCGCCGAAATTCTATGTGTCCATTTTAGTTTTTGTTTTTCTTAAGTTTGCAATTTAATTTCGTAAAACATGTCATTGTAGCATGTGAATTGCCTAATGATAACAGCTTGGATCAACGGATGTTGCTGAAGAATTAAAAAATAATAGAAAGTAAACTGTAAATAGCATCAACAACATAATAAAGTGACACGAAACAAGCATTGAATATTGTCGGTAATACCGCGCTTCTTCCTATGCTATATATTTTGACGCCAGAGGGCGCGCTTTCATTTTTAATTTATAGAGTATCCCTTTTTCAGAAAACGGTGACAGGAGACGTTTTGACTGAATGGTTTATCCGAAAATGGGACATGCTTATTTTCAAATAAATATATCGAAAAATTCAAGCGTTTCAACTTTCGTCCTTTTGTAAAACGTTTGTTATAGGATGCAAGATAATTTCTTACAGAAACATCAATCTAAAATGCCATAAATATAAACTCATTTAAACCTTAAAAATGAATATCAACGAAAACATTACAAAGATAAAAACATCTTAAGTTTAAAGGGAAGCAACCTAGTGGAAATACAAGTTAAAATTTTGAGAAAAGATTTGTACCAACTTTAGCACAGAGATAAGACCCAAAGTATTCATGATTCCATGAACCTTCCAAAAATCGAATTCATTACTTAAATGATTGAACTTTTTCATCCAGGGGTCGCGAGTTTGACCCCAGCCCAGCCCCATACTATTGCGGAGATTGATCATGAAATAAGTTCTTTGGCAATTCTTCTCTCTTCCGCTGAGTCAAGAAGGGTTTTTAGTATATGCACGAAGTACTGGTACTGGTTAACTACTTTGTCAAGCTTGCCTAGTAAAAACGTGTGGTGTACATGTTTTGCGTCTCTAAAAGCTGTCTTTCGGGTTAAGACTTGCTTACAACAGTCTGTTCAGATACAGAGACTAGCGTATTGACTGGAATTTCGCTTGTTGCAGGCTACGATATGATACTTTCAAATAAGGGAATAACAAAGGCGCTGATATGCTAGAAACAAAATTACAATCTAGTCTCTGTAGCTGAGCAGGCAGGTTTGTGCATTCATCCTCGCGAGAAAACCTGTGTTCTACAGATTGAAATTTCGGTTAAGGCAAGCTAACATATACTTAAGGAAAAAAGAAAGGCAACAGGTGGAAATATAATTTTTGCATGGTTAAATGACGGTTTCATGAAATCTCTTTTTGAATTGTCTAATTGATTATTTGTAGCATGTGATGAAATTACAAAACGTCATTTCAACGCTAGAGTTTATGCTACAAGGTGAAAACATATGAAAACGTAATATGCGACGTGAACGTCAGAATTAAGATCACTAAAAATAGTAAGTGAGTATGATCAAGAAATACCACAAACACAAACTGCAGACAACCCCGTGCCACCGCGAGGAAGAGCTGCTCAACCTTCACAAGACACCAGGAAGACAAATTAAGCAAAGCAACCAGCTCTCTCTTCCCCATCAAGTCTTTTGCATGCTTGCATGGTTACATTGCGTCGTTTTGACAATTTGCAAATAAAAAAACGTCCAATCATATTCGTAATGCAGTCAAATATTGCGTCAAAACCGTCTACTTGAATGCCAAGATACACAACGACAGAGAATAAGCAATTGACGTCACTTAGAGCCGCCGAGTTTGTGTCGTTGGTGTATATACAG
Organism: Loripinus fragilis; assembly: GCA_964019695.1. Taxonomy (NCBI): domain Eukaryota; kingdom Metazoa; phylum Mollusca; class Bivalvia; order Lucinida; family Lucinidae; genus Loripinus; species Loripinus fragilis. The sequence continues at coordinate 108,575,826 of OZ026517.1, forward strand.
TGTAAACCAAACCTAGAGGCATCAGAACACGATTCTCGGAGAAAAAAAACTGACTTTTCAGATACCGTCGAAGTATGCTAGCAGGGTGTTTATATTGACGTAAGCCAAACTAAGCACGTCATAATGCAAATGAAAACACTTGATTAAATGCTGAAAGTAAACACTAAAATTCTGTCACTGGACCATTCTCTCATTGGAAAAACGCATAAACCTTATGGAAACCATTACAATGTAGGATAATATATTTTGATGCCATATTTGACTTTTGTTTGACGTCTGAAGATCTTAAATCATAATTATTGAAGAAACATCTTTTTATTGAATAAAAAGTCAAACAGAAAAGAAATTTTACGCATCTAACGCAATATTCAGAGTTGATGTTAATGACGTTAAGGCAACGTGCATGCGTAATTGATAATTACGCTGAACTGTCGTAATTTGACGGTGACATACCACTCCCATGAATTTACATCATTTTCACAAAAAACTGACATCACATTGTATGCTAGCAATGAATCAAAGCGTTTGTTGCGTTTCTTTTTTCCTTAAGTATATAAGAGAATATCAAAGGGGCGGATCAGACTGTGGGATGAGTAGGCTGGTCCGCACCTTTGTTGTGTGCGCAACCCGACGACAGATTTTTCAGGCGTTCAGCTTAGGTAAGTGTTTGGCTATAGGTGTTGTTCGCCACACACTTTCATGCTTAGTTTATAATCCTGTAAGATTGTAATGAATTCCATCTAACATTGTAGGTGATATGGCCCAGACATAGAAGCGTGTCAAGCAAAAGTATAGTTCGCAAAACGTATTCAATCTACAGAACAATGTGCATTTCGCCATTAAACATATTTTAATAGTCATAATCCCATTGAAGACATGTGCGGATCCAGAGAGGGTGCCAGGGGGTCCTTACCCCGCCCCCTGAAAAATTACTAAGCTATACGATTCATTAGCAATACTGGTCCGGAACCCCTGGAGAATCACAAAGCATTCAATGTTGGGCCATGCTCAACCCGCCAGCGAAAGGCCATAACGCCATTTAAATGGTGTTTCGCTGATAGGCCGATGATGGCTCACTTGAAATGGTATTGGGATCATCAACTGAAAAAAATTGCCAGAGTTGGAGCCGTTTGACCCCCTTTCTGGATGCACATGGAGGAGGTACCCACAGTATATTTAGAAGACGGCTGTATGTCATACATTTGATAAACGCATATCTGTCTTCAAACAATAAAGCCAAACTAGTCTTTCAATAAAATCACAAAATGCACTTAGCATTTAATTACATCCCGACACCACGATCTTTTTCATGAAATTTGGAACTTAGCACAATAACGAGCGAAGAAGGCTCAGACGAGTCAGTGACCATGTGGAATCTCGATAGAGCCTTCTCAGAGGTTAGACGCCGATTGAAGTTCAGATATTTGGTTGGCTTTTAGACAAACTAAATATTGCAGATGGTTCAGCCCTAAGATGAAGATGGTCATATACTATTTACATGCAATGACTCGACAATTTGAAGAAAAAGTCCAGCATGCGCAGATTAAGATTTTTTCAGAGGGGTCCAACTCTGCCATTTTTTTTTATAGTTAACGAGGAGAGAGAGGAGCCAAATACCATTAAAAGTGGTTCATAATTGACCCTCCAACAAAACGCCGTTTAAATTGCCAGCAAAACGCCATTTAAATGGCGTTTCGCTGGTGGACCAATGGTGGCCGAACATCAGGAATGCTGGCTTGGAAGTTTTGTGATATCCAGAGGTGACCAGTATTGCTAAGGAACCGTATAACTGTCTGATTTTACAGGGGGTCCAGACACCTGTCCCCCTACCCCCCCTCAAACTACCGAGAATTGACCCTGTTTCTGGAGCCTAATGAGCCAGCACATAAGATTTTGGATTCAATTTGTACGTGTCGCATTTACGAGCACCAAAGACACAGCCTCACCGTATATCTTTAAGAGAAGTTTCGTTTCCATGCCAATTCATTTGTAGGTATTGTTTCTTTTATTTATTATGTCTAACTTATTTTACAGAGGGGGGTGCGGGTGGGTTCCAATTTGTCTATTTTAAAGGAAGCTAAGAAAAATTATATGGGCCAGTTCATTTTTTCCAGGGGGGTAGGGGTCTATTTGCTTTTTCCTATGCCAAAAAAAATACACAATACCTTGGTGGCTACATTTAATATTATGGAATTATTATATAGTTTAAATAAATATGATTTTTCAAATAATATGAGTTGACTGAGATGACGCATTGTTTTCTCATTTCGTTGAAATGTCTTTTCTTTCATCCAGATTAACCGTCAATTTAGTTGTAGAAAAAAAACCTATATGAATGCATCAGCTCTTATAACAACATGAAAAAATAGATAATTTTGAAAATTAAAGGGAGGTAAAGTTAGTCAACACAAGTATGGATATATATAAATATGTGGTATCATTTCGTACTACCACTGACCCAGTAAATACATGAAATCGAGCCGTGCCATGAAATTTCCAACACTGTGGTATGTGCGATCCGCAAGGCTCAGACCAGCAAGCGCATATGGACAGTCTGGTCAGAGCCTTTGCTAGTTGCTTGAATATTCTACGTCTGTTAAGCTACTGATCAAACATCACTAGAACTGCCTAAGATTAAAAGGAGGATACACAGTCAGGCTCATCTGAGTCTATTCATGTCAAAACGCCACATTGTTGGAAATCACGTGTTGCAGCTCATATATTGATGTGTCCATGCTTGGCAGGAGTCCATGCGCAGAATCAGGAATTTTATTCAGGGGGGGGGGGTCCAGGTCCGACGGCCGGAAAACAGTCTGGACAACGTCGTTTTTCTTTTGCTTTGTTTTTTTTTATAGTCCTGAACTTATTTTACAGTTAGCAGAGGGAGTCCAATGGTTTTATTACAGAGAAAACTATATTTTTCTAAGGATCCAGAGGGGGTCCAGAATTTTCCAGGGGGAGGGGGTCTAACTTTTTCCTTATGTTAATTTCTAAAGAAACCCATAGAACTTGTGATTTTCCAGGGGATCCCGACCCCCTTTCCCCCCTCTGGATCCGCACATGCCTGAGGATGTGAGGCAGGAAGGGTCAAAGATTTCATAGATAATTCATAGGGAGAATTTCTTGGTAGGAAAAATCATCCACAACACCGTTTGTAGCGAGTGCTACTTGCACGGGAGAAACTATTATTTCCGATAAAATATGTGCGCCCTCTGGCGTCAAAATTTTTAGCATATTCACATTCGTATTATGACAACCTAGTTTTGTCTTTTTACAACTTAGTATTGTCTTTTCACAATCTAGTTATGCCTTTTGAAAACCAAGAAATGACATGTTCTGAATGAAACTACTAGTAAATAAAAATTGGTATGATATAATGACACAATTAACAAAATAAAACAAGACTATTGACTTAAAAAGTCTAACATGTTTGCAAAGAATTTTGTCGGATAATCCCTTCCATAAAGTTCCGTCACTCAGCTTGCATTCAATAAGAAATTCGAAACGCTGTGGCTTATGATTGCCGTGACGTCGCGATAATTCTGAGACAAATCAAATTCAAAAAGTCACAGAGTACCCATACCTTCCATTATGAACGACAAAAAGTTTTTGAACTGATGTTTGTTCTTGAAAGCAAAAGGAAAGACAAAATCGAATCATGAAGTTTTAGGCCTTTGGCAACGTTCATTACGTCTATATGACGTCATTGATTTTTGACGTAATTGGCCGTTTATATCATAAGGATCAGGAATAATAAAAAAAAATGTTGCCAACAGATACTCCTCAATCAGTTGCATAAAAGACAAAAGTATCGCGACATACGCGGACGTCACCCGTCTGTTATTGATGTTTGAAAATTTAAGACTGACGTTAGCAAAGAAACGCTGCGAGTGGGAGTGTTATAAAACGATTTTTTCTGAAAACTTTTGTGTTTTTTCCATTTGTTAAGACATCTGGCTACCACCTAAAAGTGTTTGTTTTCAAATTGAATTAAATTCACATTTGTCAGACGACAATTGTTGAAAAAACAGTCTTACGTCGATATTACGTCAGAATGAACAGCATGAGCAAATCGAAATCATGGCAAATCATGGTCCATTTTGCAAGATTATAAGAATGATAAAGAAAAAAGTCAGTATATAAAGCTCGCAAAGAGTATGAAAATAAAAAAGTATATTTGAACTGGCCTAACTTGAATTCAGATAATAAAGCTATACGCTATAGCGGTTGAGTTTGTCAATGACTTGATAACCCACCTTTAACGAGAGTGTTAGGGAATTTAACTAATCACGCCCATAATTGTATATGATTAATTAATTAGCTAACGAGATTTAATTATGATAGGAGCTAACATCATAGAAACAATGGACAATCAAGTTATCTTTGGCGGCCAAATTAACATGCAAAATAATATGCGAACAATTCACGTTGGCATATTTCACTTATTCCAAAAAACGAAAAAAAAACATGCTGGGTATAAAAACCCTGACGCTACTCTTGTCGCAAACTCGACTGAGCTTCAAAAATCGAGAAATAGCGAATTTCTATATTATTTCTCATTTCAGCGATCAGCGAAGGCTCAGGCGAGTCTGTGCATTTTCGTAAATTCGACTTAGCTTTAAAATTCAAAAAATAGCAAATTTCCATATTTTTTCTCATCTGATGCGAGCAGCGAAATCACAGGCGAGACTGCATGTGCATTGACATAAACTCGACTGAGCCTTCGCTGCTTTAAATTGCGACAGATATCTAATTTCAAGATTTTCTTTCTTGTTTACTGCAAGCAGCAAAGCTCAGGCGAGGCTGTGCATTGGCATAAACTCGACTGAGCCTTCTCTGTTTGAAGATGCGATAAGTACCAAATAAGAGTGATATCTCAAACGTTTCTGTAGGCTTAATATATTGAAATTCCCTTGACATCGTTAATACCGCAATAGAAAAATTAATGGCGATTTTGGTCCCGGGCTGATTATCTCCTAGGCACACGTTTTTCAACACTGACTGTCTGTTTCTTTTTTAGAGCTACCCGTGTTTGTAAAGAAAATTTGCGGTGGTATAGCAAGTGACCAAAATGGATAATATTTTGAACAATGAAATGTCTATCTAATATTTGATCGGCCCACTTACAGTTATGTTAAGGAAGAAGTCTTATATTTTTGTATTCATAATCGAAGGGTCTCGGTGACGCTGTGGTTTGAAAACAAACATAAGCTTACACAAAAGCTTGCTTCCCCATCACACCGTCTGATTGAATAGTTTATGTATTAGCGAAACGTCAAGCATTTAATGACTCATTTCAAAGCCGCTTTAATGAATATTTCATTGCGAAAAAAAACTTCATTATTATCCTTCATCTATTATTACTCTTAAGAACCTTTCAACAACGCCGTTTATAACATGTAACACATGTTATAGTTTTTCTTTTCATTGATAGGACATGGCTTTGCCTATGATGATGGCACAAGAAGTGCATGCTTTTAAGTGCTCATACATTTGGTCCAGCCAACCACTTGGCTAGAGCATTTAATGGAAATCTTGGTCATTGGACTGAAAACAAACACTATAGAATAGCAAGGCAGTTTCGAAAGTACCGCAGGCTTAAAGGTACACAATGTATTTGTTTCATTTGGTAGGGACAGACAGATTCCTATGGCTGTGCTGCACTCCAGTTTCAGTTTCGGGTTAAACATCTTACTCGAAATGTGCATCTTGTTGCATTTGTCCATAGCTAATAAATGCAAAATTGTGGTGTCAGAAGAACATGAAATGGCCTCTTTTATACAAACTGAGCAGTGTGTCAATGTAGCTTATTTGTATGGTCCACTTGTTATCAATGATAACAGAATGAATAGCAAACATGGAATGCTTCGGTCATCACAGAGGTTCCCTTGGTTAAACTGTATTTGTTTTTGCTCTTGCACATGCAGATCTTGTAACAGCAGGTTTATTTACTGTTTGATTTTTGTTGCTGCTGCTGCTGCTGCTGCTGTTGTTGTTGCTGTTGTTGCCAAAACATTCTAAGTTGCTAATAGCTTTTACTTGAAGTTTCTTGTTTATTCCAGGTCCGACTGACTTACTGTCTGAGGGAAGCTATAGGGAATCACTTTGACACCTGTGTTACCATTCCTGCAGCCAGCACTAAACAGTAAGAGGTCATTCTGAATGAAAATAAGAAACCCTGACATTAACTGTGAGTCATTTTTTAAAATTTAAATCTTCATCTTTGTCCGAACTCTTTCAATATAATGGGAAATGTCTGTGCTAAAACTGAGAAGCTCTTTTCGCCTTATTTCACCGGGGAATTTTCTTTGAAGCAGCCATTGCCGAGTTCTTTTATTCAATATAAATTCACAAAACGTTGACTATTTAAAAATGAATTTGCTTCAATGCACCCACTCTTTGAGAGATTTTGGATGGAAATGACTTTTACAATATTTTGAAATGTTTGAATACTGCTGATAGTATCTGGTGTGCATCCGAGTAGGGTAAATTCTTGATATTCTTGCATTAATTAGCTGCTATTATCTCTATAATTGGGCATTTAGGGTAACCCATATAACAACAACATCAATTGCTTGATGATCTACATTAAATAGAATGAACAGTTTAGACCCTGATGAGATGCAAAGGGGATATAATTGTATTTACCTCTGTTTTCTACATAAAATGGGGTCACATGCTTTGTAAGGGCCCTTTTTACATGTTTGGTAGTCCATGTGTCATACTTATAAGGCTTCGGATGACACAATACATGTTTCCCTTTGACAGCTTCAAGATAATCATTGCAGAGCTGCATGGGACACTAACTATTTGCAACTTCAGCTATGCCTGCTCTACAACATTTTAGCCCTTCCTAACAGGTCGGCTTCGAATTTTGAGACTTATTCTAAATTTCATATGAAAAAGCAAATTTGAGTTTTTTTCAAATTTAATTCATTGATTGCTAGTCAAAATGGACCATATTACCTGGTAGGGTAACTGTTTTCAAGCTTCAAAATGAACTTAAAAATTAAAGCATCAGGGGATAGTTTCGAAATTGGGGATGGACGAATTTTAATATATTCTAGTATATGGGTCCAAAATAGCATATTTTGAATCTCATTGCTAAGGTAATGACCTTGGTCATGAATGCAATTAAGCAAGGCACATTTTCCCTAGTTCTTGCAGATCACATGGGAAGTTCAATTCCATGATATGTCATCTTTATACATCTGAAATACTGTTGACGTGGCATTTAACCGAAAAAGTAATCCCAAAGTGTCTTCCATGTTCATGCTGATGACACAGTAAAAAAACAGACGTTAACTGAAGAAACCAAACAGAGGTCCTTGTAGGCCTGAATGCTGTCAGTTATTGCAACCCTGCTACCCCATTTAAACACATTGTCTCACATTTGCTCGAAAACAACAGCAACCGAAACTGTGCCTCAAGTCTACTCACTGTTTCAGACAATAATACTATCATATTTGTCATTTAGTAATTGCCACATAAATGTTTTGAAGAGCCTTTATAATTCCTCCAGTTTTGGTAGCCATGTTTTCTCGTCATCCATCTGGCTATGACATAAAGTTCTTGAAATGTTCTAAAACTGTTCTAGGGTATTTTTTGAACATTTGTAGAACTTGCTAAAGTACTAAATAAAATCCAAACATAATTTGAGGAGTAAATGTAAAATTATAAGCAGATTTGTAGAATTCATTAGTTCTAACATAGTAAGAGAAATGTTCTGGAACTTATTTTGAATCAATTTTTAGAAAATTTCTTTCGACTTATTTTGTAATTTCGAAGATTTGTAGGACCTACTGGTTCTTGAATTGTTGTAAAATTTTCTAGACCATTTTAAGAACACTTTCAGAGTAATAACAAATTATAGAAATGTGTTGGACAAGAGTTCTAGAACAAACATATGTAACTGATTCAGAACAGATGCTGAGTTTTAGTTCTTTATTCCAATTTCCTTTATTCTGTACCATTGATCGTAAGTAAATGCTACTTTAACAACATCAGTCCACCACCCATGAGATTGTTCTTTCGTCCCAATAGTTTTTCATGAGACAACCCGTGTGCGAGACCAGTACACAAATAATATGGCAGCTGTCATCAACAGACTGTACATGTCTGCTGTAAAACAAGTAGGAGTAGCTTCAAAATACTTATGTGGACACTATTAGCATGTGAACACAGAGTAAATAAACTTTTACTTACGTGTGCATATATGCTCCATATGGCAAAATACTTACAGGTGTAAATTTAGAGCATGTGAATGGGGCCTTAGTCATGTTTCAAGCATTTGTGGTGCAGACATCTATTTCAAGGGTGACAACTTCCGTCAAAGCAGGGATTTCTGAACCGTTTGAACAACCTACATTGTGTTTTGATAAAGGTGAATGAACACCTAAAATAGAGTATTTCGATCCTTGAATATTAAATGTATGTGTTTGTTGGTACCAGTGACTTTTTACCATCTGCAGATAAGTGGTTGTTGTATATATACTGCATTATTTTAGCAAACACTTTACGAGAGCGATATTCATTGAGGAAACAAACAGTTTAGCACAGATATTGTGCACATGTAAGCATGAAAAGCACATTACACTCATTATGAATAAAATGCTTGTGGCGTTCGCATTCAGGCCATTGGCTGTTTTTATACATGCTTTCTTGCATAAATAACAATGAATTGAAAAGAACAAAACTAAATCAAAGAATTACATTGGTTTATTTGCAACAATATCTGCGCCACGTATATACATCATATATGTACATGAGAAGTTACAAACTTCAAAAAATATAAATAGGCGTTAGCTTTGAGGGTCAGTTACAATATCTGTTCAGAGTGTGCATTTGTATACATCACACCAGCTCCATTTTGTTCAAATAACCTCACTTTAGTAATATTACCATTAAACTGATACAGTTCTATAAAATTTTTGTAAACATATCAAATGAATACCTTATGAACCGCTAGATGAATTTCATCGAAACTTGCACAGATACTTATCTGGGACAGCCAAAGCGAACTGTAAGATTTTGGTGACCTCGACCTCATTTACAAGCTCACCAGGGACATATATAAAAAAGGCTTGTTTGTATTCTATCTTCCTAACCAATGACCAGATTTTGACCAAACTGACACAGATTATTCATTGGGAAGACCTTAATGAATGACTAGAATTCGGTAGCATTGACCTTAATTCCAAGATCACCAGCGTCGCATAAATCCTTTAATTGGGGTAGGGGGGACAACTCCATCTAATGTTATATACTTTCCATTCCTAACTACTCTAGTATGGCCATATTAAACAGTGTCTGCCCTGTAATTTGAGATTACCAATAATTGGTTATTTTTTTCCTTATGCGCCAAAGAATGATCACATAATTTGCCATTTTTGACAATCTTAATTCAAAGCAATGGGCCATACCAAAACAAAAGTGGCGGTGAGCTGTCTTTTTAAAAGCAGATTGTACCAAAGAACTGTCTCTAGAAATCCATGTATCAGTTAAAGAAGGGGGCACATCAAACTCTCTCCTTGCACCCTCTCTCTCCGCTGGTCTCTCCCTCTCTCAAATAAGAATCGCATTTACTAAAATGTTGTTGTATTTGCTTTTCAAACGCAATATATCCAAAGACTGTATGTAAGAAATAATATTGATACGAGCTTGCCAATATGTACATTTTTGGACGGGAATCTTACGTCTCTCCAGTGATTTTAGTACTCTCAGTGCTTTGATAAGTATGAATTGAATAGTACATGGCAGGATAAAATTTGCAAAAAAAGTCTTTTTACGGTATTAGCCGCATGCGGAACCTACTCAGAGTTACCATTTAATGGTGTAATATTATATGCACAATAAAATGAGAAATAGTTTTATCCGGTTCCGCATGCGGACATGTATGTAATTGGTTCACGAAGTACACGAGGGTGTTTGGTTTTACCATAGACTTACTGTTAAGTGCGATTGATAGGGCATGCATTTAACCCCAAAATTTATCATAAAAATACATTTTAATGAAGAAAATAAATTGTGGACATTAAACTAGAGACTCTAAGGTATCATTTGGTATTACATGACTTTTCGCTTACTATAAAGGCGGCACCTCATGAATGCGTAATTAGGACTAGTCAACCTTAGGCATAGGTAAAAGCTGAAAAGGAGGCGTGGTTTTATTCAAAAGTAACTGTATCATCTTGTGTCACGACCTCAGTCATTATTTAGTCCTTAAAACGCCAGCAAAATAACTGCATCTGAAAATGTCTATTTAATATAAGCAGGGAGGCAAACATTGTGGACCCAGATCAGACTGCTCCTAGAGGAGCAGTCTGATCTGGATTCACACTGTTTATCTATGAGGCTTCAAATAGTTTAGTGGACGACAAAAAACATAGATTTTGTGACAATGCGCTTTAAAGGTTAATAAATGTGAGTTAAGTGTGTATACGGTTAGGATTCTCATGAAGTGCATGCACTTTTGCGCGGCTCAAAAAGCTTATTAACTCTTTACCAAATCATAAATAAAACCTGGTTTCCCTTCCTAAGCAGATGAAATAGCCGCACCACACCCAGATATGAATATTAAAGTTGCCGCCTTTACAGTAAGCGAAAGTCAAGTAGTAATATTTTGGAGGGATTTCCTTACAATCGATTTTTTACTGTAAAAGTGGGCCATTTGTAATACAAAACCGTTACACGTCCGTTGGTACTCGACCGATTTTTGGATTATGATGAGTGACAATCGCAAGTTTGACTCTTGCTCGTCCAATTCTCTCTGATTTAATATCCAGTGAAATGACGTTTCGAAAATCTTACTGGTCTTTCACTGGAAGAAAAGGGAGCGGAATGGTTTGTGCTATGGGCGGTGTAAGATGACTATTAATGTACTATCACATACTCATTGAATATGCTGTTGATGGTAGATATAGGCCTTGAGCTGGCTATAGACCCCCTCCCCCTCCAAGGGGAAATTTTGTACACTATGATTTTCTGAAACTACATTATATAAGACACAAAATAAAAGATGTTAGCCCTCTGCGAGTGGCAGCGTTAACGTGTAACATCACGTTATATACGTTACCCCCCCCCCCAAAAAAAAAAAAGCATTAAACGTCCCTGACAATGTCTCAACCATGACATGTTCGTACATATTTGCATGCTGACACAGGTTTATGAACTCCTTATTACACAGTTACATATTTTAGCATTAATTTTATAAATGTCTTGAGTTATTACCGTTGTTTACGTTACTTTGTGTTTCCTGCGTTATTTCTGAGTATCGGTATGGTATTTATTGACTATATGTGTATTACATCTGTCACAGAATATAGTAAATCTAAAAGGCTGCTACTTAAATGATTTAAAGTTCTTTATCATGGTCGCTTACACTATTTTTCAGGTCCATGTTATGTATGTTACCTTCAAAATAGCCTTAAACATTCAAGTTTATGTCTCTAACGAGCCCTGTTTATACTTATTTGCATGCTGGCACAGGTTTATGTACTTCTTTTAACAAGTTTTACCTATTTTAAGTATTCATTAAATAAATGCCTTGAGCTTTAACTGAAATGTGTGTTACCAAATGGTACATAAGATATTCTGAGTATCTGTATAGCAGTTGTTGACTATACATGTATACAATCTGTCAGAGAATTTAGAAAATTTATAAGGCTGAAATTACTTGAAGTTCCTTATTAATTTATGGGGACATAAACTAATAATATAATGTTATCTATCAACCTTCGCTGTTTGCTCACATGAACAGTAGATACCATGTATTCAAACAGGGAGTTCTGAAAGATAGTCACTGTGAAAAAGCTGAGTTCTGGGCAAGATATATGGATATAATTCAGATGGTGTTGACACTGATTAGGGCTACAAGGAAAACAACTTTGAATTGCATGTCAGCTCTATCTGTATGCCTTGTTCCCAATGTTCATTGCAAACGATCACAATAACTACACACAATATGTACCTGTGTAACTGATAACACTCATGAATTGGTCTGATACAAATGGCAGATGCAGAGAACTTCTCGAACAAAATGGGTTTAGTGTGTCACAACCATTGGTTCTTTCCTTGAGAAATTCTTTTGACATAACTATCAGGCAAACAATAAAGAGGTATTATAGGCTTCAGCAACTAGAACTACGCTATATACTACAGATGGAATGGTGTATTACTCATCACATCAGAGCTCAATATATTGAAACAATTCTTCAATGCACTGAAATGAAATATTCAATCTGCTCAGATGTAAAGTAGAAGAGTACTAGAGGCAGTTTCAGGCTTCACCAATCCTTTTAGTTCTAGTTTTGAAGACAATGAACTGTACTTTTTGTCTTTTGGTGTTCCTGCTAAGCCTGGTATAGCTAAGGAGCTTATTGAGGCTGATGACATTAGCTGGAAGGCTGTTGCAGACTTCATTGACTCACTTTTAGTTAAAAAATCTGTCTTTTACAACCCATAAAATGCTACAAGCTAATAAAGTTTTGAGGCTTGTGAGGTCAAGCAAGAAGAAATTGTCCAATTTACAAAACGTAAACAGCCAGATGAAGGCTTAAAGGAGCGTCTTTGGTCAGCATGACCTTCTTTCTATTGGACATAATGTTGACCTTGAGTTGACACTGTTGTTCCTTCTGGGACCTGTATCATGGTCACTGTCAACTCCTGATAAAATTTCCATCAAAACTGACAAGTCCAAACTTCAGCATGGCTTGCAATCACACATTGAACCAACGTTAGATTGGCCATGTAGTGCTGCACATAACTTTGATGGTAATGCCGTAACTACAGAGCATAATAGCTGTTCCTGTCACCTTCAATGATCTGATGGCAACAGTATTCAACCAGGCACTAAGGCAGAGCATGTTGGTTTTGTTAGGGATACATATATACAATGTATAAGCAGCAGTCTATTAAGTCTTACAAACGTTCTCACAGAGGATAACCTGGGTGTTTTGTTCAACAATGTTGTATGCAACAAAAGATGCACCTTCTGAATGTCAACAACATTGGCCAGAATATGGGGGAAGAGATCTACAGTAATACACTGTTTAACACATTGTGACACTACCAATGTACTGATGTGCTAGTACCATGGAAAGGTTATTCCTATCAAACTGATAGAGAACCACTCCCCCACTAGTTCATCAACATTCTAAGCAGGGTAGGAAAACAAATTAAGAATTGCTCTAGGCACTCATCAGTGATATGAAGCCCTAACATGTGCTATAATAAGCTGCAGTATGCCATGTTTCTGAAAAAAGTACCAAAGCCATACACATATACTGAATATTTCAAATGACATGAGCATGAGCTTACCCCCACCCTGCTTTTCTGTCCTTAAGATTTACATACAAAGATTGAACTATTTTAAAAGTTTTTCCAATGAAAACAAGGGAGGCTTTCCAGATAGTGACAGGTATGTGGAAAATAGATTGGAAGGAAATTGAGTACCTCTGGGTGAAAGAAAACTTGATTGTACCCAAACAAAAGAGCCACAGAATTATATTTCACATTTTGTGTGATATGGGGTAACCATGTTCAAAGCTCAACAACTCAAACCTTATAAAAGATAGAAACATAATATTTGCAGATCCAAAAGGTACATAAACATTCTTTAATACAAAATGAGTAAGTAAGCACATTCACATTAAAAAAATATCAAACTACAGTAGTTTCATAAATCATTTATATAGGAATAATGAACAAAAAGTAACATACACAACACTTTAGGGTGCATATTTGTTTTCAAAGGTCCATATCTGTGATGCAAAAAAGCTTACTTAGATGATTTAGCCAATTTTGAAATCTTACCTTATGGTTTGCACTTTTCCAAAGTCATGTCATTTACTAAAATTATCAAAGATGTTGATGGGTAATACATATGATTGGCTGTTACAAGGTAATGGTGCCATTACCAGAGTGCTAGCATATTGCAAAATCCTTGCAAGATGAATCTGATAGAGGATTACTAATTTGTATAGGAAAATTATTTAAATCCTTGGATAATATACGAAGATTTGCTCTATAACTTCTACCTGATGGGTTTTCTTTGATCTTTTAAGCTGTTACTCGCCCATTGCACTGTATGTTACAAACTCTCTATGAGTTTTATATTAACTATATTTGATGTCTCTATAGAAAAAAGAGGGTTTATGGTAGTTTTTTGTTTTGAGTTACTTCCTCAGCAAATGAGCCAGAGTTAAAAGAACAACATGGACCTGTGCCAGCATGCAAATAAGTACAAGCAGGTCGTGTTGGAGACCATATATTGAATGTTTAATGGTATTCAGAGAGTAGCGTATGTAACCTGGGCTGTAAAATAGTGTAAGACACCATAATGAGAAACTTAAATTCATTTGAATAGCGGCCTTATAGATTTACTATATTCACTGATGGATGTAATTCATGTATAGTCAATAACTGTCATACTGATACTTGGAAATAACATATGAAACACTAAGTAACATATATAACGGAAAAAACTCAAGACATTTATAAAATAAATGTAAAAATTATGTAACTGTGTTATAAGAAGTTCTTAAACCTGTGCCAGACCTAAAAAAGTGTGAATATGTCATGTTGGAGACATTATCAGGAAAATTTAATGTTATTTTGCAGGTAACGTACGTAACATGATGTTACCCGCTAACGCTGCCACTCTCAGAGGGCTAACATATCTCATTTGTGGCTTATATAATGTAGTATCTGAAAATCATAGTGTACGGAATTCCCCCTGGGGAGAGGTGGGGTCCATAGCCAGCGCGAGGTCTAGAAAATTACATTTTACATTTTTGTGTGATATGGGGGTACCATGTTCAACATCTAATAACTCAAAAAGTATATAAGATAGAAACGTAATGCTTGCAGTTTTGAAAAGGTAAATTAAAAGTTCTTTAATATAATACCAATTAATTAACATAAACTGGTTTCAAAAAAATTAAGACAAACTATATTAGATGCATTTATCATTTAAAAGGGGGTTCAATGAAAAAATGTAACATACACTACATCGAGGGTGACTTTCTTTGGTTTCAAATGCCAATATCTGTGGCCCAGTAATTGCTTACTTAGAAAATATAACAAATTTGGAAATATTACCTTATCTTTTTACACTTTTCTAAAGTCTTAATTTTTTTTTAATTATCAAATATTTTGTAGGGTAACGTATGTAACAGGCTGTTACAGCTTAACGCTGCCATTGTCAGAGGGCTAACATGTTGCAAAATCCTCGCAAGACATTGGGCTTTATGAAAAATATGGTCTATAAAATTCCCCCTGGGAAACCATATCCAGCCAGTGGCTATGTGAATGTACCACGGTTCCTATTGCAGTGCTTTGACAAGAGAGAGAGCGAGAGAGAGAGAGAGAGAGAGGATAGCCTTTATGTGCTAAATGTTCTCACCCTCGCCAAATACTTAGTTACTGGAGAGAGAGAGAGAGAGAGAGAGAGAGAGAGAGAGAGAGAGAGAGAGAGAGAGAGAGAGAGAGAGAGAGAGAGATAGAGAGAGAGCGAGAGAGAGGGAAAATGAGAAAATGTGTCTGTAAGTAAACTATTTTGTGAAACAAACATTTAATTTGAGCCTGCATATGACAATTTGGTAATCCCAACAAAAGATTACCATTTGGACGAGCCTGTGCAAGCGCAAAGACTAACCAGAGCCTATAATGGCTTGCACAAAGTATCGATGTAAATGAAAATTCAGAGCCCAATTCATACCTTTAGCCTCGCTACCTATGTAAGAATGGGCATTTGAAGTGGGCATATGCGATAAGTATCAAAATAACATGACTGCTTGTCCATTTGACAAAAGTGTGAACAATAGTCTAAGTTTCAAAATTTCCAATCAGGGAAGTATATTATAATTCATTAAACACATATTTAACACACAGGTTGACGACTTTGGCTGTGAACGGTCGTAATTAGACTGGCTCCTTGTCGTGTGTTCTTGGATATTTAATAATTGTGGTGCTCACCAGGATCGTTTCGCAAAACAGTTGTGATGAGCATACCCGGTAGGTGACTCATACCCTTATTTATCATAACTACTCTAAACGTTTACATTATACAACTAGACAGACATATATGATGAAATTGAATCGTCTCGTTGAGACATTTTTGTAGGCAACCTTACTTACTTTGTTGTTAAGATAGATGTGTGTGATGACTGTGTAACAAACTGCAATGTCTCTGTGTGTGCATCTTAAAACTATTATTCAGAGTTTTCACTTGATATTGATCAGAATAACCTCACCGAGGTGGTTCTGATGAGAGTATCCGGGGAGTG
Source organism: Loripinus fragilis (assembly GCA_964019695.1). Taxonomy (NCBI): domain Eukaryota; kingdom Metazoa; phylum Mollusca; class Bivalvia; order Lucinida; family Lucinidae; genus Loripinus; species Loripinus fragilis. The sequence goes on from OZ026517.1 coordinate 108,592,112, forward strand.
ACTCCAACAATACAAAGCCACGTGATTTATGTGCTTATTACATTGCCTTGGCCTTTTTTGTTCCTTCATTTATCACGACCAAATTGCATTAATCTTATAATTTGTACAATAAGCTGGGACCCCATGCCCATAACTGACGCCCGCTACCTGAAATATCTCAGAAATGCCTCAATGAGAATTTTGGGGCATCACTACCATTATATTTTATTCAGAATCCGGAACACTTCTCAACCCATTGCCAACTAGTTTGTCCTGCTGATGCTAGCTACAAACAGCTCGGACCCAGATCAGACTCTGCAAAATGTCGGGCCTGACCTGGATCCAAACTGTTTGACAATCTGGTAATAGTTTGGAAAAAAATACGGAGAAAGATCGTGAAAAATGTCCTAATGTAAAAGTTGAGGACTGGTGCGAAATGATTCAAAGAATGTTGATTTACTTACGTACAACACTTACCAATCTTTACGAGAATTAATATCCAAAAAAACTACTGCACATGTCAAAACTTGTTGACACACTACGAAGTGATGAATGAAGGTAGAACTAGGCCAAGGTTGAGTAGTATACTGCACGAGATCTGCAAGCTTTTATAACACCAGGTATTGTTATGTAAATTTTCCCAAATCCATTGAGACCGGGTTACCTTGCTGCTATCGGCGGCTATAGCTGAGTGTTTATCGGGTCTCAATCTGATTTAACTTTTGGGGCGTCGGACACGACTAAGTCGTCTGCCTTTTGCGTCTGCTGTGTTTTCCTTGCCATTTTCGGTCGAACGTTGTGGGTCCGTGTTGGGCTGCTCCTTAAGGAGCAGTCTGATCTGGCTCCGCAACGTTTGCAGATATATGCCAATAATGTTAGCAGATATATGTGACAGAGGTATGGGCAGCGGTCTTTTCCAGATGTATTTTTTCCTGACACATTGGGGTTTAGAAATGTATGCATACAAGCAACGAAAATGGTTATAACACTGCATTGTAATACCTTTATAAAGTAAGTCAACATATGCTGATTTGCTTCTCTCTCTCTCTCTCTCTCTCTCTCTCTCTCTCTCTCTCCGCCATGATGCCACTACATGCTGTATTATGTATATCCGCTCATATGTAACAAATTATGTTATCTGAGCTTGATCAATAAAGAAATGTTATGTTATGTTATGTTATGTAACACTGACAACAGCGTTGTCTTTTTCTTTCAGCCCTTAGAACATACAAACTCGGCTATCATTAGATTGAGAAATAATATTTTTGAGTTTGAATACCCAAGTTTGACGATGGGAGCCAGTAATCAGAAACATACAAAAAATCTCGAGAAGGCACAAGGAAAGAGCATGGATCCAGAATCCAGTGACAAAATCGGGTCATTGAACATGATTTCTGACGAAAAAGACGACGACGAAAAAGACGACAGTGATGCAAGACTAAACAGGTAATGGACTTCATTTGTATATTTTTGATAGTCTTTATTCTTTTGTTGACATCAACAATCTTTCAGTTATAAGGGACGGGTCTTCCTGGTTTGAACCAGTACTAAGCTAATTTTTTTTTTATAGGATTAATGTTCTTGCTCAAGGACACAACGCAGTGACGCCGGTGAGACTCGAACCCGCGGCCCCTCGGTCTCGCGTCAAGCTCTCTACCGCTGAGCCACTGCGCTCCCTGAAGGCTCAGACGAGCATATATCACAATTGCACAGTCTCGCCATTCATGCGCGGATCCAGAAAGTTTTTGCCAGAGGAGGTCCAACTCTGACAACGTTTTTTTTTTTTATTTTATTCTATTTTTTATGAGCGGAGAGAGGAGGTGAGGATCCAAATAGCACTAAAAGTGGGCCATCACCGGCCCGTCAGCGAAACGCCATTTTATGCTGGCTTGGTTTGTTTGTGATTTTTTAGGGGACCCGGACTATTGCTAAGAAACCCTACATTTTTGTGATTTTCGGGGGGGGGGGGTCCGGACCCCCTGTCCCCCCTCTGGATCCGCACATGCTATTCGCTGCAAATACAAAGTATGGATGTCGAGGCTCATACCAAAATTGAGGCGTCTAGCCCCACTAGGGTTAGAGAATTACTTAACGAATTGGCGAAAAAGTAGCACATTTTTATTAGCTGGTCCTTTTTGTACTTAGATATGAGAGGATGAGAGCCTTTTCTGGTTAATCCATTCGAACTCTATTCAGTCCTCTTATGATGAATGGGTTTTCCCCATCCTTATCCATTGGACGAATCGATTTCCAACTTTTGGGTTATTGGGTGGTATTTTCCATTTTTATTTACATTTCATTAAACCCCCTTGTAGGCAAACATTGGAGACCCTGATCTGTGGCGTCTGATCTGTGTCCTTGCTGTTTGCATATGCCCCGTAAAATAGATGCTAAGCTTATATGGGTGAAAACGGTTTTACCAGCCCCTCCGCCACCCGTCATTAGATGCGTCAGTCTGCTTAAGACACCAAGTTCTAGGATAGAAACGAGTCATAATCGCATACCTGATATTTGCGTTAGCAAGTCGACTCGAAAGCTCCGTGCGAGACTTCAAATCGGCCAGGGTGATTTTATAAGCTGCGCTCTATTCAATAAGCGGCTTTGATGATGGAATATGGGAGCCTATGTCTGGGATTTTACTAAATACGCAAAAAGCTTCTTTTTAAAAGCCCATGCTGGTCATATAATAGTACAGCATTAATGATTTTATGTCCTGGCTCTTTTAAGTGACTGTATTGTTTATTGTTTGTATGAATGAGAAATCTGATTAAAACACAATTAAAATCAATTTTGTATATATGGTTGCCTTTGTTTGAAGACATGTGCGTCGTTACATTGTAACGTTATCTATGGCCATCTACATGTTGAGAATTTTATCACCGTAAGCACTTCGCTTGCTACAAAAGTAATGCTTACATCACTGACTAATATTCTGGCATACAGACAAACAGTTTGGAACCAATGACGACTGCTGGTCGTGGTCTTCACTTTTTGCTACAGAGACATTTTAAGTGGACTACCAGAAGATATAGCAGACGATATTTTGTCGCGATCAGCAGCTTAAGAGTTTACGTAAATAAATACGCAGAAACATATATTTTGAAAGCAAAATACAACGTTGGTAAAACTATTGCAGTAAAGGGCTCTGTCTTGTTATATGCAATGTGGCTGAAACAAGTTGTTTTTGTATAGTTTTACCTCAAATAGAACTATTGCCCTACTTACCAGGTCATTTATGGTTCTTGATCACCTAGATAATTGATAAGTCAATTGTACCCCTTACACCGCGGCGACTATATCGCGAAATCGATTGTCTCTCAGTCCGGGTATCGATGGTATTTGTTTGACGAAAGAGGCCCAATGTTTTACCAGAATTGTTGGATAGAATTTTCATTGATGTAACATAAATTGTGCATTTAAAATTTGTTTCAAATAGGAGTATGCATGCATCTGATTGAAATCAAGATAAAAATGTTTTTCATATCCAAATGTAAAACATGTTTGTCCACTATTCGTGTGTTCTGAGTTGAGTCTTAAAACAGCACAAGACCACTTGAGTATTTAACCCTAAAAGCGCGAATCGCAGCAAAAGTCGTCTGCTTTCTCGTCTGCTGAAATGTTTAAGAAGCCTCTATGACAAACAGTGTGGACCCAGATCAGACTTCTCCTATAGGAACAGTCTGTTCTGGGTCCACACCGTTTGCTTCTATACTTAGATTCGTCATTAATGTTTGGCAATTATTTGCAGCAGACGACTTCAGCAGATGACATTTTCAGATGCAATATTTCTTGGCGCTTTAAGGGTTAATTTCTAAATGTTGATAAAAAATTATGTGGGCAACGACGTGAGAAAAACTGTCTTCCTGGGTTTGAGAACAACAACGGCGCAGACCAGTCTGCGCTTCCGCAGCGATTTAGAAATTACACAACTTCACCAAACAAGGCCGTCGGCGGCGGTACGGCCATGACCACTTTTTAGGCCAAAAAAGGTTTTAGCAGGACCACTTTTTGCGGGCCGAATATGCTTATTTGGTCTGGTTATTTTTTTACCTGTTTCCTCTAGACTTTTTAATGCGATGATCTA